>QEPC01002001.1:2141207-2162850 GCA_003113815.1 Sphenodon punctatus | reverse complement strand
AAGAAGCCTTACTGTAGGATGCATAGCAAGGGACAGAGTGATTTTTTTGGTTGGGGGCCACTGAGCACTGAAACGGAATGATTTGGGGAGCCAGAGCACTGAAATGAGGGCCAGTACCCCCACCAGTGGCAGTCTCCCCCCTGCCATCCCCTCATAACCTCCCGCTCACCCCTGCCAGGCTGCTGAGGATCTGAGTTTGGGGACTCAGCTCCGATAGGCCCCAAATCTGGTACACTCTGCCCACCCCAAGCCACGCCCCCTTAGCCCGTTTCCGGCGCGCCGGCGGCAAAGGGCCACTAACACTATATTTTGCCGGGCCACTTTGATTTCCCAATCCGCCCCTGTCTTTGATACAGTTGATCGTGAGGTGTTGTTGACATGGCTGTGGGACCTGGCGTGGGTGTGTGGGATTGCTCTTGGATGGTTCCATTTGTTCCTTTTGGGGCCTCTGCTCTGAGGTTCTGCAAGGTTCCATTTTGTCCCACCCCCCTTGTTCAATGTGTTTCTGAGGCCACTGGGCAATATCATTCAGAGATTTGGTATGAGGTGCCATCAGTATTTTGATGACACCCAGATCTACCTCTCTTTTTCATCTGACCCCAATCTTGTGGTCTCTGTGCTTACCCAATACCTAGTTTCTGCTGGGGACTGGATGAGGGCAAGACAATTGAAGCTGAATCCAGACATGACAGAAGTGATTATGGTTGGTCATCCCTGTGACTTAGGAGGGTTGGGAGTCCCGTAATTGATGGGGCCCAACCAGTCTGGTCACTCAGGTTTGCAGCCTTGGGAGTGCTTCTGGATCCCTCGATGCACCTGGAGCATCCGGATGTGGTGGTGGCCGCCAGGAATGCTCTTCACCAACTCCATCTGGTGAGAAAGTGACCCATTGTGACCCATTGTTTCTGATTCGGGTCTGGCCACCGTCATCCATGCCTTCATAACCTTGAGGCTAGATTACTGCAATGCACTCTAAGTGGGGCTGCCCTTGATAACGGTTCAGAAGCTGCAGCTGGTACAGAACGCAGCAGCCCAACTCCTTTCGGGGTTGGGTACTTGGATCGCCAGGAGCACATAACTCTGGTGCTTCAAAGTCTGTACTGGCTACCAGTAACTTTTTGGGCAGAATGCAATGTGCTGGTTTTAACCTTTAAAGCCCTAAATAGCCTGGGCTTCACATTTCTGAAAGAGTGCCTATCCTACTATGCTCCATCATAATTCTTGTGGTCAGCTGAGGACACCCTCTTGTGAGTAGCATCCACCAATTTTGCTCATTGGTGGATGGGCGTACGAGGGCGTACTTGGTTGTGGCCGCAGTGTAGTAGAACTCCCTCCCCTTGGAGGTCCACCATAGTCCAAGCCTGAGCATGTTCCAGAAGTAATGTAAGACCTTCCTTTTAGCATTTGGCAGGGGGGATAGGGGTTGGGTGAGTGTTATTTAGGGTTGGGGGGTGTGAGTAAAAGGGCTTGTAATTTTTTTTTATTTTTAACGTATTTTAAGCTGCCCTGGGCCTTTGGGAAAGGACAGAGTATCAAATTTAAATAAATAATAAAAAAATTACTGTACTGAATATATTTGTGTTTATGGAAATAGGGAATATTTGCAACATTGTTTTGACTTCCTTCTTATGAACTTACTTAGAACTTCTGAATGGAAACGTTCTCCACAATGCTCTACAGATGTTTCCTGCAAGGACTTTGTGGCTGACATGTTGGTTCTAAATGTAAGAGATAGAGACAAAGTGGTTCAGGTCTAATAAAAGATATTATCTGAATATGTGAGGGTAGGGTATTGTTGATGTCATAGCTCCCATGTGAGGGAAAGAAGCACAGGTATGAGTGATGAAGTTTTTTTATGAGGAATATGGTGTTGGGGAGGTGGTGGTGGTGAAATGTGGGGCTGGTCGATGGGAGTGATTTTTATGAGGGACATTTACTTGTATTTCTGATTATTTTTAAAGATGTGTGGGTAGGCTGGATGGGAGGGGTCTTGAGTTTGGAGCGAGCAGTGCTCCATTTCTGTTGGTAGCGAAAATGTTTCTCTAGAAGTTTCCGCAGCTTTCAAACTGTCTGTAACTGGAAGCTGTTGAGGACGTGAGTGAATGCCTTCTTTTTTCTCGGCAAGGAGTGGCCATTTACATCATGACATAATTGGTCTTCATAACTATGGGAGTTAAAAGTGGGTGGAGTTTTAGCCCAGAGATGGCCTATACCTGTAAGGAGACATGCATGTATGCTTTTGCCAAGTCGCAGGTGCCTCTATTCCATTTGAAGAACATGGCTCCAGAAGACATAAACCTAATGATCGGGTGTGTGGGCTGGTGAACTGTGCCCATTGGTTCCAGGATATAGGCTTGCTATAGAGGCAAAAACAAGCAACAAGAACTTTTTCAAATCGATCAGAAGCAAGAAGCCTGCTAGGGAGTCAGTTGGGCCATTAGATGACAAGGGAGTAAAAGGGGCGCTCACAGAGGATAAGGACATTGCAGAGAAGCTGAATGAGTTCTTTGCATCGGTCTTCACTGCGGAGGATTTTGGGGAGGTACCCACGCCGGATCCTTGCTTTGTGGGCGAGGAATTGGAAGAGCTGTTACAAATCAATGTGACGTTGGAGGATGTTCTAGGGCAAATTGACAAACTGAATACTAACAAGTCACCAGGGCCAGATGGCATTCACCCCAGAGTTCTGAAGGAACTCAAATATGAAATCGCAGACCTACTGTTAGTAATTTGTAACCTGTCACTAAAATCTGCCACTGTACCCGAGGACTGGAGGGTGGCAAATGTAACCCCGATATTTAAAAAGGGATCCAGAGGCGATCCTGGAAACTACAGACCAGTAAGCTTGACGTCTGTGCCGGGCAAAATGGTGGAAACCATCATTAAGGACAGAATTACAGGGCATGTTGACAAACATGGCTTAATGGGGAAGAGTCAACACGGATTTAGTAAAGGTAAGTCATGCCTCACTAACCTGTTGGAATTCTTTGAGGGTGTAAATAAGCATGTGGACAAGGGAGACCCAGTAGATATAGTGTACCTGGATTTCCAGAAAGCATTTGATAAGGTCCCTCATGAGAGACTCTTGAGAAAATTAAAAAGTCATGGGATAGGAGGTAGTGTCTTACTATGGATCAGAAACTGGTTAAAAGATAGAAAGCAAAGGGTAGGACTAAATGGTCAGTTTTCACAATGGAGAGATGTAAAAAGTGGTGTGCCTCAGGGATCTGTATTGGGACCGGTGCTGTTTAATGTATTCATTAATGATTTGGAAAAGGGTGTTAAGAGTGAGGTGATCAAATTTGCAGACGACACCAAGTTATTCAAGGTAGTTAAAACACGAGCAGACTGTGAGGAACTGCAACAGGATCTTACGACACTGGGTGCCTGGGCATCTAAATGGCAAATGAGATTTAATGTGGACAAGTGCAAAGTGATGCACGTAGGGAAAAATAATCCAAACTATGCGTACACAATGCTGGGTACTAAGCTAGGAGTTACCACTCAGGAAAAGGATCTGGGGGTGGTTGTGGACAATACAATGAAATCCACAGCGCAGTGCGCAGCAGCAGTCAAAAAAGCAAACAGAATGTTAGGAATTATTCGGAAGGGGATAGAGAATAAAACTGAGGATGTCATAATGCCTCTATACAAATCAATGGTGCGACCGCACCTCGAATATTGTGTGCAGTTCTGGTCGCCCCATCTCAAAAAAGACATAGCTGAACTAGAAAAGGTACAGAGAAGGGCAACAAAAATGATCAAGGGCATGGAAGGGCTCCCGTATGAGGAGAGGCTTGGTAGGTTGGGGCTCTTCAGTTTGGAGAAGAGACGACTGAGAGGAGATATGATAGAGGTCTATAAAATCATGAGTGGTGTGGAACTAATAAACAAGGAGCAGTTATTTACCCTCTCAGCTAGTACTAGAACTAGGGGACACTCCATGAAACTCATGGGTGGCAAGTTTAAAACAAATAAAAGAAAATATTTTTTCACTCAGCGTATAATTGGGTTGTGGAATCTACTGCCAGAGGCTGTGGTAAGGGCCAGTACTATAGCTGAGTTTAAAAGAGGTTTGGACAAGTTTCTGGAAGATAGGTCCATTAGCAGCTATTAGCCAGATAGGATCAGGGAACATGATGGGAGCTGGGGGAAAACAACAGGGAATGGATCCCCCATTGTGACCTGTTGGGTGCTTCTCCCAAGCCACCGTGATTGGCCACTGTTGGAGACAGGATGCTGGGCTAGATGGATCATTGGTCTGACCCAGTATGGCACTTATTATGTTCTTATGAAGGTACCACTCTCCAAGAGACAGCTTTCTTATAAACTCTCTTATTACAGGGAGGGACCCATTTACCTGTACAGCATAAACTAATATAACAACTATCAAGAAATAAACACAAAATATACTCCTGAGTCCCAGCTGGGATTGCTAGCCCCAGGTTAAAACCTCTGGTTCGTCCTATCCAGGACAGACAAGGAGTTCCCACCTTCCCTTTGGCCACCATTAGCCTGAGTCAGCCAGACTTATCTAGCCCAGTCACACACTCAGCCATCCCAATTGTGAAGGCTCCTCAGTATTAATCCTTGGACAGCCAAACTCCTGAGGGCCCAGTCTTAGTGACATCATTTGGGGCTAAAATTGGAGGGACATGCTGGAACTCCCTGCACATAAGCCCTGCCCCAATGACCCTGGAACTGTAGAGGAGGAAATTTGTGGGGGTTGTATTCTCCCCTATTACACCCATGCCCTGTTTCATCTTCTACTAGATAGGGCCACTGCAGTCAATAGCTCAGGGCCTACATCATGTGTTTGTCCCACTGATTGTGATATTTCATTTTTGGCTGACACAAAGGTTGTTTTTAAATGAGATGCAATTAGGCAGGTCCACCCATCCCACATGCATCCAAATGCCTGTCTGAAGGCATTGTATGTGTGTGTGTGTGTGTGTGTGTGTGTGTGTGTGTGAGAGAGAGAGAGAGAGAGAGAGAGAGAGAGAGAGAGAGACATGCACCACCCACCCATTGCCACGCATGGAGCATTGGAGAAAAATCTGGACTGCTCCATGAAGGGGAAGGTTTAAATGTGCATGGGTAATAGTGCACACACATCCTTGGCCCATTTGAATCCCTTCCCACTCACCTCACGTAGGTGGGCAGTTTGTAGCCATCCCACTCAGCGTACATGGACCCCCTTCCTCCTCAGCCGTGCTTGTTTAAAAACAGCCTAAGTTACAGTCTCCCTTTGAGCCCCCCATCCCCACTGCAAATTCCGATAGTTGGATTTTGTGGGATTTGGCTGCCCTTCCCCATATGCTTCTAATTGTACTAAATTGTCAAAGCTGAAGGAATCTTGCATCGCTGAACACACACATGACTCAAAGGAATACCCATTTAGCTAAGTTTTTGTACAAAAACAGGGTAAAATTAATTAATGGAAAGAAACTACAGCAGAACAGTAGACAGGTTTTTTTGTCCAAGAATTCCTCACTTTTAAATCTCTGCTACTTCTAAAACAGATGATGGATTTAATGTGTGCAGTGGCTTTCACTGACGTGAACTCACCTCAAAAATTCCCAATTACCGTAATTTTACAATTGATAGCATCTTGAATAAACGGCAGTATCGGTTTATCACATAAAATAATTCCCCTCTTTTCTTCTTCAATTTGCATTGTAAATCTGCAAAGCTCGCTTGACTCTTTTTTTGCCATTTATGAATCACCCTCACCTTTTTCAGCCTCGCTTTTTTGCAGAAATTTCACATGCTGCTTCTCGCTTAAAATCAGGCGGTAAATTTTAAAGTTGCATCACACCCTTCTTGAGCCTTAGCTAGTACAGGGTTTAAACACAGCAATATGGAAGGTTATGGTGTTAGTACCTTTGATGGGGTTGACTGAAGGACTAAAAACTCCTTTACAAGCAATATAAGCCTACTTTTGTAGTCAGAATGATTACTGTACTTCATTGCACATTCTTTATGGGTTTAAGAAGAATTAGGAATGATGAAAGGTGGTCTGACTCTTGCGTTCAATACAAGACTGAGCTGAACTCCTGGCTCTATTCTTCAGACTCACACTGTAACATTGGGCAAGTTCCTGAGAGCCTGTTCATGTGGAACCCACCTTAACTAATGATGACATACCCCTGGGTAAGAATTATAGAGTCCTAGGACTGGAATGTCAAGTGTTGCTCATGCCAGAAGTCTGGGCCTGAGCCATGCCCAAAGCTGGCTGCATTAGGTTTGACTTGAGCTGGGACCTGGTGTAGCTTAGCTCTTCTGAGCATGGGCCCATTGTATCTGGGTGGCTTCCCCTCTTACATGGAGTGCTGTGGCATCATGGCAATCTGTGAGGGATGGGGCTATGTTGGAAAACAGGCAAGGGTAAGGCATTCCCCTGCCCCTTTCCAACAAGCCCCCACTCCTTATGGTGGGTGTGTGTGTGTGTGGCCAGACTTGGTGCAGTGATCTACTAGATCCAAGTGTCAGCCTCAGGTGATCTACCTGGACCCCTTCTGCAGACTCCAGTGCTCCAGGTCAGGACCTTAGCAACTGGTCACAGGAGTGGAAAGAAGCACTCCCCTTTAGAAAGAGCCTTTCCAGCTGCACTGGAGGAGCTTTCCTAGCCCATCTTCTTCCTGGAGACACTCCATAATGCACCACTCCCACTCTTCTCCCCAGAAACAATCTCTGAGAAGCTGATCCTCCTCCCCACACCATGATATACTGCAGTGCAGACTAGCTTGTGATCTACTTCTTGGCCAACTCTTCCTCATGGAGTGCTGTGATGCTATGGCACTTCATAGGGGACAGGGCCTCCCACAGCTAGAAAGCCCAACCAACCTACTGCTGTTTTCCACATTTCTGCAGCTCTTTGCATTCTGATTGGTTCTTATTTATATGCATCCTTATCGTCTGGTTATTTCACAGACATCCCCGCACTATGTAAGTTACTGGCTGGCAGCCAATGAGAGCAATAGACTTTGCATAATCACTGTATGGTTATTATTTTCCAACCACCCTGCTTGGAGAATACAAATCTCTCTATACGTAGGCTGCTAGAATGCACCTGCCCTCCTTGAACCCTGGACTCAGACTTTGCAAGCTGTCTGGCAGCTTGTTTTCCCCTTCCTTGTCTCTTAGATTGTAAGTTCCGAGCACACGCCTGTGCTCCATGCACTGCACTGCACTGGTTGCCTATTGTCTTCCGAGCCCAATTCAAGGTGTAGGTTTTGACCTATAAAGCCCTTCAAGGCCTGGGCCCTGCTTATTTGAGTGATTGCCTCACCCCCTGGACCCCTGAGCAGTCCCTGAGGTCATCTGGGGGTGCCGTCCTGGACGTCCCATGTTATCGGCAGGTTTGGATGGACGGGAGGGCGTTCTTTGAGGCTGTGCCATCGTCACTCTGGAATTCCCTCTGGTGGAACCTTCTTGCCTTCCAGTGGAACTGTAAGACCTGACTCTTCCACCAGGTGTTTGATGGAGGAGGATGGGATGGGTTAGATGGGTTGACAGGTGGGAATGTTGTTTTTTTTCTTTTATGCATTAGCTGGGGCTTTATAAATTATATAAAAGTGTAATTGTTGTAGTTGTGTTTATGTTTTTTTAAAAAATTGTAAGCTGCTCTGAGTCACGTAGTCCGCTAGGCGAGAGGGGTGGGTTAAAATAGAATAAATAAATAAACCCTTTGGGGTAGGGACCTGTCTCTAATTACTGACTGTACAGTGCCAGGTACATCACTGGAGCTATATAAATAATAATAATAATTAATAATAAATAGTGACTGCAGCAGGAAAACTTCACATTTCCATGGAGGAGAAGGGGGAAAACCACAAACAAACTGACACTGAAAATGGGGTTGTGAAGCAGCTGGTGGGAAAGATCAGCTGTGACAGTCACAAGGACAACCCAAAATTTAAAATGTTTTTAATATGCTGTGAGCTGCCCCAAGATGCCTGAGGCAGGAGGGGGCGGCATAAAAAATATACTATAAATAAATAAAAAATTGATTGACCATCTCTGAGCCCTACTAGAGGCATTATGGAAAGGGTTATGCCATTAAAGGGCTGTGGTCCTTTTAAGAGCTAGGCTAATGGGCTGAATCAAGAGACAGCACCTGTATAAGGGGAACAGCAAGTCAGAGCGGAGAGAGAAGCAAGAAGTAGCTGCAGAGGCGCTGGAAGCAGACTGGAGTGGAAACTCCGCATAATAGGCCAGGAAGGCAAACCTTCCAAATACATCTGGGCAAAGGGCTTAGGAAAAGTCTCCCTGCTGATGGACTAAGCAATAAGCCAGGCGAGACTGCGCTAATCCCAGGTGGGAGAATTCTTATTAGTTGTCCCAGAGAGGAGTGTATATTTATGGTATAGTTATCTATAAGTTTGTGGACTCACTGTTGTATGGGAGAAGCCACACCCAGTGGTCTGGGCTGGCTATAAAGGGGTGATGGAAGGCTAGACCTAAATTGTCCGCAGGGGAGAAGTTGTGTCCAGGAAACTAGAATCAGCTAGTGCTTGGAGAATTTATGTAGGGCTGCACACAAACGAATCCCCAAGACTCAGTTGCCACGCCCTAACTTTGAGGTGAGGATGTGAGCCTCCCACATCAGCCTTTCTACCTGATTTTTTCTCTTCTTTGGAATTGGTGGGTGGGGCGGGGGGACTAAGTCCTTTGGCCTTAATAATCTCCTATAGTAACAAGTTCCATCAACCATGGACATGAAAATGGGGAAAGGGTTGGGGATGGAAGGGACAGAGCAGATGCTTCTTTCCTTCCCCTAAGTTTGGCAGCAAGGGAAATTCTCCTACGTAATTTTGGTCTCCTAATAATTGGGCCCCACGTATCTGAAAGACCGCCTGCTATGGCCTCTGCAGTCAGACGGGGGTGCTCTCCTGTGGGTTCCACCTGTGACCTTAGTCTCTATGATGAAGACGTGCAGGAGGGCATTCTTGGCTGCTGCCCCGGTCCTGTGGAACTCTCTCCCCCATGAGATCTGTTTGAGTCTGAGCCTGGGCATTTTTCAGAGGCAGAGCAAAATGTTTCTTTTGTAGCAAAGCATTTGGCAGGTGGGGATAGGGATTAGATGGGATAAAATTAGGAGGGAGGGTTGGTGGGCTGGGGTTGGAGCAGGTATTCATTTTGTTTTTTTCTGAATTGTATTTTAATGTTTTAATTGTATTTTATATTTTTGTAAGCCATCCTGAGTCTTTGGGAAAGGGCATGGTAAAAATGCTAAAATGTGTGCCTTGCAACAGAGGTGAAACCTCCCTATAGGCTAGGGAGAAGTGTGGGTATGCGGTTGGTAACAACTCAGGCCCCAATAATCGGACAGCTTTAGCTCTGCAGGGATAAACTAGGGGCATTATTCCAAAGAGGGGTGGGAAAGAACAGGACAGTCAAAAATGTAGCATTGAAATACATTAACCTGGGAGATACAGGTTAACCTCATTGAAATGGTGCTCAAATAACAGGGAAATAAGACATAAGATGGCAATTGCATATGGCACGGTTAGTTCAAACAAACACAGCCCAAAGTAGGGTTGCCACCTTTCTCAAGGGAAAATACTGATCCATTAATTTGCATATGCAAATAAATTAATTTGCATATTCCAATTTATATTGATTTATGCAAAATTAGTCATGCCAAGACTAATCCATGTTCAATAGCAGACGCAGTGGGGCCCCGAGGAAGTCAGGGGCACTGCCTCCCCTGATGCCCAAATGGTAACTTAAAAACCTGCTTCATAATGGCTCAGATGAGCCAGTCGTCCCTCGCAGACCTGGCCACGTGGTAAAATTGCTGCTGGGACCGGCACTACACTCCCCGACAGTTCTCCGCACTTCCAGGTGTGAAGAAGGCTACACAGAGAAACTGTGCATGCATGAGCTTGCTACATGGCTCTGTGCATGTGCAAGTTTGTGGTGGGCGCTCTGGAGGAGTCGGGGGGGGGGCTGGCTGGGAGGTGCGGAGGGAAAAGACGGCACTTTCACTGGGGCGGGCGGGGCAAACATTTTACAGGCAGCTAGTAGCTCCTGAATGGACACCCTTAAGGAACAATTCTAAAGCAATGTGGTTTGGGCGGCTGGGATCTCTGTCCCAGCATGGGCAGTGAGGAAAAGCAATTCTTATTCATCATCGCTGGAGACAGACTTCCACTGAGCTCTATGGAGGCAGAACACTGCAATTTTTAAAGGTATCTGGGCACCAGCCCTAGGTGCTCTGAGGGCAGGAGTGTGTGTGCACATGATTGGGGAACTGCAACTTCAGGGGGAAAGTGAGAGTGACTGGAGTGCCTGGTGAGCTAAGCGTGCCGTTTTCTTGCATGCGGTGGTCCTTAGGGACCGCCTCGCCCTTCGTGCCCCAGAGCGGCTCCTGCGGTCTGCCGGGGGTGCCCTCCTGGAGGTCCCCCGTGTTAAACGGGGGGCCACGATGGAGAGGGCATTCTCGGTGGTGGGACCGCGGCTGTGGAACTCCCTTCCGGAGGAAGCTCGCCTGGCCCCAAGCCTTTTAACATTTCGGCGGAACTGTAAGACCTGGCTGTTTTCCCAGGCCTTTGGGAGGGAGGGTGGGGAGGGAGGTGTTTAGTCCCCTACCCATCTGTGTTGTGGTTTTGGCCTAGCCCTGTTTATAGTTATATTTATATTTAATATTTAATATTTTAAGTGTTTTTTTATTGTTTTGGATTGATTTTATTGTACTTTATGGTTTTAATGATGGAAGCCGCCCCGAGCTGCGTTGCAGGAGGGGCGGGGTAGAAATTTATAAAATAAAATAAATAAATAAATATTTGTTAGTGACAGGATGGGGCTGCTGCTGCTGCACATTTATTCTCGTTCCTCAGTCCTGGCACCATTTTATCTCTGTGAGAGAGGTCACACTGTCTTAACTCACCTCTCTTGAGTGGTATAGTGTAGCCTGTTCGGACCCATCCTATCCCCCTGGCTCGAGACTGCTGCTGAGCAGTGAGGGCACTTGGGAGGAATTTATTTAATATATTATTATTAATTAATTTCCAAATCCATCCTTCTCCCATTGCAGGTGGACTTGAGGCCTTTTTTGAATCAACGCTGATCTGCCGCCTGGGGTGAGTACATTGGGCCCTGGGCCCAGGGAGGCTTCAGGCTTTGCTTTATTGGGTGGAAGTTGGGTGGAGGTTGCATCTTGGGATGGGATTTGGGATGATTATGATTTGCAGTGCTGCCTTAAGACATTGATATTTATTTCACTGAGTTGCTGTTGATGTGGGAGATAACTGGGGGTGAGTCAGGACACAGGGAATCATGGCTGGGGCTGGGGGGAGTAGGGGAATGGATTGGAGGAGGACTGGGAGGAATGAGGCTGGGAGACATACTGGGGAATGTGAATGGGGCTTGAGCCTGGGGCGGGGCGAGGACTGGGAGACACTGGGAATGGGGCTGGGGGGAGATGACTTGGAAATACTGGGAACAGGACTGGGAGGAGGAATGGGAGACACTGGGAATGGGGCTTGGGGGCGAGAGGACTGGGAGACACTGGGAATGGGGCTGGAGTGTGAGAGGACTAGGACTGGGAGATACTGGGGAATGAGGCTGGGGGGGAGCTGAGGAGGTCTGAGAGACACTGGGGAATGGGGGAGTGAGGGTGGAGGACTGGAAGACACAGGAATGTATTATGGATTTGTATATTTGTAAATTTGAGTTTGTTTGATTGCTGCCTTGCCTGAATTTAAGTTGGTTAATGGTTTGCATTTTATGTGCGTCTGGCTCCCCAGTTGTCCCCTCTCTCCTGGGCATGCTGTGCAGTGCATTGCAGGTAGGGGCAATTTTGTGAGCCCAGTTGGAATTTGGAACTTAATGCTGCTGCCTCTTCTTTATAATGGTTCCCTGGCCTTTGACCTTGTTGTTTTCTACCCTGTGAGATCCCAATTGTCTGATTTCTGATTTATTTTTGTGGGGGGCTTAGATGGAAGTGCTTCCTTGCTTGAATTTATACCTACATTGTAAAATGGCCCCGCCCTTTGCAGTTTGGTGGGATGTGGCAGGCTTTTCTGCAAGAAGGCCATGCCACATGTCGGTTCACTTCACTAATGGCTAGTCTTTGCATGAATTTTCCCTGTCTCGTTGCAACAAATGCCTCTTACAGCAGAGCTGTGTAGCATGTTTTGGGGGACAAGTAGAACTCCTTGCTGCTGCTTTTGTGGTGTGCTAAGGACTGAACATAATGTTGTTACCTTAAGATGGTTTGCTTTGCTTGCTCTGTGTTTGCATGATGCATTGCTCCTTTCCTTCTCTCCCCTCTCCAAGCATGAGTAGGGAGGCCATTTTGTAAATTTGTGGGTCTACTGGTCATGACTACTCTTGTTTAAAATGGTCCCTTTGCTGTTTCATTGCTGCCCCCTGCTGGAAAGTAATTTCTTGCCTCTCTGCTTGTGACTGTGTGCTTTTGAGCATCTTGCCTGGGGTTTTGTGGAGAAACAGAAATGTATTGTTTAAATTTGGTTTATTCAGTCCCGGCGTGGTGGATAAGATACCACCAGATCTCATCTTGCGGCATACCTAGGCTGCTGTTTGTGATGGGGCTTGTTTGGTTCCATTTAAGGCCTATAACTCCCCAAACTTAGACAAGGCCTATTTGTTTGGAATAGGTACTTGGCTGCCAGGGATACAGTGTAGGTACTAGGGATGTTGGTTTTGATGGGGCTTGTTCGATTGCAATACAGGCCTGCAACTGGCCAAACTTTTAAAAAAAGGCTTCTTTGTCTGTCTAGCCAAACCTTTTTTTAAAAAGGCTTGATTGTTTGGACGGGCATTTGGCTGCTAGAGATACAGTGTAGGTACTAGGGATGCTGGTTTGGATGGGGCTTGTTTGGCTGCAATACAGGCCTGCAAATGTCCAAACATTTAAATGTGTTTGAATGTGCACTGCTGGTTTCCCCCTTCCTCTCCCAAGCATGTGCAAAGGCTGTGGCCATTTTGGGGGACCTCCACTGGCCATGGCTGCTCTTGGTTAAAATGGTACCTTTCTTTGCTGTTTCCCACCTAAACTGTCTGCTTTCTGTTTGTCGGGTGGAGGGACCTAGGAGCTTGGCTGGAAGGAAGGGTTTCCAATGCAATTTTTGTTGAAATGTTCCTTGCATTTTAAAATGGCCCCGCCCTTGCAGTTCGGTGGGACGTTGTGGCAAGCTTTTCTGCAAGAACGCCATGCCGCATGTTGATTTGCTCTACTAATGGCTAGCCTACTGTTGGTGAGGCTCTGCCTACCATTGGCCAGACTCCACCCCTAGGCCTGCCAGCCTCAAAACCCACCAGCTGCCGCTGTTCAATAGCCTGCATACGCACCATGGGTACCTGGAAGTCACCTTTTGTTTAAAAGTTTGGAGGTTCAACCTGCCCACTGCCCCACCAACCTCAAAACCCACCAGACGCCACTGTTCAACAGCCTGTTCAACTTTCAAAGGTACTTGGAAGTTACCTTTTTGTTTTGTTTTTCTTAAAAGGGCCCTAAAGAAAAGTTCCTTAAAACACCATCTTATAGGAGAGTTCTACAAGATTCTACTGTCTATTAGGGATTCTATTGCCATCATTAGCAATGATAGCAAAGCTCAAATAGTTAAGCAAACAGAGGAAGAGCAAAAGAAAGGCTAATGGAGGAAGAAGAGGCAGTGGTGTAAAGAGAGGGGGCTGAGAACTATGCTCCTCATTAATTTTCTTTAAGAAGCACAGCTTTCAACTGTACTTATAAAAATGTCAAAATATTGGCTCCAACTTTGAAACTAGGAGATTACTAAAGACGAGGCAACAAAAAATAGGGAGGGGAAGAGAGAGAAGCTGGGCGGTAGGTGCCGAACAGCTTTTGGCTCCTCCCTGGAGGCCAGCACTGCTGGGCAGTAGCCAGGGAAAGGAAGACTGAGCAAGGAGTCCAGCTGTCAGCTGCTCACTGGCGAGGTCAGTGGAAGCCCAGGGCTGGGATCTGAGGCGGCTCTCTTGCCCACGAACCCTTTCCCTCACCCCTTCCCACCTCTGTGGGAGCCAGGCGTCTCCTCTGAAGTGAAGCAGGCATTTCCCCCTGCTGCTCTGGTGCCAGCAGGAGGAGGAGCCCGGTCCAGGACAGTGCTGGCAAAGGCTGGCTCCTCTCAGAGGTGGGAGGAACATACAGGCAGGATTACCTTATCTCAACAGCAGCAGTGGCTCTTCGGCACCCACCCACTCCTTCGCTCCGAGTGCCTCACAGCACACTCTCTTCACTGCCATCCAGCGGGTCGGTGGCAAGGTTTAGAGCAAAGCTCTTACCCGGAAGGTTCCACAGCTGTGTGCAACAGAGATACCAAGGTCAGTGCCACGTCTGGAGGGAGTCCATGCTGCTCCCCTATTATTTGCCCGCCTACAGGCCTCTCCCAGGGTTTAGGAAGACAGCAGCACCCCACACCGCTGCCATCTCTTCTCTTCCCACCAAGAAGTTGCCTCTTGATGATTTCCTGTGGGTGACTGATTGGCAGTGGCAGCCGTGGGTTGGTGGACAGGCAGGTGGGAGGGGATGGGACAGCCCTAGGCTTAATTATACCAGCTTTTATATTGCCAGTAAAAGCCCTGCACTGGCAACCAACCTCAGTACACAGAACCTGGCCATGTCAGTTAAATACCGGCCGGATCACAACCCTAGTCCCAGAACGTTTTGTTAACGCTCTTTATCCCAGAACAACAACCCCTGTGCAGTCCTCCGTCTGGGCTTCACTTGGGTTTTGCAGCCTAACCTATCCACCCCAGATGGAGATCAGGAAATTCCATACCCTTTGTTAGGATGCCTAAACAGCTGGTTCAAACAGTAATTATCTATAGTTAAGGCGAGATGGATTTTCCATTGTATCTCTGCCTATCTGTAACTTGGTAGTTTTCAGCCACTGACTTTCTCCATTGAGACTCATTGAAAACGTTTGTTGGGGATTTCTCTTTTAATTGGGGGTCTATGTGAACATTGCTTGCTTAGAAAAGGAAGCCCAATCTCGAGGAATCACTGTTGATCTGGGGAATCCGAAAAATTTCCTGTTTTAATAAAAAACAAGTTTAAAGTTCAGAATAGAATTCTTATGTTGCACACGAGACTGTCATTCTCAACCAAACTTGATGCTTTTATTAACAATGATATCGTTGATTAGTTTAACAAAAAAATAAACCCTATTCAAACTCGTCTTCATAAATCAGCACTGTCCAGGTTGTTTACAGCATTAGACTAGTTCCTTTAAATGAGGGGTGCTGTACCATGCTCTATATGCCCAAAAAACATAGAATAATTAAGCTCATGCTCTCGATACCATTGGATAAACATCGTGTCTGGATTTTTCCATGCTCTTGGTACCGTTGGATAACCATTGTGTCTGTTCTGTGCATTCCACCTGATTATGCCAGCAAAGTTGGCGTAATATAGAGAATTTTCTTGCGCAGCGCATTCATGTTGAATTCAGTTAAGCCATCCACCGTGCACTGCAGAGTGGCATTTGCTCCCCTGCTCCAGCCGGCAGTGGTGGGGATCTTCCCCTCCCAACAAGGAAAAGTGGCAGAGCCGCATTGAAACTAACATGGCTGTACAAAGACAGCCACATTTAAACTGATGTGGCTGTACACAGCCAGTCACGTTGAAATTGACATGGATATGCAGTAGCATCTCTATTAGTTCTCCTTCTGTTAGCCATCTCCCTCCCTTCTGTTTGCTGCTTGATTTCAGCTATTGTCCCCTGTCTTCTGTCCTCTCCCAGGATGTGCCCCCTATCTTCTTTCTCCTCCCAGAACAAGATACACATACAAAGTGTGTGTGTGCGTGTGTGTGTGAAGTAAAACCAGTTAGAAGTGATGAACTGATGACCAGAGAGACTGGTAAGGAGCTTCCCAGCTGGGCGCAGCCTCTGCCATGTGCCCTTCAGCTCGAGAACACACTTCCAGGCTCTGTAGGCATCAGCGACTGCCAGCATCACCTGTCCCCCACCAATCGCTGTAGTAAGGATAATCCCAGGGCAGTGCAGCTTCTACCTGCTTCCTCTGCCCCCTCACCTGCCTAAGGAGGTGGAGAGCCCAAGCCTGCTGAGGGCGACAGACAGATCTGTGTGTCTGTCCTGTGTATTAAAGGTCTGTGCATAGAGGTACATGTGAAACAGTCTTCCTTTAATAATGTTATTCAGGCAGCTTCATGCTGGGTGGGGAGGGGAATGGCTTTAGGTACATGAAGTCCAATATCAATTGGGATCACACAGATTTCTGTAGATGATGTGATCACCTCCACCTAACCACCTCCTTAGGATCCTAATCCACAGTATGGGAATCCCTGCTTTAGAGCATGTGGTAAAGGGATAAATGCAAGCTTTCCTCTACAGCTTGGGACATATGACATTTTGTGACAGCCACCTTTGTTAAGCAAAAACATTATTAAATTCAATAATAAAAAAACCCTCCGGCTTACAATGATAGTTACGGCTCTTAATTCAATCACACAATAAAAAGCATGGAAATGGAAATTGCTCTCACCTTAACTTACATGCCATGTAAGCAATAAAGACGTTGTACAGTCTCACATATTGTGCTTGTGGCGAAACACTAGCAGGGGGCACTATACACCTGAGCAACCCACCTCACTGTGTTTCTCCAAATCTCTGACCAGGGGTCCCCACAGCTGGTAACCCCCTGAAAACTCTTGATATTCTTCTGCCACCACCCGAGTGTATCCCCGAGGGATTCATTCACATCACTCAGGAAATGTGAACCCCAAAAGGTATAAGCCTCACAGCTTCCCAAGAGCACTCCCTCTTGCTGACACTCTCTTTCTGGGGTTTCCTCCCCTGCGTTGAAAGCCAAACCCCAGAGTCACCCAAGGAAGGCTTCCCTTGGTCCCAAAGCTGTTGGTTTCTAGCCAAATAGAGAGGTTCCCCCTCTTTAGTAGTTTGGCCTGGCTACCTGGCCAAAGGAGACATTTAATGGTCAGCCAATAACACACCCAGTAGGGTAAAAACAAAGCGTCGAGTTTACTGGTGCATATAAAACGGAATAAAAGCAAGGTTTACACCGAGAACCAAGAAGTGATAAACCCCTTTGAGAATGCGAATCAGGCTGCTTTTAAACGAGGAGCGCTGAAGCGCCTCGTCAACGCCGCATTAAAGCAAAGCCGCCGGAAGTGACGTTCTCCCTGTTGCTGGCAGCGGCAGCGGCTGGAGACACGGGGCTTTGGAGCAGCGCATTCTTAAGACTTCAGTTATCAGACTTAAGAACGCGCCGCTCCAAAGCCCCGTGTCGCCGCCGCCGCCGGCAACGGGGAGAACGTCACTTCCGGCGGCTTTGCTTTAATGCGGCGTTGAGGAGGCGCTTCAGCGCTCCTCGTTTAAAAGCAGCCTCAGTCTATCAGGCGACACTATCAGGAATGTGTCTCTACAACTGTATCTGATGTAGCAGGCAGACTAGCAAGTACTCACACAGGGTATGTTCTGGTTTGGTCTCCATAGGTGATATTTTTCCTATGGGGTCAAGGTTCTTGTCCTGGCAAGGCCAGAGTTAGAGTTCACAGCCAAGCCATCCAGTCCATGTGTTCCAGAGAGAGCCCCAGAGAGAGAGAGCAAAAGCCTGTGGTTCAGCCTCTTAAAATTTCCCTTCCCCCTCCCTATGATTCATTCGGGAGAGTCACCTGGCTCAGGTACAGATCCCCCCTGGTCAGTCCAAGCCAATCAGGTTTCTGCCTCCTGCTGGGCTTAGGAATTTCCTGAGGAATTTCAGGAATGTGGAAGTCCTAAACATGTGATTGTTTAGAGGCCTAGCACTCTGTTAAGCCTGACTCAGTTTCAGGCAAGTGTCCTTGTCAGGACCAGTGGCGTTTTGTCAAATTGCTCACTTACAACTTAGGCTCCATGCACCCACACTTTGTCTTCATCTTTCAGCCTGAATCCTCTTCCTCTACAGGTTGGGGGCAACACTGAAGCTGGGGACAGGAGGGCATGAACTGGCCCCTCACCCCCTCTTTTCCCTCTATCCATCCATTCTCCCCAACCCAAATGAAAGGATAGAGGGAAAGGAGGGGGTGAGGGGCCAGCTCACGCCCTCCTGTCTCCAGTTTCAGTGTCACCTCCAGCCTGAAGAGGAAGAGGATTGGGGCTGAAAGATGAAGGCAAAGTGTGGGTGCATGGAGCCTAAGTTGTAAGTGAGCACAATATGTGAGACTGTACAATGTCTTTACTGCTAACATGGCATGTAAGTTAAGGTGGGAGCCTTAACTTGCAATTTCCATCAGAGGTGTGCATCAGGGACCCATGCTGTTGTTTGTTTTTCATTTTTCATTTTTGTTATTTAAATCTTTCATTTTTGTTTTTGTAAATATAAAAAATTTGTTTTCGTTTTTGCTTTTGTTTTGGATAATACATTCTCGACTGTAACATTTTTGTGTTTAATGATATTTGGTTGAAACTATATTTGGATGGATTGTACCTCTATTATGTGTACCAATTTTTAGAAAGAATTGATAAAGTAATCTGATTTTATAAGTCATTAAAGTATATTATTTTGTGAAACTCTGAATATACATTCCTGGCTGTAACGTCTTTGTCTCCCATCTAACATGGATGGAACTTGGTAAGTGTATATCCTCTCCCAAATTTTACTATCTATGCCAACTTTCAGGAGGATTGTATAAAGGGTCCTGGTGGTATAAGCAATTAACATATAAATGTATGTCTGACTGTATCATCTTTGTAGCTGAACCAGTCTTCATGAAATTCAGCAGGACTGTATTTCACACATTCAGGATCATCTCTGCCAAGTGCCAAATATTGGAAAGATGTGATAAAGGGTCTCAATTTTATAAGCCTGTACAGCATATGCAGAGAAAGAGCCTATGCCAGGGATTCTCTTAGGTGTCACTGTGGTATAAGATCGGTTTGTGATGCCAATTGGCCAGCAGAAATGTCAACCAAATATCCTCATTCTGTGCTGTGACCACCCAAAATTCTCTTTCCCCCGCTTGTTACTGGGAAGTTGAAAGCATCTGTTTAGGAAAGAGCCAATAGAGATTTTCCTCTGTCCTCTGTCACAGTGCTGCAGGATGTGATTGTGATGATAATTGGCCAGCCTGGATGTGTAAACCATGTCTCTTGATTGCTGGGATGCTATCCCCAAAGTCCCAGTTACGTCCCTTCCGTGCTCGCCTTGAAGCCACCACCAATTTGTCCTGTAAAGCTGGAAGCATGCAGTAATTGGCCAGTGAAAGTGTCTGTCAGTCTCTGGTTTGCTCCCCATTCTACCTCCTACAGCCTCCCTTCCCCTGCAATGCCAGGTGCCTGCCTCTGACTGGCACTGTATGCACTGCTGTTTATCTGAATAATGGTCTTCATGGGGATACTTTTAATTGCTTATATAATTGGGGGGCCTTTATCAAATTGTCCTGTAGTTTGGCAGAGATGATGGAAGGTGTGGGATGCATTTCTGTCAAATGTCTTGTAAATAGGATGGAATATAAAAATGTTACAGCCAGAAATGCATTTTCACATTAATGGATTATAACATCAGGACCCGTTATCCAATCTTTCTGAAATCTGCCAGGATTATTACACTAGTGGAGGGACATAACCATCCCTGGTGTCTTGCAGATAGGATGGAAGATAAAGAAGTTGTAGCAAGGAACGAGTATGCAGCTTTTCTTAAAATCACAACATTCAATTGTTTATAAAATTGAAGCAATTAATTGCTTATAAAATTGGTTCCCTTTATGCAGCCTTTTATGACATTTGGTACACACAGTGCTCTCCATCGGGGGTACAATCTCCCCAAGTTTCATCAGGATTGAATTAGAAACAATAGAAGTATAACCAGAAATGTTTCCCCCTCCCCACTTTTTTCCACTATTTCAAAAATGAAAATATGTTTTTAATTATTTGTCGTTTTGTGATTACAGCTATGAAAAAGAAAATGAAAAATTTCATGATTGTTATAATAACAAAAACAAATTGTAAACCCCTGATTTCCATGCTTTTTATTGCATGATTGAATTTTCAAGAGCCTTAACTATAATTGTAAACCAGGGTTTTTTGATTATGGAATAGAGACAGGGCCCAGGTGCTCCTTCTCACTCCTCAATAGCTGACAGTGTGGAAAACAGCATCATAGACCTGGCTACTAGGGATGTGTGAACACGGTTTGGAAGTTTGGAGTTCAGCCCAAACTTGGTCTGTTTGGATGACCGAACTCGATTCCGAACTCTGAAACGACCAAACAGTTCGGTGAGTTCGGATGAGTTCGGGTGGCAAAAACGTGTCACTGGAAGGCAAAACGTGACATGGAGGGGGAGTCAGCTGAGGAGCAGACTTCCAGGCACCAGGGGTGGAGAGGCTTGCAGTAGCAGCCACCTGCCCAATCACCATCCCTTTTCTCCTCAGACCACTGGCGTCGCAGTCTGTGATTGGCCACAGGCTAGGCTGCACGGAGCCAATGGGGCTTGCGGTGAGGTGGGCGCAACAAGTAACAAAACTCATTGGCCTCCCCCCTTCCCAACACCTTCTGAGCTAGTCACTGTTCCTGAACAGCAGGCGTTTCAGAAGGCTCCCTCTCCCAGCATTTCCCAGCTCTCCAATCCATTGGCACCCATCCAACCCATTTACCTCCATATTATCATTTATTTAGATTATATTAGATAGATTTAGGTGTTGTTTTTTGTTTTTACCGCTCCCTGTGTTCCCTGTGTTCAGTCTTCCTTCCTCCCTCCCCCCTCCATTGAATCTTTTCCCTCTCCCTCTTATGCCAGCCCTGATTATTCCCTTCCCCTGTTTTAAGGTTTGGATTTATTTAGAGTAGGATTATTATTAGATTGATTTTCATTTCAGTTTTGTACCCCTCCCTGTGTTCTTTGTGTTTCCCCCTGTGTAATATTGGATGGATGGATAGATAGATAGATAGACAATATACATAGTAGTTAGCTTAGTTATAGAGATAGAGATACACAGTGTGTTTATAGGAAAAGGCCTTTGTAGTTATTAGGATATTCCATTAGTTCAATAGGTTTTAGAATAGTTAATAGCTGTTAGATTTAGTGTAGAGAGAGATATAATATTAGATAAAAAATTTGAGTAAAAAAAAAAATGTAATAAAATCTTTCTGTGTGTTTGAGTTGGAAGACCTGGAGAAGGGAAGTAGGAGAGGCCAGTCTGCTACCCGTAAGACAGGCAATGGGGCACATGGGAGAGGTGGTGGTAGGGGCCGTGCCTGTGGAGCGGCAGCAGGCAGCAGCAGCCCGAGCACATCACCACGCCCCAAACTCTGCAGGTCTAATTTAGGGCAACAGGCTTCAGCGGCTCAGCGTCACCTCCTGGCAGTGCCTTCCTCCACTGCCACGCAGGGCATTGGAAGGCCTGCAGGACTTGAGGCTGCGTCTGTCTCTGCTGTGGCTGCAGGAGCAGGTTCTGCTGCTTGCAATGTTCCTCCAGGGCCACCAATGTCCCCCATTGTGGAGGCGATCCCCAGCAGTCCAGAGCTGGTGGATCCCACCCCGGCTGCTAGAGGCAGGGCCCGATCCCTGGGCAATGGAAGTAGGGAGAGGAGTAGCAGTAGCAGCTACAGAGGGGGGGCACAGGGAGAGTGCCAGCAGCATGGCGGGCACGGGCAGTCTAGCCTCAGGGTCCCAGTACTCCCCTTCACGGGACATCAC
>QEPC01002001.1:2110049-2126539 GCA_003113815.1 Sphenodon punctatus | reverse complement strand
GAAACAGCCACTCCAGCCCCAGGACCCGCCGCCAGGGTTCTGGGGCCAAGTTACAGGCAGGGAGGGCTGTGGCCAATACCTAGAAGTTGCCACCTTAGCCCCAGGACCCACCATCATGGGTCTGGGGCCATCATTCCTTGCACGGAGACGATGTCATTCCACTGTATCAAGAAACAGCCACTCCAGCCCCAGGACCCGCCATCAGGGTTCTGGGACCAAGTTACTGGCAGGGAGGACTGTGACCAATACCTAGAAGCTGCCACTCTAGCCCCGGGACCCACCGTCATGGGTCTGGGGCCATCATTCCTCGCACAGAGAGCCTTTTTTCGAACGCCCGAACCAAACCGAATGGCTGAACCCGAACGCGGCGAACAAACTGAACGGCCGAACCGAACAGCCGAACTGAACTGCGATCTGTTCATCCATCCCTACAGCTAGAATCCATTCTGTATGGCTGACTCCAGCTCTCTCCCTGAAGCAGACACTCATGTGCTCTCTCAGCCGTATAAAATGAAGTCTCCCTTCTTTTTCCCTTGCTCCTTCCCTGCTGGAAGAATCCAGTCCAGTATCATGGGTCTCTCCCCAGCACTGATAGGCTCTGACAGGACAAAGGAGTTGTAGTCCTGGTTCTCTGACTGTTCAGACCCTACATTTCAGAGGCAAGGAGTGCATTTGTGAAAGAGGGTGAAAGGAAGAGTGCAAGAGCAATAGAAGGCTGGTTCGCACAACATCTTTCCTCCTTGCAAACTTGCCACTGGTTGCTTAATCTAAGTTTGTCTCATAGCAATGTATTCACACAGTTCCTGACTTCCTTGCATTATTTCAGGTATCCACCCTTTTCACTGCATGGCAAAGAACACAAGCTCATCAAGGAGCCCAGGAAGCACTAACGATTTCACACAACACGCAGAATATGGGCTTGTGCCACTACCCACTCTAACAGTGTTGTATGAATAAGCCCAGAGAGAGTGTGGGTATTTAAGTGAGTGTGAGAGATGGCGTTTTATTTAACTTGAGCACATATGGACAGTTGATTAACTTGTACATGGAATGGAATATGTGCAAAGGGACAGAGAACAGGGGTGGGGTTTGGAGGTTCGGCATTGGACCTTGGGGGAAAGGACATCGGGACTTTCTCCACTCACTTTAGATTGATGTTATTCTACTGTATGATGTTGATTATGCATTGAGTGGAAAAGTAATTCCTTTTATCTGTTTTAGATTTGCCACCATGCATATTTTATTATAACTCATTGTCCTGTCTGGTGTATTTGGATGAAAAAATATTAAGGGTCAGAGAGTGTCAGTGTGTGCGTGTTTGTACAGCTCCTAGAATGACAGGGTCCTGTTCTTAGTCTGGAGCTCTAATGAAACAAAAACCAAAAAATAATGAATGTTAGAAGTGAGCTGATAATTAACTGCTTGCCTAAGTAGTATCCCAATATGTTAAAATACACCACGATAGAATGAACCCAGCTATTGTACAAACTGGTATGATGAGCTTGATGTCTCTCTGGCATCATGGCCCTTTGTATGTAAGAGTTTTTAAAATGCATGAAAAAAGTTGCTCTAAAGGAATTTGAATGTCTCACATGTTTTAAGAAGATCATCAGGGGAATTCCCTTCTTATGGTCTCTTAACTGAGATGTTTGTGGATTGTATGAAGGGGAGGGAGAACCTTATGCAGGGAGGCTTTTAACATGGCTGTCTTAAGAACACTAGCATCCAAAAACACGATGACAGCATGCCTCCCTTCCTGGGAGACTGGCCTTATTGTCAGTGGGAGGACTAAACATTTTTTCTACCAAGGGTAAAAAGAAATAAAAGCCTGATATGTTAACCCTCTGAATGCCACATCAGCTTTTAAGGTCGTCTTATCTTTTCATCACATCAGCACAATGCTTTTGGGCTCAAGAGTTAGTACTATCACTGTTTCTCAAGTTCAGAGAGTGTGTGGTGACCGTGTTGGTCCCAAGTGACAGAGAGACAAAGACCACTTTCATACATGGTCCCCTGTGCATATTTGGGCTGCGGGGGTGGGGGAATGTGCAGCCTGAAAATACTCGGGGATCGACCGGTGTGAAAGGACACACGCACACCCCGGCAGATCCCCGCGCATATTTGGGTTACGCATTCCCCCCTGCAGCCCAAATATGCTCAAGGGGGCCATGTATGAAAGTGGCAAAAGTGTTACTGTGTGAACCAGTTCCTTTGATATGTGTATTTCCTTCACCTGATAAGCTCTTTCCCACTATACCCCCTACCCATATGTTTGCCTTCTCTGTGTGTTTTCCTCTACCTATTGTCTCTTGGGCTCCTATACCAATATATAATTTTAAATGTCTGGCACATCTCCCTCTCTCTCTTTACCCCCCTCCCAACCTGCTACCCTGCCCTATCCACTGCCACTTACTCCATGCCCCTTTTATATCTGCCCTACATTTGTTCATTTTATATATTTCTACTGGCTATGTAATGCTACATGCCTGAGGAAGGCCCCTGTGTGGCCCAAAAGCTTGTTTATTTCCACCAACAACAGTTGGCCCAATAAAAGATCTCATTTGAACCACTTTCTCGCTTTTCCTCAAGTAGCAGACAATTGGTTTGCCACACCCATCTCCCCCCCAAAAGTGTGTTGAAAATTGACTTTGGGATCGGTTACCAGGAGTGCAGCCAGGATTATCTTGGAGAAAAAGAGTGCTTTGACTCTCCCCCTTTCTTATGTCCCTTTTCTATCCCATGCCACTCACCCTAGACTTTATTTACATTCCAGAGAAGATGGTGTGCACCACAGGGGGAAAGAATAGAGAATGCAAGACACAAGCAGGAGACGGTAGTGATGTAGAGGGGTATGTGGGGGGAGGGGAGTTGGAAAAGAAACAGAGAATGTGTGCTCTTGAGGGCCAGAGGAAATAGCTATGGGGTGTGTGTGTGTGTGTGTGTGAAGGGGAGAACTTGAACCTCTGCCTTCTTCCCTCCCCTCCACCCCCACCCCCCTAGTTGTACCCCTGCTAACCAGCAGGGATGTTGTGTATAAATGTCCCTTGGAAATATAGCTTTCTTTGCAAAACCAGTATTTGCTATTTCCAATTATTGTTTTCTAAGAAGGTAGAGTGTCCCGCAGCAGAAGGATATAGCTATGTTTTTCTTTTTTACCTTTACAGTATTTTACATGGGAGCTTGTATTGGACTTGATCTAGAGATGAGCGCCACTCCTATGAAAGTGGAGGCTGCTTATTTGTCAGGGAAGTGCAATGCAAAGGCCAGGCCCGTTGAGAGGGCTCTAGACTATAAGAAGTTATTTGTGTGTCAATGGCACCTAGATTCAAGGGAGTGGCAATAGCCTCACTTTGAGGGTGGTGGTGGTAGGAAATGCAAATGTCAGCAAGCCCTGCCTCCTTAGCTCAGAAACTTCACCTCCTGACTACGGAATCCCTCCTTGGCCTATGGCCCCAAACTAGTAGGGCAAGGAGTCTGGGTTACCCTAGGGCCCTGACTGATAGGGCCTTCATGGGATTTGGAAGTTGGGCCAAGCCAGCTGTGATTCTGTACATGGAGTGCGGACCCCTCCTTTACTTGTCCTCGGTGCCCCCCCCGGGTGGTTTTTTCTCTAGGGAAGTTGTCTCACGGAGGAGTGGGAAGGTTCCTGACAGCTGAACACCTCCCCCTCCCCTTACTTAGGTAACTAATAGTGGTACCTGCTTGCTCCAGACGGCGGGACGGTGTCCTTTGGTGAGGATCCACTCTGGTTCAGTGTCCCTCAGGATTAGGACTGGATAGCCCAGGTGTGAGGGTTGCAGCCCCAAGAGCTGGTCTGTAAATCCCCAGGTGGTGCTGCAGGAGGGCTGTGGCATCTCCCTAGGTGTAGCCACTCTAGCTTGCCTTGTCTTCCCTGAACCTTCTCCTCCTCAGGGCTTTTGTGCTGGTGTTTTGGCTCTGGGACCTCCCCCTGCCATGGGGGCATGCCACAGCCGATTCCCCTGATGTTGCCGGTCCATGATGTCATCAGGGCACGCAGTCGGTGGCTGCAAGGAACCGTGCAACTAGTCTGTTCCTGGCTGGAGGGAGCGGTGCAAGGCAGGGCTGCAACAGGTAAGACCTGACACCAGTCCATAAGGTACCTGCTCTCTAGCCAAGGGGTGTCCTTGACTGCAGGAAGGGGTGGGAGCCTGGGAAGGAATCCTCTGAAACACAAGGGCTGGCATCAAGGGAGGGCTTACCTCCATCAAGAAACACAGCCTGAGAGGGGCTGGTGGAAGAAGAATTTGTTTTGTTTTTCTTTGTAAGAATAGCATATCCCAAGGGAGCAGACATTCTCTGTAAATGGCCGACAGATTTAGCCCCAAATCACGCTGTGGCAGGGTGCAGCCAGAGGAGACTGTGGCCCCTTTAAGAGAGTAGCACGTGCCAGCCTGAGGACAGGACAGGCTGGGAAGAGCCTGCAGATTTGATAAAACACCAGGGTAAGGACTTGGCAGAGCCAGCCCAGTAGGAGTGTGAAAAACACAAGCTGAATGCAAAGTGAAGGTGGGTAGACACTGGTCCTTTAAGGGCTGGAGGCCTGACTTTAGGTATATAAGAGGAGGCCAAACCAGAAGGATTTGGTCAGTGCCTGGCTGGGGACAAGAGAGGCTCTGTACTGGAGAACTGAGCTGTAGACGAGCCTTGTCCTTGGTGCTGACTCCCAGCTCAGGGAAGCCTAGTGCCTGGGCTGACTGGACTTGGACTGAGGAATAGCCCTAGGCACTCTGTGCTTTCCAGATTACTGAAGGAGCATCGATGGTGAGTGCTGTGAAGGACTACTGAGCTATGGACTGCGAGAGAACTATATACCTGGTGGAGGAACGGTGAGTAAACAGCCAGAGGAAAACTGCCTGGCTGGAGTTAGGTGCCAGAGGACTGTTTCCTGCCATTAGTGAGGAAACTGAGAGATGGCATAGAGACTATATAGTGGAGAATGGTTTGTTTGTATATGGAAGGGCAGAACTGTATGTAAATAAAGTGACTGAGGCTAGAGCCTATTCCCTGGAAACACAGTGATGTTCTAGGGCATAATCCTGTGGGACATACCCTGGGTGAACCATACCCTGTTACAAACTCTTGTTAGGCTGTGGTTTCTGACTCAATAGTTCTTTATTTACAGACTCTTTTGCAGATTCCATATCTCCTTCCCCCGCCCCCAGGACCAAACACCATGGCTAGTTCCAAGGCTGCTGGAGCAGAACTCCTTCCCTGTCCTCTGGCTCACTACAAACTGACTTGACGTCTGAGCTTCCTATTCTTACAGCCCCAGAAGGGGTATGGCCAATGAAGATGGAAATTTCTCTTAAAGGGGGATAGGCCTGCCTTTGAACTGCTGGACTCGCTGGGGGATGGGGTGGGAGCAGTGTTGCTCTTTGTAGGAACTTATCCCAGTGGAGTCTAATCCTGAAAGGACTTACTTGTGACCTTGTAGCAGTAGCCCGGCACTGCTACCGTGGGGAATAAAACAGTGTGAAGTAGAGTGTTTGGTGACTGATTATGCAAGGACTTTTCATGGCAAACCTGTTACAGTAACATCCTGAGTTGTGTTCAAAGACTGGAAAGAACAGGGTGAGCACCGGTCTGAGAGAGGTAAATAACATCTTACAAAACAGTCATAATAGGTTTAAAGATGGAGTCTTCAGGCAAATGGGAGCATTATCCCTGAACAAGCTAATAAAAAAAATATTACAGCTCCATTGCTATCTCTCCCATAGCCATAATAGCTAAATTATGACATGCCGTAAGTTGTAAGGAGGAGTTGCTAATATTACTCTAATGCACTATTCTTCAGAAGAGATGCTATTACGGTGACACAACAGTTTGCTGTGGGTAATTTTCCAGAGTGATTAAATGACGGCAATGTATTTTATTTTATTGTGGAATATATTTGGGGGTTAGCCAAGCCACATAACACTCCAAGGAGTAAGTCAGTGAGCAGAGAGAGAGAGCAGTACTGGCAATAAAGAAAACAATTAAAAAACCAACTTCATCACAGTCAACAAGGTTATACCTCAAACGCCTTTGCTCTAGAAACTGCATAGGAGATGGTACTGTGGCCATCTGGCCATTTCCACATTTCAGCCAGGATTTGTGTACAGTTCTTTCCACGAAAAGTTGACTAATATCATTCCAGATGTTCTTGCTTTGGGGCTGCTTGCACCCTGGGGATAGGTTTTAGAGGCATAATTTTCACCCGACAGCTCTCCAAAAATACAGGGGGAGTGTCCAAAGAAGGGTGTGTGTATGGGATTCATTTCTTGGTGGACAATAAGTCCAGGTATGAAAGGGGAGATGTGCAGAAGTTGTTAGTCCTCAGCTGCTGATACCCAAACTTTTGTCTGACTGACCCCATTTTGAGACTTTATTTTATTTTATTTTATTTATATTTATTAGCCGTCCCCCTCAGGCCTATGGCATCTCGGGGCGGCTTACAAAACCAAAACAACACATCAATAAAAACACTAAAACCACAACAATTTTAAAAATATCTTACCCCCCAAATAACCCCCAATTACCCTACCCTCCCACCCCCTTCTTCAAAGGTCTGGGTGAACAGCCAGGTCTTTCAGGCTCAGTGAAAAGCCAGCAGACCTGGGGCCAGGCGGGCTTCCTCCGGGAGGGAGTTCCAGAGTTGCAGCCCGGCCACTGAGAATGCCCTCTCCATTGTGGCCTCCCGTTTTACCCAGGGACCTCCAGAAAGGCATCCCTGGTGGACCGAAGGGATCGCTCTGAGGTGCGGAGGGTGATACGGTCCCTGACGTATGAGGGTCCGAGACCGTGCAGGGCTTTATAAGTCATCTGGCTTGGTACACTATAGGCAGCCAGTGCAGAGTGTGGAGACTTAAATATAATCCTGTAACATGCCCCCCCCCGCCCCCAGATGGCAACAAAGACATGCAAAGCATATTAAACATCCATGGGGCACATGACCCCCATCTACAGATGGAGTGACCCCACTTGGGTTTTGACCCACAGTTTGGGAATATCTGTCCTGAGTATTCAAGGATTAATCCTGATCCTTGTGTTCTGGAATTCTTCTTCTTCATCTTCATCTTCATTCTGCATCTGGAATGCTGACGATGCAGGTCCCCTTGGTTTACAGAAGACCTGTGCCGGATGAAGCAGGAGGGATGGCGGTTGGAGCGACGGTGGCGCTGGACTCATGCTGAAGCTGACTGATTGCAGCATAAAGCTAGTTTAAAAGCTTATGCTGTAGCGGTATGGGCAGCAAAGAAAGAGTTCTTTGCTGCCCTCATAGCATCTGCAAAGTCATGTCCAGCGGAGCTTTTCCGGGTGGTGCAGCAGCTGGTCAGTCCAGCCTCTCTGCGCCTGGAACTGGAATCTTCCAGTGCCTGCTGTGACATGTTTGTTGACTTTTTGTGGATAAAATCACTTGGATTCACTGTGGCTTCGATGCTGCACTTATAAAAGTTGGAGAACCTGAGGTAGTGGAGAACCTGCCTTGTCTGATTTCATGGGATCAATTTCAGGGGGTGTCGGCCACTGATGCGGCCGGTGTCCTTGGGGCTATAAGGGCCACCTGTTGTGAATTAGATCTGTGCCCATCCTGGCTGGTTAAGGCCTGCCGGAAGACATTAGGGCTGTTGCTGGCAGGGGTTGTGCATGCCTCCCTTAGGGAGGGCAGGGTGCCTAGCCGCCTCAAAGAGGCGGTGGTATGGCCCCTGCTTAAGAAACCATCTCCTGACATTGACTCCACAGCCAGCTATTGATCAGTCTCTAACCTTTAGGGAAGGTTATTGAATGGGTTGTGGCTCAGCAGCTTCAGGGGCATCTAGATCAGATCAGTTTTCTTGATCCCTCTCAGTCCGGCTTTTGTCCTGGGTTTTATTTTATTTTATATAATTTATTTTATTTATATAAAAAGTTTTATCCCGCCCCTCCTGCCCACAGGGCAGCCCAGAGCAGCAAACAACAATATAAACAATAAAACAATAAAATAATTAAAAATTCACAAATGCAGGGGAAAGAAACCCACCGTCCCCCTCACCAAAGGCCTGGTGGAACAGCCAGGTTTTACATAAACGCCGAAATAGCAGGTGAGTGGGGGAAAACCGAGCATGGAGACGGAACTTGTGGCTTTGGCTGATGACCTGTGCCATGAATTAGATCAGGGCAGATCTTCTATGTTAATTTTATTAGATCTGTCGGCTGCATTTGATACCGTTGACCACAAGATGTTGGTGGCTCGGCTGCGGGACCGGGCCTCGGTGGGCAGAATTGTTCTCGAATGGTTCTGCTCGTTCCTGGCTGGGAGAACTCAGCGTGTGGTTCTCGGGGAATGTACTTCATCTCCCCGGGACCTCATGTGTGGGTCCCGCAGGGTTCTATTCTGTCCCCCCATCTGTTCAACGTGTCTATGCAGCCTTTGGGTGAGGTTGTGAGAGGGTTTGGTGTGTGTTGTCATCAGTACGCCAATGACACACAACTCTACCTCTCTTATTCTGCAGACCCTGACCCAGCAGTCTCGGTGCTCACCGGTGCCTGGCGGCTGTGGGGGACTGGATGAGGGCGAGTCGTCTGAAGTCGAATCCCAACAAGACAGAGGTGATGTTGGTGGGTAGGACCAGGGTTGTGGTGGCTCCCATCATTGACAGGGTTTGCCACCCTTTGGCCACACAGGTCCATAGTCTGGGGGTGCTTCTTGACCCACAGCTCCGCCAGGATCTCCAGGTGGAGGCTGTGGCGAAGGGAACATTTCGCCAGTTACATCTGGTATGATGGCTGCAGTCGTATGTTTCGAACCCGAATCTGGCCACCATCATCCATGCCTTTATTACCTCTCGATTATACTACTGTAACACACTCTACGTGGGGCTACCCTTGGGGACGGTTCGGAGGTTATTGGGGACGGTTCGGAGGTTATTTATTTATTCAAAAATTATATCCCGCCCCTCCTGCCGAAAGGCAGCTCAGGGCGGCAAACAACATGGACAAATTTTTTTTTAAAATAATTCAACAATAAAACATTTAAAAATAAATCTACAAATTTTAAAACAAGTAATAAAAACACACCCTCCCTCCCAAAACCCACTTCCCCCACCCTACCCGGCCCCCTCGCCAAAAGCCTGGCGGAACAGCCAGGTCTTACACAAACGTCGAAACGACAGGAGGGTGGGGGCCATTCGAGTCTCCTCCGGGAGTGAATTCCACAGCACAGGGGCAGCCTCCGAAAAAGATCTGACATCAGTGGCTACCCGTCTCGCCCGGGGAACCTTCAAAAAGGCCCCCACGGACGATCTCAGGGGTTGCATGGGCACATGCGATCGCGCAGATAGGCAGGGCCCAGGCTGGGAAGGGCTTTAAAGGTCAAAACCAGCACCTTGAACCTAGCCCGGTGCTTTATAGGCAGCCAGTGCAGAGCCCAGAGCACAGCTGTCATGTACTCCCTGCAGCCCACCCCAGTAAGGAGATGGGCCACGGCATTCTGCACCAGCTGCAGCCTCCTGACCAGCTTCTCGGGCAGTCCCATGTACAGTGCATTGCAGTAATCCAGCCTCGAGGTGATGAAAGCATGGATGACAGTGGCGAGGTCAGAGTCTCAGAGATACGGCCGAAGCCACTGGACAAGATGTAACTACCGAAATACACTCCCCGCTATGGCCACAACCTGAGATTCCAGGCTGAGCCATGAATTGAGGAGCACACCCAGACTCCGTACCTGCAGAACCATGGGAGGGCGAACCCCCCCCTCCACAAGAGGAGATTCAACCACTCCCAGGCCCCCCAGACCCTCACCCACCAACATCACCTCTGTCTTGTCAGGATTCAGCTGCAGATGGCTCAGCCTCATCCAAGCCCCCACAGCCGATAGGCACTGGGAAAATAAAGAGACTGCGTGGCCTGGGTCGATGAAAAAGGAGAGGTAAAGCTGTGTGTCATCAGCATACTGATGACACTGCATGCCTTGAAACCCTCTCACGATCTCCCCTAATGGCTGCATATAGAATGTTAAACAAGAGGGGGGACAGAATGGCACCCTGCGGGACTCCACACGTGAGGTCCCGGGGGGAATAGGTACACTCCCCCAAGACTACCCAGTGAGTTCTCCCGGCCAGGAATGAACTAAACCAGTCCAAGACCGTCCCACCAATCCCGGCACGGTCCCGCAGGCGAGTCACCAACACCTCATGATCGACTGTTGAATGCAGCCAAAAGGTCTAGCAGGACCAGTAAGGTCTGACGACCCTGGTCCAACGCCAGATGGAGATAGTCAACCAAGGCCACCAATGCAGTCTCCGTACCATACCCAGGCCGAAATCCGGACTGAGAGGGGTCAAGGAAACCTGTGCGGTCCAGATGTTCTTGGAGCTGCCATGCCACAGCCTGCTCAATAACCTAAAAAGGGAAGGTTAGAGACCGTCCGATAACTGGCAGGAGCATCAGTGTCAAGAGATGGTTTCTTGAGCAGGGGCCTAACCACAGCCTCCTTCAGGCATTCAGGCACCCCGAAGAATGCTGCGGCCCGTCTCTTAATGGGGACGGGTCGCCACGATCACATTACACCAGTGCTCCGTTCTCTGCACTGGCTGCCTATTATCTTCCGAGCCCAATTCAAGGTGTTGGTAATGACCTACAAAGCCCTAAACAGCCTGGGCCTGGCTTACGTGTGGGACCGCCTCAGGCCCCGGATCCTATTGCGGCCCCTGCAGTTGGCTGGGGATGCCCGACTTGAAGTCCCCCAGGTTTCTCAGGTGGCGACGATGGGGAGGGCGTTCTCAGTGGCTGCTCCTAGGCTGTGGAATTCCCTCCTGATGGAGGCCCGCCTGGCCCTGGACCGCCCCTCTTTCTGAAGACAGTGTAAGACCTGGCTGTTCCGCCAGGCCTTCGGAGAGGGAGAGGGAGACGGGTAGGGTGGGTTGGGGGGGGGGGGGAAATTCTGCCCTTTTATATTTTTAGAATTTTAATGAATTTTAAATTGTATATGCTGTGTTTCTTTTATTATTATTGTTGTTGTTACTGTTGTAAGCCAACCCGAGCTGCTCTGTGAGCAGGAGGGTGCAGGGTAAAAGAGCAGCTAAATAAATAAATAAATCGTCATCCTGTCCCAGACTACTACTGAATGAAGGCCTCCCCCATGCATCCCCACGACTTCTTCTCTTGATCTTTCCTTTGCCACCGAGTGCCTGGGAGGTTCTTGATTTTATCCATCTGTCCTTCTTGTAGTAGATGGTTTCTTCCTTAGTCTTTTTCCTCCTCTTGGGATCTAGTTGAGGATTTCTGTGGCTCATCATTGATCAATTTTTCTTGGTTTCTCACAACACTCAGAATGTGAGTTTGTGCACTACCTACGCTATAGATCCCTAAATAATCTCCGGAGAGCACTCCCACTATGGGGGAGAGATTACCATGTGTCATAGGGCTGGGTCAAATAAGCTATTCCAGTTTTGCAGACTTTTCTGCAAAATTGGAACGTCTTATTAATATTGCGGATGGAGTTCTGGACTGCATGCACAAAATGGCTTTCTGTTTGTTTTGTATGGTCCAATCGGACTTTGTCTGAGTTCCATCCAACAAAATGCCCAGTTCTATCGGAACCAGGTGAAATGTACATGTTCAGCCCTAGTGTGTCACAGGAGAATAATGCGAATAGCAACAAACGTATGAAGATACTGGTAATTTAAAGCTGAAATGGGGAGCAGCATAACTGCGTGCAGGGTTTTTCTGCAGTCTTGAGTAGGGTGTAATTGACCCAAATGACATTCATCACAACATTCAAATGAACAATTTTTCACAATTTTAGTTATTTTGTTTGTTTTTATTTATTCATTTCATTTCCAGTTTTTCATTTGTTTCTGGGTTGTTGTTTTTTTGGTTTTTTTTAGTCAGGAGCAATGAAAGTGTATGGGATAAAAAATGTAACTGGACGTAAATGACGGGGTGTGGGGGGGGAATGAAATGAATGCAACAAAGGGACCAACAAAAAGAATGAAATGCATGAAACAACATGAAAAGACAAAAACTAGCAACTGAACACACATCAGGTGGATAATGTTCAATATCTGGTTTGTTTGTTTGTTTGTTTGTTTGTGGATCAGATCATTCGGATTTGACGGGCTTGCTCATTTGGCAGGTACTTATTTCCACTCTACCGACGATGATGGTGGTGTTCACCACAGTGCTGTCCTTTGTCAACATTGCTTTAGACCCATGCATCCCCCCCACACCCCTGTGCTCCCATTCTATTTCAGAGTTGAATTTATACAGCTCCCTCCCCCCAAATGTATCTGTTTGCCATGTTTGAGTGCATTAGTAAGTTTCTCCTGCGAGTGTGATGTTGCCACCAGAACCATCGAGCTACCCCCACGCCTCCTACACAGTAAACACTTTTGCAAAGGAATCTGAGGTAAAGAAATCTGAAAGCGAATGTGATGTGTTTTGGAAGGGATTGCTGAACAGCTGGACAGGGCAACAGGAGGACGAACCATCTTCCTTCTCTTCCCCCTCACTTCTCCTACACCCTCCTTTTTTTAAAGCTCTCCTCCATCTGGCTCAACTTGTGGATCTTTTACTTAACAGTTGCATTTCCACAAAAAATAAAAATAATTTAAAAAATAAAAATTGAACCTGGCTTGGAAATGCTCCCTTCTTGCTAGTTGGCTGGAGAATCCAACATGAACATGGAGTGGAGCTAGCAAAGGTGTGCGTGTTACAAGTCAAGTGTGAAATGCAGGAAATTTAGATTGTAAGCTCTCGGGCAGGGACCATGTCTATCTGGTTTTTTGTAAAGCACCAGGTACATCGCTGGCACTATATAAATGCTTATAATAATAATAATAATATAATATAATAAATGTATACAACACCTAGGCATTCTATAGCAGTGGTTTTCTTTCTTGAACTGTGTTCCCCCTTTTGCTTGTCTGTGGTAGTTGAGGCCCCTCCTCCCTCACACACGCATACATACACTTACTTTGCTCCCTCTCTTTCTCTCTACCTCCCTCTCTCAAATTGTTTCTCATTTCTTTCCCTCTTGTTCTTTTGGCTCTTTCTCCTCCTTGCTATGCCATTATTTTGGTGATTCCCCGCCAGCTCAGTGAGAGTGTTTGTCAGCTGGGATCCTTCTTGCATCCCCCCCAACCCCCCAAACCTCTTCTGTGCCCTTCCTGGGGGGGCCTGCCCACCAGTTTGAGAACCTAGACTCTATAGAATGCCTAGAGTTTTTATAATGGAGACAAAGTAGATCAGATGATATCTTATTGAACCAACATCTGTTGGTGACTACTAGGAAAGTTTTTGGACCACATAAAGCCCTTCCTTAGGAAGAAGCTGTTCCCTGAACCCCACAGCGCTTGAGAACATGGCTATGACACAGTTTCTCCATTTTCTACAAAATAACCATTTCTTCACTTTCTCTGTATCTAGAGAGACGATGATAATGGACATGAACATTGGCCTGCTATGGCCCACCTGGGCCAGAAATTAACCTGGACATCTGTCTCTGGGCTGCCAGATGTGGGCCTGCTGCTGCCCTGACCCAGGTAGGTGGCTGCCTCAGAACTGGTCCCTTGGATGATTCCAACCCCACAGTCCAGGGCAAGGGTCGCCCAGGCAGACCAACACAGGCCATAGTGGTAGCGGGGCCAGCGTGTCTATTTTCAGGGAGCTGCCATGGTTGCCCATCGTGGTGTGGGATGGGGGGCTAGGGGTGCACTGGGGGTGGGGCAACCTGGCTGCATGTTTGTTCTGTTCCCCCACCCTACTGGGGGTGGGGGAGTGCTTGCTGGCTGACCTGGTTGGGTGCACATCAGTTCCATGCCCTGACCTGACCCTGCCAGGGCCACACACCCCTCCTGGAGCATGTACCCAGCACGTCAGCTTCACTTTTATTGTAGGCCAAAGTGTAGAAAAAGTCCTTTGATCAAAGGACCAATGCACTTTGACCGTCAGCCAGGTATTCTATACAATTAGGGCTGAAATGGATCAGCCCATTCATCGTCATGGATTTAATCTGCATTTTTGGAACAGGCTGTGGAGGCCCAGTGCAGATTTTCCAGTCATGCTGGGTCTTCATAGTCCATTTTGACTGCTCCCCCTCTGGCCATCTTGTGTATGCACAGCAATTCCTGTTCTTTGCTGCACATGTGCAAAATGGCATCATCCGCTGTAGTAGCAGGTCAGCACTATCTTACAGTAATACCGATTCTTTACTGCACATACGCAAGATGGCACGGATTTGCTGCTACAGCAGACGGCACTATCTTGTGCATTCACAGTAAAGAATAGGAATTACTGGGCAAGATGGCCAGAGCAGCCACAATGGAGCCCCAGCAGAACAGGGACAAAATTCTGGCTGGTCTGTGTTCTGCCAAACCAGTTTCAAAGCAGGTGAGTCCGTTGGAGGCGGAATCTGACACAGAGCTGAGTTTCAGCCCTATCTACAATACCTTGGCACAGAGCAGAAACCTTCACAAATAGATACTTTACCAATGAATTTTGACATTGTCTACACTACATAGGCATTGTTCAGACTACATCATTGTAGACGTTGGGTGATTTCAGACATTACGTTTGTCTGAAATCACCTGTCAACCGCGGGGTGGGTGTGGTGGTGAATGGAGGTGAACGTCTGTTTGCACGCATCCAGATGTTCACCTCAGTCAACCACCCCCCACGGTGAACCTAACCACGCTTTGTTCTCCCGCACCATGGTGGTGAACGAAGCGTGGTTAGGGGGAATCCGGAATGCGGTGAAGGAAAAGTAATGTCTGTTACCTTACCTTCACCGCGTTCGGTAGTCCTAGCAGCGAGTGGCCAGATAGGCCACTGCGGCTGCCTGTCTCTGGGAGGGCGGGCAGGGGGTGGGGCCGTGTGGCTGCACGCTGTGTCGCACGGCCCCACCCCCTCCGGGGGAGGGAAGTTTGCATAACAGATGTTACGTCCGGCAGCATTGACCCTGGGCCATGGTTCGGCGGTCCCCACAGCTGGGGGCAAAAGGGGCGAACGTATGTTGGCGCACCCCTTCACTCCTGCCCGTGGTCCGAACCACCCCACGGCCCGGGGTCAATGCTGCCGGCCGTAACGTCTGAAATCACCCCTTGATGACAAACCTCTTACTCTGGAGTCAATCCCATTGAAACTTCCAGCACCCTGCAGGGCTTCAATGGGACTATTCTGGAATAAATGTCTTGTGGATTGTGGCCTTTGCCCATAACAGGTATGTTGGAGGTCTGAAAATAAATGTCATGCCTGTCTTTGATCCTAACTCCTTAAAGCTGCTTTTGCATACTGTAAATCAGGCAAGGGGTTCTGCCTGCTTGCTTGTTTAGCCGAATGCTGTTGAGATCCTCCTGAAGAAAACAAATCTCTTGTAGGGGTCTTTGTCACACATGGGGCTATCCTGAGAGGGTCCGACCAGTGCCATGTACACTGTTTGCGCTATCTAAATAATAATAATTGCTACTATTAATATTCAGTTTCTTCTTGTTGGATTAATCAACCAACTCGCTGATCCAACACTGTGTAAAGACACCTGACTTTTATAGGCAAAATCCCAAGGGTATGTAACCTACCCAGAGATCAAATATCCCCTTGATTGAGCCCTGACTAGATCTTGAAGATGAGTTAGCCATGTAATTATTCTGCATCTGTCACTCACTGGTTTTGTCATGCCACCAGTGCTTCCTAGGGTTGCCAACTGCCTAGTCAATAAGTGCATGTTGGTGTTTATAAGTGTAGTTAGTAAGCACAAATGTACTTTGAACCAGGGCAGCTGGATTTGGTAGCTGGGTTTGAAGCAAGGTTGTCTGACTACTGATCACATCCTGCCACCCGGTGCAAGGCAGCTGACATTGATCAAACTGCCCATCTGCTCATTTTCAGACTTCCTCGACACCCAAGCGGTTACCTTTGTGGCTCTGCAAATAACTTCATTGTGAGCTTGGTATCACGACCATTTCTTAGTTGGTGCTGGAACATGAACATAAGAAGTGCCATACTGGGTCAGACCAATGATCCATCTAGCCCAGCATCCTGTCTCCGACAGTGGCCAATCACAGTGGCTTGGGAGAAGCACCCAACAGGTCACAATGGGGGATCCATATCCATTCCCTGTTGTTTTCCCCCAGCTCTCATCATGTTCCCTGATCCTGTCTGGCTAATAGCTGCTAATGGACCTGTCGTCCAGAAACTTGTCCAAACCTCTTTTAAACTCAGCTATAGTACTGACTAGGGGTGGGAAACCAGTAAAATCCGGTATCCGATAATGCCGGTACCGGGCGTACCGGCATTATCGGATTCGACCCGGTAATCCGGTCCAGGGTACCGGATTCCGGGTACCGGATTTTTTACATTGCAGCCATTTAAAAATGGCTGCAATGTAAAACTTAAAGCCCCAAGTTAAGGGGAAAAAAAACCCCCCCCGAGTCCAGGCTGCGCGGGTGGAAGGGGGGACACCCCCCACCCACCCTGCCCAGCCTGGATTTTTGTTTAAATAAAAACAGACTGAG
>QEPC01002001.1:2085308-2109461 GCA_003113815.1 Sphenodon punctatus | reverse complement strand
AGTTCAATGGGGACACAGCACCCCATTGAACTCAATGAAATAAAACCGGTACTGGTATACCGGATTTAATCCGGGAATCCAGTTTTTGTAGAACCGGTAAATCCGGTAACCGGTAATGGGCCCGGGGTCCCACCACTAGTACTGACCCTTACCATAGCCTCTGGCAGTAGATTCCACAACCCAATTATACGTTGAGGGGAAAAATATTTTCTTTTCTTTGTTTTAAACTTGCCACCCATGAGTTTCATGAAGTGTCCCCTAGTTCTAGTACTAGCTGAGAGGGTAAGTAACTGTTCCTTGTTTATTAGTTCCACACCACTCATGATTTTATAAACCTCTATCATATCTCCTCTCAGCTGTCTCTTTTCCAAGCTGAAGAGCCCCAACCTACCAAGCCTCTTCTCATACGGGAGCCCTTCCATGCCCTTGATCATTTTTGTTGCCCTTCTCTGTACGTTTTCTAGTTCAGCTATGTCTTTTTTGAGATGGGGCAACCAGAACTGCACACAATATTCGAGGTGCAGTCGCACCATCGATTTGTATAGAGGCATTATGACCTCCTCAGTTTTATTCTCTATCCCCTTCTGAATAATTCCTAACATTCTGTTTGCATGGGGTGCTTTTAAATGAGCAAGGGTTGAAGAAGGGCCCATGGCCACTGAGTGGCATGACTGTGGAGCACCCACGCACATGGAGCAGGAAGGGATTCTAATGGGCAGCTCCAAGGGTGGCCACCATGGCCAAGCAGGCAGCCTCCAGACACTCTGGCTGCCATGGACTGACCCTGAAAACAATTCAAATGGTGAACTGTTCCTCCTCCTCGCCTCCAGCAACACCCCCCCCCATCCCAAGTCCCGTCCAATTGCTCACCCTCTGCCATGACACATAGCCATGGACACCATGGAAGCAGGAAGCTACAGCAGTCAGTAATCCCTTCCTGCCCAGGAGCTGGTGCAACTGCTGGCTATTCCTGGGCAACCATAGATGTGCATATTTGGGGGTGGGGGGCAGGAGAAACATGCAGGAAGCTTCTGTCTGAGCTGCTGTCCTCCATGGCTTTGGTTCTTCTCTTGTGCATCATGAGGGAGGCTTGTTGTGCTTTGAGCCACCATGGTGTGGTGTTGGACCAATTAGGTTTGCAGATGTGGAGGTGAGGGGAGGCAACAGCACACTGGATAAGTTGGAGCCAACTACACCTTTTAGGCGGTGGTTAAACACACGAAACTCTTTTACTGTCTAATAATGAACAATAATAATCAATTTAAATGTATGAATTAACAATTATCTATCTCTATAAACTATTTAACCACTGTAATCTAACTCTTATACTTACATTACTTCATCCCCTTACAATGAGCATGAATATTAAACCACTCAGACCACTCTGAAATCTTCCCTCCCACCTTTACTCCATCAACAATCCACACTCTGCCCAGTCCAATTGTCAGGTTTTCTTATGTTTTGAGTCCAGCCATTTCTCACTCCGCTGTATTGACTGACAATCCTGCAGGTGATACTGCGCATGAGTTTCTACTCTGGTGTAGTCACACTTTCCAAGTTCAGCTGAAGATAACCGGCTGGTTAGTAGTAAATCCTCATGTTCTCATTCGTCTGGCAACCCAGATTTGTAATTCCACACGGTCTGCCACTGCTCTCTTCAGAGAAGAGCCTCCTGAGACTTGTCCTGACAGCCTCCTCTGTTCTCCTCCTCCAATGGTTCCCCCACAGCTGTCCCCCTTTTAAAAAAAACCTTCTCATTGGCTAGTAAGCCTGGCTCTGGGCACTACATTACGCGCATGTGTCCGTTAAGAGCTCTCCAGAGAGCTCTTGGCAGGGCTGTGGGGAGGACCAGGGAGGCGTCCGGCCACAGACCTGTCTACTGGTGTGGGTGGGCACCCTGGTTCATATAGGCAGGGGATGTGTCCATGCACTCTTTTGGTATGACCCACATGGTGCACTCCAGTGGCCATGAGTGGGTTCTGTGTGACTCACGGGAGTGCGCATCCCCCTGCATCACCTTCAAGCAAGCAGTTAGATGCGTGGTTAATGGGTAACTATGTACAGTAGCATCTTGTTTAAAAACAACAACAACCCACATAGGTGTTAGGTTCCCAGCCACAAAATAACATGGTAACCCTTCTGCACAGCTCAAGGGACAAGCCTGTACTAAGATGTAAAGAGGGTACGTTGGAGAGTTCGAGCTGCACCTGCTCCAGGAGGCTGTTTGCTCTAATAGTTGCAATTACCTGGGGGGGGTGGGGAGGCTGGTTGGGGAACGGTTGTGCAGACCAGGTCATCTGGAAGCCCTGGATTATAAAGCTAGGCTGGAGTTTGGCCAGACAGACCACCTGAAAAGTCTAGAGGAGAGAACGATAGGAGTTTCCTCCAGGCTAGAGAAGGGCCTGGGAGAGGAGTCCTACAACAGGGGATTTGCGGTGATGAAATATGCTTGACACCAAGTCCTGTTTTCACAGCTAGTCTAATAGCATGAGTGGAGCCCTTCAGCCAACAGGGAAGTGCTGGGGATACTGTTGAAAGGCTGTGAAATGTTTGCTTGGGGATATTGAGGTGAATGGCAAATCTGTTGGCACAGAGCAGCAGTGCCAGAATTGAACAAGCAGCTTCCAGGGTTTTTTTTGTAGCATATTCTAAATGCCATGTATGTGGTGTTCTAAGAACAGAAGGTCTGCAATACTAGATCGGAATGCTATTTTACAAGATAAAAATATATGTCAATCCAGTATGGCTTGGAGGTTCGAGAAACTGTGGGTGAGGAAATATGGATCAGAGTTCATCTGCTGGGATTATTACTGGTTCTTTTAGGTCCTGAACCATAATATGCTTGAGAAACATACCTAGAAGATAGGAATGAGCAGCAGGAAATAGATCATTATGATCACTGTTGTGAACTTCTCTGAAGCAACCAAAGCTGGTCACTGTCAGACAGGATGCTGGGCAGAGTTAGATGAATGGTCAGTCTGATCCAGTAGGGGAGTTCTTATGTTCCTAAGAGGCTTCAGTTAAGTTAAATACATGCGTCCATGCTTCATTGGGTTGGGAATTAGAAACATACAAATATGTTATAGAAAATCTATCCCTTCTCTCTCTCTCTCTCTCTCTCAGGATGGCACTAGTGGGATAGAAAGTAGGAAAAAATCTACCCCTCAAACGCAATGCTTAGAAGACAGCAGAAGGTTAGCACCTAAGAGAGAGCTACAATCACTCCATGCATAAATAATACAAAATTAATGTATATTGCATAATTGTTACCCCAAAAGGTCTGAATATTTCCTCACGTAGGAGCACATTTTTTCAATTCAACACAGAAAAAACATGGTATGTCAGTCCAGACCTTTCAAAATAAGCAGATCCAGCATTAGAACTTCATGAAGAGAGTTTAGAATTGAGCTCAAAATATAGTCTATTGACCAGCAATCAGCACTGTGGAGGGTCTTATTTACCTGCGGGTCACAGGCAATCAATGAAGAATGTATTTTATTTTGAAGATGCAAATGAGATCAGATGTAGCATGTCGTTCTCTTAGCATCATGCAGATCTTTAGTTAGCAATGAATGAAAACAACGTAGGGAGCCAGGAATCCGAGGGAGGAGATGTATGATTGCATTGTGAGAGCAGATTGCAATGGCCATATTAATTCTTGCTCTCAAAGAAGAAAACTTTCTGAAATTCCGCTTGATAGCTATGATATAGTCTTGGTTAGGAAAGCTTAGTGGAAAAGTTTAGCTACCTATGTGTTTTTGCTTCGTGCAAATATGTCCATTTGACTGCACAGATTTGATTTTTCTGTGCACGGTCAACCTAATAAATACATCTACATAACCTTTGGTGGGTTTGGAAATGTAGCTCTGGGGTCTGTAAAGCCCAAAGGAGCTGGTGGGGGAATGTCCTCTATCACCATCTGAGCTGAAGAGCACCATTCCTTGGTGAGTTGAAGAGCACCAGGAATGACATGAACAGTGCATGGATGGCCTCATTTGCATACTTACCTCTGCATACCCACTTTTGAGCATTTATGGGGACATTTTTGTATGAACTGGGGCACCTGGACAAAAGTGGACTTGAACCCGGACAGAGGCACACTTGAGAAACACTTGGACCAGGCTTGTGTTTGGGGTCACCATCACCTTCTGGTGTCATGTCAGGCATAGATGAGGCAAGGCCCAGCTGAGAGCAAAGGACAAGAAAAGCAGTGTAGTTGGAGAAGATCTTTTAGGGTGAAAGGATGTTGCCTTGTCTTTATGCACAAAGAAGTTTAATTCATGCTTTGGAGTTTTTTCTGTTTGTGTGAGACTGAAAAAGCTGTTCTGGATTCTCTTCAATTACATAGGAGCAGAAGTCAGTGCAGGACTACCAACACCTGTGGAGCCTTCATCTGAGGCGATTCAGCCCTTGCTGAAATTGCTAAAGTAACCCCTCCAGGATTGCCCGAGGAGGGCAGCAGTGGGTGAAAACAAACAAGAGCATAGTCCACTGGAATCCATGTTTGGACTTTGCAGTCCCCACTCAAATGTTTAGCATAATAAATGGGTAGCCCCTTGCATGTACGTATTGTGTATTCGGCAGCCCTCATGCACAGATTTGATCAACAAACATAATACACAGGCCGGCGATCTTCCCCATTGCACCCTGTCCACCCCCACCCCCTTCTCGATATCCCACCTCTGTCAGGAGAGGGCTCGAATGGTTTCCCTGGGAAGCTGAATGCTGGGGAAACCAGGGTGGACAGTCAGGATCCAGCTGGGTGGGGTTGGTGAATGGTGCCTGCCCCTGAGCAACAATTGCTGTGCTTGTGGCAGCTCCGTGCTGGAGAAAGGAGGTCTGGATCTGGAGAGACTGGGACAACAGATCTCCCAGCTCTTTGCTTGCCATCTCCATCATGCTATCTGAGCACTCAAACTGCTGCCAGAGGTGGGTCCAGCACCTGTCCTTCCGCCGACGGTCCAGGCGGGCCTCATCAGCCAAGCCCTTGCGTTGTGCGGTGTTCTGTTGCACAAGCTGCCTGGGCTCCCAGGCCATGCCCTGAATCACATCCTGGATCTCGTCTCCCCTCCGTGACTCCGTGAGGTCTCCCCAAGCAGTTCCCTTGCCAAATCCTTCCTGCGCTTCCAGTTGTGGACCCACAGGTTCTGGTTCTGTTGGGCGCTTATAGGCAGGGCCCCGAGGGAAACGCGGGTCTGCGAATCGCAGATTTCCCGCGGAATTCCCCTCCCCCCGCGGAATCTCCTGCCCCGCTTACCCCAGCGCAGAATTTCCAGCCTGCGCTGCGGGGACGCGGGGCAGGAGATTCTACGGGGGAAGGGGAATGAACAAACCCTCGGGGCTTCCCCTCCCCAGCCTCCCCACTTGCCAGGGCCCTTTAATTTGCTTACCAGGGATGGCAGCAGCAGCTGCTCCGTCCAGCGTGCTCTTTTCCTGCTCGTACTTCCTGGCCCCTCCCGACGGGGCTCTCAGGGCGACGCAGCCGGATGACGTCATCTGGCTGCGTCGCCCTGAGAGCCCCGTCGGGAGGGGCCAGGAAGTACGAGCAGGAAAAGAGCGCGCTGGACGGAGCAGCTGCTGCTGCCATCCCTGGTAAGAAAATCCTTTTGGGTTTTTTTTGGGGGGTGGGGGGTGGGAGTCAAGCACGCCCCAGCAGCTGGGGAGGGCAAGCCCCGGCAGCTGGGGAGGGGAGGCCCTGAGGGTTTACCAGTGCGGGGGGAGGAGGAGGCAAACCAAGCCCCCGCCCCCCGCATGGTAAATCGCGCCGAGGCACAGAATTGGCCCCTGACTCCCGCGGAATTTTAAAAAAAATTCCGCGGAAGAATCGGGGCCCTGCTTATAGGTGGTCGTTGTGCTGGCAGAACTGTAGCAAGACATCAAGAAAGTCATTAGTTCAGACTGCCCCACCCTGCTCTAGTGTTTCAGCCCCCACCCTCCCTTCCCACCCAATGTAACGACCCTCGGCCCGTACTAAGGGAAGTGGGAATGAGTAACTCTCAGCCTGTGGATTCGCCACAGTGCCTTCCACCCATTTCCCATGCATACAATTTGCCTCTGGTGCTGCTGTGTCCTGGGGAGTATCTGGCTGTTCCCCAGTGCTCTCCTGGCCACCTGTGAACAGAGTAAAGAAAAAAATCCACATAACTAGATAACAATAAATGCAAGCCTTTATCATGCAGCTGTGCAAACACATCCCCCCACCCCCCAGGTACATTAACCTATCTTTCTCCTCCACCTCCTTTATAAAAATGGCCTCTGGGTCCTCCTTACCCTCCACGAGCATCATTGGTGGCTCTTCAAAAAAGGGCTGGCTCTTGCCATTGAGATGGTAGACAATTAGGATCACAGTGCTTGTGTCCTCATTAACAGTTGCTGGCTCTGGGGATGGGAGTGGCATGGAGGAATCTCTGCCGGCAGTCACGGCTTCTGTTGAGGGAGGAGTGGCTGGAGCTGGAGCAGGCAGTGAGGAAGGCCATATTGACCTGCTTCTGTCCCCATGCGAAGGCACAGCCATAGAGGCAGGATGCCACAATAGCTCCATCAACACAGAAGAACCAGTTGAGGAGATCATAGTATAGTGATATTTGTTGCCTGCAGCTGAAGATGTAGTTGTTGTTGTTGTTGTGGATCTCCTTGTACCCCCTGCACAAGTCCTTGGCCTGCTGCTGGCACTGGTTCATGTCCCTGATGTATCCCTGCTTGCTCCATTTAGAGAGAGATCTCCTGGAACATTGTCTCATTCCAATAGCACTTGACCACTTGGTATTGGACCTTCTGCTCCCCCCCCCCCCCGCTAGAGTAATGAAGGCCCTACTCTCTTCCTCACTCCAGAAAATACACCTCTGGCAGCCACATTTGTAGGCCAAGAATGCCTGAGCTAGAACACCAAAGGTAACAGTGGTGAAGGTGATAGTTGCCTGTTAACACAGTAAATGAGAGAACCCCACATAATTAAATAGTAATAAAAGGGAGCATTTTTCATTCAGCTGTGTCAATGCAGCCCCCCTTCCCCGCCACAGGTGCATTAACTTACAATCGTTGCCTGGCTGCCATTCTGATCCATGGCTATAGCGATGGAAAGCCTGTGGATGTTGCTCCTTAAAATGTAACAGCTGGTGAAGAGAGCGCTTCGGGCACGTGCTGCAAACCAGAATGAACTGGGACTCGAAAATTGGTGCATTTTGGCCTTTTAAGGCAAACATAGAGCGAGAGAAATGAGAGGCACAGGAATTGTTCATTCCTCAGAATGCCCTAGGTTTTTCACCCTCAACTCTGTGGTGCCAGCAGACTATACGTGTGAGGCTGTACACAACCTAATTGACAGGATGTGGACACATGGCAGGAAGCTAATAGTAAACCCCTTGGGGGGGAAGCTAATATTAAAGAGGCAGAATTTCACTAGGATAGTAATTCCCAAAATTAATTTTTTTTTGGCCTTTGTAACCCCATTATATAATAATATTATTTTATGTCTATCCCAAAAGTGGCTCAGCATCAGAGCAACTTACAACAATTAAAAAACCATCCAAATTATTATAATACCTATAAAATCCCACTCCTTCCATCCCACCCACTTCTGTGGAGAATTCCCCTCCCCCATACTCCCCTCTCACGGAGGGGCTATGACTAATTGCAAAGCCTTCCCACCCAAGGGTATCTCTCACCCAGACCTTCCCATCTAAGCCACATCTCTCACGAACTCTCGCTCTCCTGCCATTGCCCTGTCCCTTAGCGTATGTCCCTCATACAAATACAAGTGTACAAACATGATCCCAGCCAGCCCACAAATGGCCATCAGCAAGCAGGGCTCTCCCCTTCAGCCCAGCTGGCCTGGGAGGCTCCTGATAGTGGGGATAGAGAGATAAATGGGGCCCCAGCCATAGAGGGGGTGACTTTACTTGGGGTTGCTCACAACCCCCTATTTTGGGACTCTCTGCATGAAGATTTAGCTCCCACAACTTGACCTGACTGCCCCAGAGCCAATATGTGTGAAGTGGTGGTACCCATGTTCTGCTGTCTGTATGGAGAGGGGCAGGGGACATCATTGACCCCTTAGAATTGACAGCGGTCCTCAAGCAGGAGGATAGAAGGCCATGAGTTTGAATCTCACTCTCTGCTTTTCCTACCCGCCATCATTTGATGGAAAGAAATAGGTACACTTCATGCCACCCCTAATTTGCATAGATTTGCATGCATTTATTAATTATTAGGTAGAAGTAATAGAGTCATGTTTGGAGTCCCACTTGGAGGAAGTAGGAACCCTGCACCTTGCCCTGGTGAAAAAAGGGCCACTACAAGGACCTCAGAAGTAGAGAAAACAGCAGGGGCCCAGGGTGGTCATCTTAGGTTGCCCTGTGGTAATGCTGGCCCTGCCTGGATCTGTTCCCTAGATCCAGTTCCTACTCCCTAGCACTGAAAGACTGAACTCAGGGTAAGGGATCAGAGATCAGGACATGCGCACAAGGCTAGGGGATAGATCTATGGCTCAAATCCACCCTCTTCTTCCTGGATTACCCCCTTAAGCACCCCCAACGTCTATGTGTCCCTTGGAGATTGTACTAATTTTCAAAGTGATTCCTGAAAAGGAAAAGGTTTCCCACCCCTGAACTACACCTGTGAGCATTACCCAATAGCTTCTTCCCAGTTACCAAGGGAAGAAGTTTCTGTTTCCCATTAGACATCTCCTCTGTATTAAACTGAAGTTGTTCCGCTCTGAGTGCATCATCCTAGCTTACGATAGCTGCTGGAAGATTGGCCAAAAGCCCAAAGAGGCGAGTGACAAACAGGTCTCCACGTGCCTCAGGACTGGCTGTGTGATCTTTATTATTTTTTATGACTCCTTTTTGAAAAATGTCTTTGTCGGTGCCTATTAGCCAGGCCTATGGGGACTGGTTGCATTAGATTAATTTACATAGAGCGATGTGAGTTGCAATCTATCATTGATCAAAGACAACAAACATGAACCAGAGGAAATTCTCAGCAGAGGGAATGTCAACAAACATGCTTGCAATAAAGTCAAAATGAGAAAATAGCAGATTTTTTTTTTAAAAAAAGTCGCTTCCACATGATATTGTTTGAGTTACCTCCCAACTATAAAGTTCATTTAACTTATTTTTTCTTGAGGTGTTCCTTTTTAAAAATTCCTGCTACTTCTCTCCTGTTCTCTCTCTCTCTCACACACTCACACACACACCCCTCCCTCCCTCCCCCCCCCATTCACAAAAGTTGTTGGGCATATGGCATTCGTATGACATGGGAGCATACAAACAGCCATGCTGGATCAGACTAGTGCTCAATTATAGAATCATAGGTTTGGAAGTAACCTCATGGGCCATCTAGTCTAACCCTCTGTTCCAGCACAGGATGTCCTCTACTTCCAGCATGACAGCCAAACGCTTGTCCAGCTGGTCCAACTAGTTCAGTAGCCTCTGACCGTGGCTATGACCAGTTGTATCACAAGCAGTAGACTAGAGCTGCATCAGGTACTAAAATTAATACCTGCGAGTAATGTCCACATTTTCTGGCACCCCACTGGGCACCTGATGGGCTACCCAAGGACCAATCGGGTGCCTGATGCCAGAAAATGTGAGCATTATCGAGAGAAACTGACAAGCCCCAGCTGGGAGCGCTGCAGGGCCTGGCTTTGCAGTGCTCCAGCCAGGGCTTGTCGGTTTCAAAGGCGGGCCGAGGCTTCCCTCACACAGCGCTCTGATAGGCACTGTGACCAGGAAGCCACTTTTGAAACTGACAAGTGCCAGCTGAGAGCGCTGTGAAGACTGGCTTTGCAGCGGTCCCAGCCGGGACCTATTGTTTTCAAAGGCCAGCCAGCACTCCCCCCCCCCCCCCACGCCTCTTAGATGGTGCTGGGGGTGGGGTGAAACGGCATTTGAAACAAGCCCCGGCTGGAATCACTATGGAGCGATCCTGCAGTGATCCTGGGTGGGGTCTGTCACTTTCAAAGGCAGCTCGTTGAGGCCCGTTTGGGCATCGATGGGGCCAGGTCGATTCAGGCACCCCAAATTCATCTGCTGCCCAGTTGTATCTGAGCTCTACTGTAGACCATTATGACTTAACCTGCCCACAAGGACAGGTGACTGAGTATGTTTATTAATTGTATTCATAAATACCCTAAAAAATTTCAAGGTATGTATGGAGTGTCGTGAAGAACATTTCCAAGCATGCAAATGAGCTGGAGTAGGAAGAAGGGTGATTGGTTTAGCTCATGCTGATGTTACAGTCAATACAATAACCTGATCGGGGTGCTGTCTACAGCAAGACTGAGGCCGTTTTTAGACGAGCCTCCTCTCTTCATGGATTTCTCAATCTGCTCTTAACAATCTTTGGGGTGGGGGGCAGTTTAGAGGTGCCTCCCTGCACTGGAAGTTGCCCGACCGCTATTGGAAACAGTGGTGCTGGGCGGCTCGCACATTCATTTAAAATATGGTCCTAAACTGCACCCCCCATGAGATTAGGGCACACAATCCCTCACGAGTTTGCAAGAGTGGATTGAAAAATCCGCAAAAGAGGAGGCACATCTAAAAATGTTGGGTCTGACCAGTGTGTGTAATATCCGCATGGGGAGGCAACAAGAGTGGTCTGCTAGACGGAGGGGTGTCTCTGGGATCAATGTGTGAGATGGGATCAGTAGCTTAATGAGGGAGCAAATCTCAGACTACTCTCAACACCTTTCTGCCTGTTACATTTAATGAGCACCTTGCTAATCCCTGTTAATTTAATGCTAGACTGTGCCCTGTACGCAGTCTGAGAGATGCTACTCTCCTTGTGTGTCCGGTGTTTGCATAGTCCCCTTCGCCGCTGCAGTGGCGGCGACGGGGTAATTGTCTGGCCCCCTCCATTAGAGGGAAGGAGACGGGACAGTGAGATGCCGGCGGAGCGTGTTAGAGCGCTCCGACCGGAGAGGTTGTTGCCAGGCAACCTGGCGAGCGGGCGTGAAAGCACTCCGCGCTGAGACGGGGACCAAGCTCCACCCCCTTTAGAAGGGGCGGAGCGGTTCCGGCCACGTGGGTGGCAGATCGAGCGGGGAGAGCGGCAAAGCAGCAGCAAAGAGCTCTTGCTGCTGCGCCTTGCCTGTGGGAGCCTCGTGGCAATTAAAAAAATAAAAAAATAAAAGAAATACAGATCGGGATCGGTAAAGGCTGAGAAGATGGACCGCACAAAAAAGAAAGCGGCGCCGAAGAAACCCAACCAAGGAGGAAGACAGGGCAGTAACCCCCTGGGCGGAAGCACGGGGGAGGGGGCTCCCACCCGAGAGGAACTCATGGAGCGCCTCGCGGCCTGCAAGGCCATGTTGTGGGCATGTGGCCCGGCTACCACATATTCACTCCCCTGGGAGCAGCCAGGGCCATCTCATCCAGGCCCTGCTCCCTACCCAACGGGGGGCCAGGAGGCACAAGGGCAGGCCCAAGGGGATTTTCTCCGGGGGGGCCAGACGCAAGGGGGGGCAGAGGCCACTAGCCCCCTACCCGTGGAAGGTATTAGAAGGAGCAATAGACCAGTTATTCCCCCACCAAGATTTCGTGAGGAGGGAGGATCGAGTGAGAGTGCGATAGGGCCCAGAGCAGGACAGGCCCGGTCCTGGCCCAGCAGGGCAGGAATAGGAGTACCTTCCCCACATCAGAGGCTGGCCAGCCATGTGGCTTGTGACCCCGGATACGACCAGGGGAGGGTGGACCAGGCCGGGACCTACACTACAGTGGCTCAGATCCACCCTTCTCCCAGCCTGGCCAGGCTGACACTGGAGACCGGGCACCCTGGTCCCCAGGGGGATCAGATGGGAGTTCCTGGTTTGGCCCAGTGCTGCTTACAGAGGGATGGCAGGGTAATGGTACCTGCACCGGATCCCCCTGTGAGACTTCCCCCAGCCCCAGCAGCGGCAGCGGGGCCGGATGCACTCACACTAACACCCGGTTATGAACCCCCAGCGACCCGGAGGCGAATGAACGAACCGGCCCAAAAAGGGATGAGCACTGACTTTGCCATGTGGCAAAGGATCATCACCCTCGAGGAGGCGCTGCAAGGTCCTCCAGCGAGGCAAGAGATGGCAGACAACACCGAGTCGCACAGGAGAACCCTGCCGCAGCCTGGAATGGTGCAAGGTGAGACTCCCATCCAAAGGGGGACAATACTGCCCATCAGGGGGGGAGGAAGGACCAGCCCCCCGCGGGGGGGACATCATAGGAAGGTCACACAATGAAAGTGGGCAATTAGCCCCTAACTTGATACCGGAGCCGGGGAGTAGTCAGCCGGAAAGGGTTCAGCCGACCCCCGCACGAACAGTAGACGCTGCAAGCCCTCGACTCTTACAGATTGAAGGAGAATGGGCATGGGTGTACCCTGCCCGTCCCCCCGTCGGGGTGGGTGCGGGAAGCAGGTCACATTCGGGACCTGTATCAGTTGGAAATTTGGCCACTACCCCCATCCTCCCCCTCCCCCCCCGAGACGAACCCGACACAAACTAGCACCGGCACCGCACCCACACCAGTCATTCGCCCTCCAGGAGGGGTTATCCCAGCGGTCGCGGCCCCATTCGGGAGTCACCTAACACTGGCAACCAAAGAGAAAATACGGAAAGGAGAGTATGTGGATTTGTTCGCACTCCTGTTCAGTGATCCCATAGTGGATCATTCTGAACAGGAGGGAGACAAAGATAAGGAGCGATTCCACCGCCCCAAAGCAGACCGGAATTGGGCAAACTGGACCTCTGCATATGCTATATATATGGGGGTCATCATGCAGGCAGACCCAGGGCGGGGCCTCAAGCTCCACAAATATGCCGATATTGTCCGTAAGGCGCAGGGGATGCCCCCCCCCGGGGCTTGGTTGCGCTATGACGAAGCGTTTTGTCACAGGGCAGCGAACACCTCAGGCCTGCGCTGGGATAACCATGCCCCGGATATCTGGCTGGAAAGTATGGTGGATGCCACAAAAGCACCTAGATCGGACAGTGGACACCCACTAGTGCGAGGGGGGGTGGCACCCGCAAACGAACCATACCGGGGAGAGAGTCGTAGGAGAGGCCAAGGAGGCCCTGGCCCGTGCTTTGAATACAATAGAGTGGGTTGGTGCAACCGTCAGCAGCGTAGGTTTCGGCACGCGTGCTCCAGCTGCGGGGGGGGGCCCACCCTGAGAGCACATGCTACCGGCCCCGGCAGTGAGGGAGGGGTGGCCACAACGACCCAGGAGCAGGTAACAGCAAGGATAACCAGGGGGCCATGTCCGGGTCCCGCCCTCAAAAGGGGGTTGACACCAATTAAGGTTGACGCTTTAGAGGCAGCCCTGCGAGCACACCCTAACAGGGCTGAGGTGGAATATGTGGTGCAGGGCTTTAAACAGGGATTCATAATTCCAGCTGGTACAGTTAAGCCCCCGGCCCAAGCAAAAAACCTTAAATCTATAGAGGGGAGAGAACAACTGGTGCGGACAAAAATCAGGAAAGAGGTAATTGAAGGCAGAGTCGTGGGCCCATTTTATCACCCCCCTATGCAATGCCTGGTCCTATCCCCATTAGGAATAGTACCAAAAAAGACACAGGGAGAATTCCGTCTGATCCACCACTTGTCCTACCCTCGGGGCGCCTCGGTGAACGATGCCATACCAAAGGAATTGACAACCATCAAATATTCATCGTTCGATCAGGCGGTCAAGAAGGCAAGGGGCATGGGAAGGGGTGCACTGTTGGCAAAATGCGATGTCAAGTCAGCATTCAGATTGCTCCCAGTGCACCCCAATAGCTTTCACCTCTTAGGTTTTCACTTCGAGGGGAAATACTATTATGACCGGGCAATGCCTATGGGGTGTTCCATTTCCTGTTCAGCATTCGAACGATTCAGTTCCCTTGTGGAATGGATTTTTAAACAACGGTGGGGGGGGGGGAGTAACCAAATATTTGGATGACTTCCTGTTCATAGCCCCACCCCGATCAGACGAATGTACAATCGCACTACGGCGGTTCCAGGAAATGGCAGATGAATTGGGCATACCCCTGGCTCCCGAAAAGACAGAGGGCCCATCCCCGATAATCACGTACCTAGGGATAGAATTAAACACGGAATTGAAATTGTCCAGATTGCCCGAGAAAAAATTGATAGAATTAAGGACAAAGATTCAGGACTGCAGCCTTGCCCCTAAAGTCACTGTACGGTCCTTGCAGTCCCTAGTTGGGAGCCTCAATTTTGCATGCTGGTTCATCGCACCCGGCAGAGCCTTTTTGTCCCAGCTGTACGAAAAGCTATGGGGGGACCTACAGCCGCATTATCGGATCCGAATAACACGGGATATGAAACAAGACCTAAAAGCATGGTTTGAATTCCTGGCAGAATATAACGGCGTTAGTTTCTGGAGAGAGAGGTGTTTGCTTCGAAGCGACCTACAGGTCCACTCCGATGCCGCAGGAGGGGCTGGGTTTGGTGTTTACTTCAGGACAAGGTGGTGCGCTCAAGCATGGCTGCCCGAGTGGCACGAGTCGGGTGTTACAAGGGACTTAACATTCCTCGAGCTGTTTCCCATAGTGGTAGCGGTGTTACTGTGGACAGACCAATTCGCCAACCACACAGTATTATTTTGGTGTGACAACCAGGCGGTGATCCACATAGTAAACACCCTGTCCTCCTGTTCCACCCGTGTCATGCCACTGGTTCGGGCATTAGTTAGTGTATGCCTGCGAAACAATATATTCTTCACAGCTCACCACGTCCCAGGCATTGACAATAGCATAGCCAACGCCCTCTCTCGCTTTCAGATCAAGCGATTTAGGGAACTAGCGCCGGAGGCCAGAGAATCCCCCGACCCCATGCCACCGGGGGTTTGGAGCCTTGGGTATTAGAGCTACAAAATACCTTTAGGGGATCCCTCGCCCCCAGAACACGGGCAGCCTACGGTAGGGCTTTCCAAGAGTTTCAAGGCTACAGGGCTATTAAGGGATGGGGCACTGGTTTTCCCATATACGAATCAGAAGTGGTCCAATTTGCCATGTCACTTAGAAAGAAGGGGCTAGCACCGGGTACTATTGGGGGGAAAGTAGCGGCCCTCACGTTCATTAGCAGAATGAAAGGATACCCATCCCCAGATAAAGGTTTTTATATGAGGCACATGCTTGAGAGCTGGGCCAGATCAACCACACCCACTGATAACACACGGGCCCCCATAACTACCCCCATACTGGTGCGCATCATCGGCACCTTACCCGAGGTGTGCTATGACAATTTTGAATCACAATTGTTCACCACGGCCTACACAACAACATACTTCGGAGGATTTAGGATTAGTGAGGTAGTTCCAACATCCCGGAAGGACCAAAGTGACGGGGCATTTATGATTGAGGACCTTAAATGGACTCCTGCAACAATTCAGTTGAGGTTGAGACGATCAAAGACCGACCAGAGGAATAAGGGAACGAATGTGGAATTGTTCAGGTGTGGGGACCAGGGGATATGCCCAGTAGAACAGATGAGGAGATACATAGGCATACGCCCCCCAGTGGCTGGAACATTATTCAGGCATGAGAATGGTTGGCCATTGACAAGCTACCAGTTTAATGCGGTACTAAAAAGCACCTTGACCAGATTAGGCCTATCACCCCAGGAGTACGGCTCCCATTAGTTTAGAACAGGAGCTGCCACAACAGCAGCAGCAGCGGGATTACCAACTGAAGCTATTAAAGCCATAGGCAGGTGGCGCTCCAACGCCTACAAGAAATATATCAGACCATACCAGCAATAACCAATTATTTCTCCCGTACTTAGGACCTAGGTGCTTCGTGACTGAGAGATGATTGATCTGGATCATGGGTCACAGCCTGGTCCGTTGGGCTGGCAAGGCCGACGACGACAACCAGTGGGGGTCCCAACCGGGCCTGGGAGACAAAGCAATTATTAACTGGTATGGAACGGGAGGTATGCGATGGCACCAGCTGATCCCAAAACTCCGATCCCTTCGCGAAGGAATCGCTGCGGCCCCGCACATAATCATAATTCACTTGGGGGAGAATGACATCCCGGCAAGGAAAGGGGTTAATCTGATAATTAAGATGAAACGAGATCTAGCACATGTAAAAAGTTTGTTTAAAGAAGTACAGTTAGTTTGGACCAGTTTAGTTCCTAGGCAAAAATGGGGTAAGGCCATTAATCCAGCCAAAGTTGATAAAACAAGACGCAATATCAATAGGGAAATATCAAAGTGGATAACGAGAATTGGAGGAACGACCCTCCGACATGCAGACATTGTGTATGGGCGGAATGAACTGTTCCGGGAAGATGGAGTGCATCTATCCACAGCAGGGAACCAGTTATACTTGGGAAGTTTGGTCCAACAGTTGAAAGTATTGTTGAGTATATAGGCGGTGGGTGCCGGGGGAACCCTGGAGGACTCCCCCTTTGTGGCGGGGGTCCAGTATGGTTTAGTAGGTTAAATAGGATAGAAATTGATTAAACGAGTCATCTCCTTAAGAGATGGGGAGGTGACACCCAGTGCTAGGCGCAGGCAGCACGCACTGGGGTTATTCCCCTGGGAGGGGTACTGCAGTTCGGTCAGTAAGTACCTGCACGGTCTGCTGACTTAGCAGGTACTCACCTCCTTACTCAAGCCTACAGTTGGGACACTCCCCCTTTCGGCCAGAGCCAGGGTGCTGTCGAAGGGGAACCTTGTTTATGTTGGAACTGGCACAGGAAGGCACATCCCGGCCAGTACCGAGTTTATAAGAATCAGTTAGCTAATCATACTGGACCCTTATTGCTTGTGCAATCACCCACCGTCTTTGAATTGGTTGAATAAAGAGTGCGGCCTGATTTAATCCAGCACTTGGTCTCTGTGTCTTATTGGGGGGTGTGGCGACAAGAGTCACCTCCATTCTGCTTGTTTGCAACTGGGCAAACTTCCTTCCAGCCTACCGGTATAGGTCTGGCTGACCAAAGATGAGCCCTCTTTGACACTGAACAAATGCTTTGCTTTGTTCTGGGGGTAGTGCGGTCGCCGGTCAGCGTGAAACTGCCTCGCTCCAAGAAAAAACTACCCCAGTTCTTAAAAAATATAAAGAATTAGCTAGAGACATCAGGAACTTCTGATGGAACAGGTCACACAGCTGGTTAGGAATGGCCCTATGGCTGGGGGCTGGCTAGGAGTAAGTCTTGGCAGGATTAGTTCCTGGGCTAGCAAGCACCCAGTCACTAACCCAGGAACAGCTAAAGCAAGTAAAGGGCAGTGCCCTGAAGTGAGACCAGGGCACGGAATATTGTCTGGGTAGAGACAGGTCATCCAATGGAAGGCACAGCTGAGGCAATGGAGAAGCAAAGAGTAAAGGTTATACAGTAGAGGAGCTTTGGACCTGGAGCCGCTCTAGTACCAGCATCCACTGAAGGGACTGTGATAGTGATTAAGGGCTGAACTGTTGGGAACTGCAGTAACAGAGGAGCTGTGTCTGAAGGACTAACCTAGATGAAGAGTGTAATTATTTGGGACTACTTAGTTGCATGTAGTGGGGGATAGGTAAGTGAAGGGGGAATTAGGAGTCTAAGTATTTAAAGGTTAAATGTACAGTAGCTTTATTAATGTAAGGTTTTATTGGACTTATTACATGTAATTTGTTCCTTCCTCCTGACTGTATTTGTAATATATACATAATTTTTAATGTTGAACCTTATTCCTTAGTCTGGGTGTGCCTCTGCCTCACCTCATAGTTAAGGAGAAATGACCATCTTGGATCACTACACAGGGGCATCAGCCCAGTTCAGCCCTACTGGGACTATATCAAGCTCCAGAAGTCTCTGAGAAGTGAAGAGACTGGGAAGGAAAGGGCAGAGCCTGTTGGGCAGAATCCCAGGGTGACTGGAGAGGATCAGAAGGAGAAAGAAGGTACTCCCTGAAAGGGTGGGGTGAAAATATTGGTTGTTTTTACACACACCTTAAAGTGCTGTTTTTTCAACCCTCCGGGTTTACAAGCCCACAAGTCAGCTCCTCGATGCATCCTTCACACACACATGCTGCCCTGAGGCAGCCTGCACTGCAGTAGTGGTGCTGGGGAGCTCAGCTGTAGAGAAGAGGGGGTTGCCATGGAAATGACGTGACCATGGCTGCCCGGAGCAAAGCCATTTACCAGGAGAACTTTTTACACACACAAGTTCTGGGAGACACCCAGTTGTTACAGGATCCAGATTTGTAAAACCACAGAGATCAAGAATTTCTTAAATCCATGAGTATATCTGGAAGTTCAAAGAGCTGGGTGTTTGAGATTCGGGTGAGTGATTTAGACACACAGAAAGGTGGGGTTGCAGCAACAAAAATGCAGGAGAAAGGTGTGTGTAAAAACACCCATTGTATGTTGAACTGTCCCTTTTTCATTGTACCAGGTGCTCCGAGAGTATGGCCGAAACACAATTTATTTGACATATTTAAAAAATCAGTGTAGCTTTCCCCCCCCCCCTTTTTTTTTTTTTTTAACAGCAATGCTACATTCTATCAAGAGAATGTTTCTGCTCCCTGCGGCAGCTGACGGCTGATGAGGAAAAGGGGTATGCAAATCACCTCTTTGCCTTGATGGGAAGCAGCCATCATAATAATAACAATAATCAAAAGAGATGTGACCCTCTGTATTCAAATTCTTCGAATGCTGCAGCCGGGGAACTCTAATTCATCAGCTTCAGATTGCTCTTTGATCAGGGCTGCCTTGCTAGTGCCGTGCTGGCAGGACCTCATAGGCAGATGAGTTCTAGGGCTTGATTCTCTTAGTCATCCGCATCCGCGTGCAAATGAAAGGGACTTGGCAGCACCACGCTGGCGAGGAGCTATCAACTGCTGACACTGCCACAGCGAGATGAAGAGCAGCTCTTCTGTGTGAGAACAAATGGGAAAGGGTGAGAGATGGAAGGATGGGGGAAAGGATTGCGCAGAACTGATGCAGGCTGCTTTGTGTCCTAAAACTGTCACTCCTTGCTCACCAGCCCCGTGAACTTTTAAAAACAAAACTACTGAGAGAGCAGGGGCAAACATTATTTAAAGCAGGGGTGATGAACCTCCCCCCATCCCCATGGGCCCCGGAAGGAGGAATGGGACATGGGTGATGCTGGGATTCCCCACTGACCCATAATTGCTCTGCAGTCATCTGGTAGCTGTCAGGCCACGCAGACCATGGAGCACGGCTGTGGGGCTATATGGAATGGAGATGCAAGGGAGTCTCCAGGGGCCATTTGGTAGCTGCTGGTCAGGAACCGGAGGTTCCTCACCCCTGGTTTGAGAGACCAAAATGTAACGCTCTTGCACAGGGAGTGAAGAGCAAGGAATGGATCATTTCAATGTTTTTGTACACTTCCTCTGTGGCATCTGAAATTGGTCGACGTTGGGGACAGGATACTGGGCTAGATGAGCCATTGGTCTGACCCAGAGTGCAAGGGTGTAGCTATAATTGGGGCAGCAAGTGAAGCCACACCGGGGCCCACACGCATGTGGAATGCATATGCACACTGGAGGGAGTGCCTCAGCATGGGGCCCATTCCCACCTCACTATGCCCCTACCAGAGTGGCAGTTCTTATGTTCATAAAGGGGGGGGGGGCAGAAAGGAGAACACTTGCATGAATGGGAGGATAGCATTTGCTGTATCCAGGGGGAATGGGGGCTGTCCCATACTCCAGTAGTGGCTTTCAAAGAAAAGAGTGCATGTCCTGGGGAAGGCGGGCCCATTGTGTTAGGGCACTACTATGCAGCTAGAAGGGGAAGCAATGCAGGGCAGGACTCTGAACCTACATGCAAGGTAGAGCCCTTGAGGTGCTGTGATGACTAATCCTGAAGCTGTTCTGCATGAAGCTGAGCTAGGCCATGTCCACTTCACAGTACTCTCCTTATACCAGGGCATGAAATATCAGATCAAACTCTGGGAGCCAAAAAAAAATAATAATAATTCAGTCACTGGTCTTGATCCTGATATTAAACAGTTCTTGCCTCACTACACCTCTGAACCAGTTGCCAGCCTCAGTTTTCTGGGCACCAATGGCTCCGAGGCGCCTGCACATTTTGCACCCTGCTTATACCACTTACTCCCTTACCCTCCCCCCCTCTCTCTTACACTCTTTACCCACCTACGTTCCTTGCCTCTGCTGCTGTAATTCCCCTAGGTCAGAACTGCTGAATGGGGGTAGGGGATTTTCAAAATGATACCAGCTCACCTATTTTGCAATATGAGTTTTGATTGGTGGCTGCAACACCAATGATAATTCACCTAACAGAAGTGGAGATGGCTACTTCCATTTTTGAAAATTCACCCTTGCTCAGCCAGAGCACAGCTAGGAGTTTGGCAGTTGAACCCTTTTCTTGTGCCCCATACCTTTTCCAGTGGGACCCAGAGGAAGGGACTGCAAACAAGCCTTCACAGAGAACCCGGAGGTGGGCTGAATGTATAGTGGGAGGCCAGGAAGGGACTGGGAGACTTTGACTTATTATTTAAGATGCCGGTGGTTACCTGGGAAAGCAAATAGACTTTGGTTTGTGTTAGCGAGGCGATTGAATACCCTGAGCTCAACTCAAATTCCACTGGATGAGTTGTTTTTTTCCTAAGATAAACAGAGGCACAAGGAAGTTGGCATCACAGCCGTACAGCCTTGCGCACACAATGTTTCTGTGCTAATTTTTGTCTTGCCAGCTCTCCATTTTATAATTGTGTGGTTCCCTTTCTTGTTAGTGCCTCTATGCTGGCTATTATTATCTTTATTTTTAACTTTGGAATTCAAATTTGCAGGGTTGCCCATTGTTGTCACATACCCGCCAACAGTATTTTTTCTGCCCATTTTGTTGCATACCCTCCAACGTGTTACTGTACCTTTCTGCCCAGTACAGAAATGAGTTTTGTTACCTCGTACAGCCGTTATTGTTTGTTCACTGCTGGAGGGGTGAGGCGGGGCTGTGGCACCTTTTCCTCACGTTAACAAGCTTGGGATAAGCACCACTATTGAAGAAAGGTAACGCTCAGACAGGAGGGAGCTGTGTGCCTGGGATTCAGATGAAAACTAAAAAAGGTAGGAGGGGGCATGCGTGTGTTTGTGAGAGATGATTCTTTAGCCTGCTGAGAGGAACTGTTGCTGCTTCCACCTGAGATCCTCTGAGTGACTTTAAAACTAAACATTAGAACAAATGCACCCATTTGAGAATGTTGATATTTTAACAGGCTCCGTTGTAACTTGAATCATTAGCCCAGCACATACAAGCATATGCGTACACAGAGCCCTCTCACGCACATCTTTTTTTTCCAGCTCAGCCCCAAAGTTAGTCAGTGGACTATTACAAATTTAATGAACACATGCAAACGTATGCAGATTAGGGGTGGCATGAAATGTACCTATATCTCTCCATCAAATGTTGGAGGGTATGTTGTCCTTTTGGAGGTTTCATAAATCCTGAAATTCCAAAATGCATGACAACGTTGGGAGAATTCCATCTTCCAATATCTCTTAAAGTTTCTAGCCCTCTTGAAGGTTGCAGAGAAAAGTAGTTTGAAAATGTTGCTGCACTGTGTGTCCTAAAAGGCTCACAGTCAAAAACCAGAAGGCACAGAAAAACAACTCACCCTTGATTAGTATTTTGTTGTCTTTTGTTTTTAAATTATACACCTACCTCATGATTTTAGGGACCTGGCTTATGATTGCCAAACATTTGGAGTAGGCAGCACTATATCTATGAAGTACTGTGGAAAGGTCTGGGTGAAAACTGTGTTCCAACACCAAGAGAGGCTGTGTTCCAACACCAAGTAGTACATAGCACTGTGTCTGACGTAGTCAAAAGTGCACATATGTAACAGCATCCCCACTGGCTATGCTGTAGCTTTTGCCTGGCAGCATCAGCCCAGAAGAATGAGATCTTTCCCAAGATGACACACAACCTGATTGATCTTGGCTTAGCTTTTTGCCTTGATGTTACAAAAGCCATTCCAGATAGATTTCTTATTTGTGTATCGGAGGCCTGAATAAGCACAGTCTTTATTAGTTCATTTCTCCCAGAGGACCAGGTCAGGACTGAAGGGCAGCAGCAGTGAAGTGCAGTGAAGCCTGCAGTACGCTCACCCATGCAGTTTATGTTGAAACAATAAGTCTTGGCAACCTCTGGTCTTTTAAATACTGATGTTACAGCTGTTTGGAAGGGCTATACTACTACAGGAACTCCAGTCCTGAAGAGCAGTGCAAGTTTCAGTGACCGTTACGGGGGTAGGGGGAAGGGGTAAAGGAGAAGCAAGGGAAGGACACAAAGGGGGCTGTCACGGTACACCCTCCGAGGCAAAGACCTGCGTGGTAATAATTCCCTCAGGTTGTCGTATGGGCTTTCCCTCCAAACTAGGGGGCAACCCCGACTCATCACAGGGAAGGAGAGGAACTAATGGCCAGAGGTTAAGGGAGGAAGGACACACAAAGCAACACAGACTGTATTTACTCTCTCCGCAGGGTCCAGGCAGGGCACCTTGCTGGAAGGGTGGGGGGAGGGAAAGGTAAGGGGGTTCTCGGGGTGCAAGGATGGGGACAGGGAAGGGAGTCAGGAAACCGGAGGGGAGAAGGACAAACTGCCAGGGATACTGGAAAGGAGATGGGTACACACACACTCGCCGGTGGAGGGGAGGGAAGGATTCACTCACAGACTCTCTGATCAACAATGGAAGGAAGGAATACACGAAGGGGGGAAACAGACAATACCACAAGCACTCTCTCTCTCACAACAAGGAACAAGGAACCATAGAACAAGGGGCTAGCCTCTCTTGCGATTACCGGCGGGGTTCTGGTGCCCCGCCGGCAACTTTATAGTCCCAGGAATGGCGGCTGGGCGTGGGGCGCAGCTATGGCCCCACCCCCTACGTTGAACATAGCCCTGCCAGCCGCGTGCTGCCCTGGGGCGGGGAAAGCTCTGAAGCCACGGCGGGGGGCATGCTCGCTGGCCGGTGCACTTGCCCCACCCCTCCAGCAGTCGTTGCGGGGTTTCCCGTCCACCGCGCCCATGCCCACGGTGTGACAGGACACCCCCCCTCCAGAGCCCCATTCCCCCCCCTACTGTCCGGAGGCCGGGTTTGGAGGGGTGTCTCCTGTGAAAAGCAAGGATAAAGCGAGGAGCATGTATGTTCATTGCTGGTTCCCATGAATATTCTGAGGGGCCATAGTGTTCCCAGTCAATTAGATAATACAGACGAGATCCTATGAGGTGGGAGTCCAGGACGGCCTTAACATCATACTCAGGGTGGCCTTGGAGCAGGGTTGTGGGGGGTGGGATGGAGCGTTTTAACGAATAAAGTAGGGATCGAGCTTTCTTAAGGAGCGATACGTGGAAAGAGGGTGGATTCGAAGGTGGGATGGGAGGGCCACCGTGTAGGTGACATCGTTGAGTTTGTGGGTTATCGGAAAGGGTCCCATGTATGCATCGTCCAGTTTGGCCAAGGATTGTAGAGATGAATAGTTTTTTCGGCGGACCCAGACTAAGTCGCCTACCTGCAGGGGAGGTCCTCCTGAAAGATGTCTTTTGTCTGCGGTGACTTTATAGTGGTGTCGGGCTTTTTGCAAGCACTGTTGGGCGACCCGCTGGGCTGACTTGATTGTTGACACCAGTGCTCCCGCCGCAGGAACCGTAGTTTTATTTATTTATTTTATTTCAACAAATTTATACCCCACCCCTCCTGCAAAGCAGCCTGGGGCGGCTTCCAACAGATAAAAATACAATAAAAACAATCTAAAAATTCATAACAATAATAATAAAATATTAAAACAGGGCTAATATCATCAAAATCAGGTGGGGGAGCTGAAACCCCTCACGCTACCCTCCCACCCTCCCCAAAGGCCTGGGCAAACAGCCAGGTTTTGCAACTTCGCTGGAATGTCAACAGGCTAGGGGCGACGAGCTTCCTCCGGAAGGGAGTTCCAAAGGCATGGCGTGGCCACCGAGAATGCCCTCTCCATTGTGGCCCCCCGCTTAACACGGGGAACCTCCAAAAAGGCACCCCCGGCAGACCACAGGAGCCGCTCTGGGGCACGGAGGGCGAGGCGGTCCCTGAGGTATGAGGGACCCAGACCATATAGGGCTTTATAGATCAACACCAACACCTTGAACCTGGCTCAGCACGCTATCGGCAACCAGTGCAGAGCTTGGAGCACAGGTGTAATATGCTCCCGATGGCCCGTCCCCGT
>QEPC01002001.1:2055089-2065417 GCA_003113815.1 Sphenodon punctatus | reverse complement strand
CTTTGTAGATATTAGATAATATTCCATTTAGTTCCATAGGTTTTAGAATAGTTAATAGCAGTTAGAGTTAGTGTAGATATATATAATATTAGATTCCAAATTTGAATAAATAAATAAATAAAAATATAAAATCTTCCTGTGCATTATTTGGGTGGGAGAAATGGAGAAGGGAAGCAGGAGAGGCCAGTCTGCTGCCTGTTAGGCAGGCAATGGGGCATGTGGCAGGGGCCGTGCCAGCGGAGTGGCAGGCATTAGCAGCAGTCCAAGCCCATCACCGCAGCCCAAGCCCATCACCACACCCCAAACTTCACAGGCCTGATTTTGGGAGACAGGCTTCAGAGGCTCCCAACAGTGACACTAGGGGTGTGGTTTGGTGTAGCCTCCTGCCAGCATCGTCCACTGCCACACAGGGCACTGGAAGGTCTGCAGTCCAGGAGGCTGTGGCTGTCTCTGCTATGGCTGCAGGAACAGATGCAGGTGCTCTGGGGTCGGATGTTCAACATAGGCCACCAATGTCCCCCATTATTGATGTGATCCCCAGCAGTCCAGGGCTGGTGGATCCCACCCCAGCTGCTAGAGGCAGGGTCCGATCCCTGGGCAATGGCAGCAGGGAGAGGAGTAGCAGTAGAAGTAGAAGCAGCAGCTATAGGGGTCACAGGGAGAGTGGCAGCAGCATGGGCAGTCGATCAGCCTCAGGGTCCCAGTACACCCCTTCACAGACCATATCTCAGATTGGGGACAGTGAGGCAGACACTAGTCCTGCTGAGGTGTCTGGTGCTGAGGCAATGGTTGTCCCTCCAAGAGCTGTGTCACCACCATGTTCTGCTCCTCCCGTCAGTGGTGCATCACCCGGTGTGGGCCAGAAGGCAGGAAGGAGCAGAAAATCCTCCGTATGGGTGCATTTTAAGTTGGTGCAAGTGGATGATCCCAGGGAGGTGCAGTGCACTTTGTGCCAGAAGGTGGTGAAGCATGGGTAGGTGCTCACAAACCTTGGCACAACTGCCATGGAGAGGCACCTGAAGGGATGCCACAGCACTGTGCTGCGAAGTGGGCAGGCAGGGGGAGTGGACGCAAGAGGGTTCCCGACTGCAGCATCCAGTCGTCTGCCTCCATTTGTGGGAAAGCCTCCTCGAGCAGCTACCTCTAGCAGCAGGAGTGGTATTGCTGCTAGGGGGGAACAACAGCAGCAGCAGCAGCCCACCATGGAGGAGTTGGAGTGGGGGCAGCTGCCAAGTCCATAGGCAGCTGCAGGACGTGGAGGGCGGCGTGGCTTTCAACTGAAAGCCACGCACATGTTGGGGAAAATGATAGAGCTGGATGGGCAGCCCTTTTCGGTGGTCAGGGACATGGGGTTTAGGCACCTGATTGGCTTCTTGGCCCCCCAGTTTAAGCTGCCCTTGCGCACCACCCTGAGTCGGCAGGTGATGCCAGCCTTGTACCGGGCTTTAAAGGAGCGGGTAAGGGAGCAGCTGGCATGGGCTGGGGGTGCCACCGTCCACTTCACCACCTGTGGTTGAGTCGAAACGTGCAGCACGCCTACCTGGCAGTGACGGCACACTGATGGCAGGACCCGGAGGCAGAATTTGGGAGTAGCAGGAGGGGTCCCGAAGCAGGGTAAATCAAATCAAATATGTTTATTGTGTAGCCGAAGCTATTACAATCCAGGTAACCCTGGGAGCCATAAAGCAAAACACAATACTAAAAGTAACATTAACAGATACATAAATGCAGAGACACAAAATACTCCTAACTCAAAGAAACCCAGCAAGCAGAAAAAACATAAAACTACTCTTAATTAGGGACCCTTAGGATAAGAAAGGGATTTGCGCCTACGGGCCACCGCTAAACTAAAACGAGCTGCCGAACAAGTCAGCAGAGAATCTGTTGGGCAGAGGAGCAACCTTAGAGTAGACTGGGGGCTGTTGACATAAGACAAAAAGGGGAAAGTGCCCCACAGCTTTTCCCTTAGGTCAGTCAGGGCAGGACATCAAAAGAAAACATGAACGAGGGAGTCAGGCTCCAAAAGGTCACAAAGGGAGCAATACCTGTTATCTCTGGGCACCCCTGCATATCGACCCTCAAGAATATCCGGGGAAAAGGCCTCACATCTAAGGCGGGTAAGGGCCCATCTTGCTGGGGCATCCAACCAGATAAATAGATAACTAATTTTGGCCTGGTGGGGGACCGGGAGGAAGTAAGCAGGAACAGCTCTCTGAGAGCGTCAAAGAGAGTCCTTGTGTTGTAGTTCTTGGTCTGCCAGCTTCCTAATTATAAGCGATTCGGCAGAATCATGGCCCACCTCCAAGAACTGGGCACGCAAGAACCGCAGTTTTGGGGCTTCTAGTTCGATCGCAGAGTCCCAGGCACTCAATAATCCGTGTGTACTTGCTAAAGCTAGGAGTGACCGATCCTGCAATGGGAACAGAGATATTCTAAGCCAATATCTGAACGAGGACCAAAGTGCGGATTGCCTTAGCGTATGGCTACAAGTCTCTGCTCTTAGAATCACCTGAGGCATACCCTTGGGGAGTCCCAGGACTGCATGCAGAAAACTGTTTTGGACTACTTCCAAATTATCCGCAGGCACCGTGCCCCATACAGGAAAGGCATATAGAATTTGAGAAATTACTTTTGCCCTGAACAAACGAAGGGCGGGCAAAACCAAGTTGGCACCAGGGCCCAAGAAGAAGCTAATAATTGCTGCTGAGGTACGCCTTGCTTGGGCCTTTACTGCATCAAAGTGGGCCTTCCAACTGCCGTTACAGGAAAAAATCACCCCCAGATATTTATATGAGGGGACTTGCTCTACCAAAGTTCCCCCTATAGACCAGCGATGGTTTTTATGTCGCCTGGGATTCCCCATTACCAACACCTTTGTCTTATCATAGTTAATGGCTATGGCCTCATTTTTGCAATAGATGCCAAACTGATCCATGACGCGTCTCAGGCCCACTATAGAGGGGAAAGGGGCACTGAAAGTCCCGAGGATTTAGACTGCGCTAGCGGGCGAAGGGGTAGCCCCTCAGACAATTGCAGGCATTGGGAAACCCCAGGCAAACAGGATAACGGGTCAATAGGGCCCTTGTGTAAAATTAAAGCATCCATGTTCCCATTCAGCTGATTCAGCTGCTGAAACATGAATCGAAGAGTCTCCGTGGTCAGGGAATCATGGTCAGACAAAAAGTCAGCAAGATGCTTACTGGGCAAAGATGCAGGATCAGCTGGAGGAGGCATAATTTTACAACAGAAACTGGAATGAGACAAGGCAGGGGGAAGCTCCACCACCAATCCAGTCAATGTAGAAGAATCCAGGGGAGGCTGGGATTGCAGCGGGGAAGAGTGACTTTGGGCCAGGCATGGCAAAAGAAGACTACCAGTCCCATCTGATTTAGCCGGAGCTTGTTGTAAAAACCTGTCGATCTTCCTTTGTTTGGCAGAAGTCAAAGCTGACGGGGACACATCTGCAGTGTCCGGCCGAGATCTTTTATTCTTCACATTAGCCATTCCGCTGCTGACAGAGGGGGCCCCCGGCACCCCCGTCCTGCGCCTAAGGCCGCGCCCACAAGGGTACACCCTTGCGCGTGCAGCCCTTAGGCGCGTACGCCCGGGGTGCGCATGCCAGGGAGGCTCTGCCTTTGAACTCCCCGCCCCGGGTGGTGGGGTCCAATCAGGACTGGAAGTTGGTTCAGCTGTCAGACATCCAGCAGGGATGCACTCTCACCAGGCAGGGGCTCGCCTTCTTAGTGCACACCAGGGCCACGGTAGTGGGGCAGCAGACAATTGGGGGACCTGCCACCAGTGCAGCTCTCCCTCTCAGGAAACACAAACCAACACGCCCAGGCCCGCAACAGGGTATAGGTGGGCCCTGCTTCAAGCGGAAGTAATGGACAGCCCCCACATGTCTCAGAACATCGAGGCAGCCCTGACCACCATGGTGAGGGAGTCGGTCACACCAGGTGTGCCCTTCACCAAGGGGTGCGTGGTGACGGACAACGCGGCCAACATATTGAGGGCAGTCTGTGAGGGGGGCTTCACCAGCATCCCTTGCACCGCACACACACACATCCTTCACCTGGTGGTCAGGGATGCTCTGGGCTTGGGGGAGAAGGGGATTGGGGCAGGCACACTTAGCTCCCTGATTGAGCAGGGGAGGAAGCTGGCCAGTTTCTTTAACCGGAGCGTGAAGGGCAGCGATCTCCTCCAGGTGAAGCAGGCAGAGCAAGGCTCCCCAGTGCACCAGCTGGTGTACGATGTATCCACATGCTGGAATTCTATGTTCCTGATGCTCGAGCGGCTTCTCGAGCAGAGAGCCGCCTTGCATCAGGTTCAACTAGTGATGGTCAGTGGGGCACCTCCAGGGTACAGTGGAACGGAATAGGAGATCCTGGCTCCCATGGTCTTTGTGCTGAGACTGTTCCTGGCCATGATGGAGACCATCAGCTCCTCCACGTCCTCCATCAGTCACGTGACCCCTCTGGTCCAGAGTCTCCACAAGAAGCTGGATGAGATTCTCCAGGGGCAGGATTCTGACCTGCAGGGCAAGAAGCTGGTGGCTGAGGCAGTTGCCCTGGTGCGGCAGCTGAAGGCAGGGCTGAAGGCACAGTTTGATGAGCTCCTGCAGCGGGAGGAATACATTTTGGCAACCATGCTGGACCCCAGGGTCAAGGGCAGCGTGGCATGCCAGACACAGCTCTATGGCCACTGGAAGGGTGAGCCTGGTGAAGAGGGTCCAGCAGGCAGAGAGGGTTCTGGAGAGTGTGCGGCAGCAGCAGCAGGACACCCCTCGGGATTGTGGTATTGGGAGCAGCCACCCCTTTCAGCTGGTGGGGTCTATTCCTGCCCCCAGCCCTAGCAGTAGCAGCACCACCAACAGGCTGAGCAGCGGCAAGCACCCCTATTGCCAGCAGCAGCAGCTCATATGTGCAGGTCACTCTGGTGAGCATGGGCCCGTGCACAGTAGGGTAGGCAGTGTGGCTGCAGTCAGTGGTGGAGGTGGTGCCCAAGCAGAGTTACGCGAGGGAGTTCGATAGCACCTCAGCAGCAGTGGAGAGCTACCTGGAGGAGGAGCTGTGTATCGATCCCAGCAGTGATCCCTTGGCCTACTGGGCCAGCAAGACCAACGTGTTGCCGGCCCTGTTCAAAGTGGCCAAGACTCTGTTGTCCTGCCTACCAACGAGTGTCCCCAGCGAGCAGGTGTTCTCTATGGCGGGCATCATTTGCTCGCCATGCCACCTGATACTGGGGGCCAAGTTGGTGGAGCAGTTGCTGTTCATCAAGGTGAACCTTCCGCTGCTGGGATTCCCTGAGCTGCCCCTGGACATGGATTGATGGTGCAGTGGAACATGCCATCCCATGCCAGGGGCAGTCTTGGGACAGGGCTCCTACTTAATCCGGGCTGCTGCTGCTGAGGTGCTATTCCTCCCTCCCAATGCCCGGCGCCTGCCTCTCTTTCTCTCTGACTAGACGGCCTCGGATGGCCTATCTTGACTGACCTCATGACGCGGGTAGCATTGGGAAGCTGTAAGCCTGCCAGCTGGCCTCTCACTAGACAATGTTGGCCCGCCTGTCTGATTGGCTCTTTCTCTCGCTGCACAGTCTTCACCAGCCTATCTGAGTGCCCTGCCAAGGTCCCAGCTTGCCTTCCCTACTGCCTCTCATGCCACGCTGCCTGTCTGCCCGCTCAGGTTGCTAACCTCAAACCCTGCCTCAGTCTGCCTTCCGATGCTCATGCTACACTGCCTCTCTGCCCGCCCAGGTTGCCAAGTTCAAACCCTGCCTCAGTCTGCCTTCCGATGCTCATGCCACGCTGCCTGTCTGCCCGCCCAGGTTGCTAACCTCAAACCCTCCCTCAGTCTGACTTCCAATGCTCATGCCACACTGCCTGTCTGCCCTCCCAGGTTGCCAAGATCAAAACCTGCCCCAGTCTGCCTTCCGATGCTCATGCCACGCTGCCTGTCTGCCTGCCCTGGCAACCTTTGGTGATGTGCCCCACTGGCCTGGTAACCCTGCTGCTGCTGCCTGCTGTGCCATGGGTGCTCTGCCCTGGCAAATCCAAATGTGCCCATGCAATCCTGCTGCTGCCATCTGCTGCTATATGGGAGCTCTTCCCTGGCAAATCCCACCATCCTGGCTCCATGGGTGCTGTGCACAGGCAAATCCTGCTGCTGCCATCTCTGCTGTTCCACGGGTTCTGTGACCTGGCAATCCAATGTCTGCTGCTGATGCCGCCTCTGCAGTGCCACAAGCTCTGTGTCCTGGCCATCCAATCTATGCTGCTGCTGATGCCAACTCTGCTGTGCCACGGGTACTGTGCCTGGCCAATCCAATGTCCATTGCTGCTGCCAATGCTGCCTCTGCTGTGCCATGGGTTGTGCTACCGGGCAATCCAGTGTCTGCCACTGCTGCACTTCTGCTGCTTCTGCTGTGTCATGGGTATTGTGCCTCAGAAATCCAGTGTCCACTGCTGTTGCCAAATGCTGCCTCTGCTGTTCCATGGGTTCTGCTACCAGGTAATCCAATGTCTTCCACTGCTGTACTTCTGCTGCCTCTGCTGTGCCATGGGTTCTGTGCCCCGGCAATCTAATGTCCTCTTCTGTTGCCTCTGCTGTGCCATGGGTACTGTGCCTGGGCAATCCAATGTCTGCTGCTGCTGCCAATGCTGCCTCTGCTGTGCCATGGGTTCTGCTACCAGGTAATCCAATGTCTGCCACTGCTGTACTTCTGCTGCCTCTGCTGTGCTATGGGTTCTGTGCCCCGGCAATCCAGTGTCCACTTCTGTTGCCTCTGCTGTGCCACGGCAATTGAATGTCCACTTCTGCTGCCTCTGCTGTGCCATGGGTTCTGTGACCGGGCAATTCAATGTCTGCTCCTTCTGCTGCTGCTACCTCTGCTGTGTCATGGGTTCTGTGACCGGGAAATCCAGTGTCTGCCGCTGCTGCCAATGCTGCTTCTGCTCAGGGGCGTAGCTATCATAGGGACAGGTGGGACATTTGTCCCGGGGCCCACCATGGCTGGGGGCCCATGGGCCCGGCCCATCCCTATTGTAGCTAAGCCGCCCGATCCCAGCCCCCTGTCCCGGCCCCCGCACCTGCTGGCCGGTTCGCCGCTGCCGCCTAAATGGGACCCCCCCACCAGGCTCCCTCACACCAGCGCAACTTTCTTGCTGCCCCCCATTGGTCAGTCATGGGCTGACATCATGCTTGACCCGCCCCCCATAGCCATGTATGGGCTATGGGGGGCGAGTCAAGAGTGCGAGCCCTCCACGTGGTGGCAGAGACCTGGAGTTACTTCCGGATCTCTGCCAGCACGTGGAGGTCTCGCTCACTGGCAGGGGGGGCAGCCTGAGGGGGGGCGGCAGCCTGAGCCTGGGGGGGCAAGTACTGGTCTGGGTGGCATAGCCACCGTGGCAAGCTAGCCAGAGCATATCTCGGCCCCCCTGGCTCACTTGCTACAGCCCAGCAGCATGCCCTGGGGGGAGCAGCTGCAGTGACCCCACCCCGGTGGGCTGGGGTCGCTGCAGCTGCTCCCCCAGGGCACGCTGGGGCCGTAGCAAGCGAGCCGGGGCCAGCCAGCCCGGAGCTTCCCCCACCATGCCACCTCCTCTCTGTCCTGCATACGAGGGCCCAGGGGCAAGCCCCCCTGCCCTCTTTGCCCCCCCACAAGCGGTGCTGCATGCAGCGCTGGACTGGTGCCTGCCTACTTCTCACAGGGAAGCGGCACACAGGGCTGCCTCTACTGTGCCATGGGTTCTGTGCCTGGGCAATCCAATGTTTGTTCCTGCTGCCGCTGCTGCTTCTGCTGTGCCATGGGTTCTGTGCCCAGGCAATCCAATGTCTGCCGCTGCTGCCAATGCTGCTTCTGCTGTGCCATGGGTTCTGTGCCCTGGCAATCCAATGTCTGCCGCTGCTGCCAATGCTGCCTCTGCTGTGCCACAGGTTCTGTGCTCTGGCAATCCAATGTCTGCTGCTGCCACTGAATACCACCTCTGCTGTGTCATGGGTAATGTGCCCTGGCAATCAAATGTCCACCGCTGCACTTCAGCTGCCTCTGCTGTGTCATGGGTTCTGTGCCCCAGAAGTCCAATGTCCACTTCTGATGCCTCTGCTGTGCCATTGGTTCTGTGACAGGGCAATCCAATGTCTGCTGCTGTTGCCTCTGATGTGCCATGGGTTCTGTGCCCATGTAATCCAATGTCCACTTCTTCTGCCTCTGCTGCCTTTCAGATGGCCAGCCATGCCCCCATGGGCACCCCCAGGGGCCAAGCACCGAGCCTGCCTGCCCGGGAAAGCTGGGGTGCCAAGCCCCAAGCCTTCCTGGTCTCTGCTGCTGCTGTGTCTCCGATGACCTGCCATGCCCCCCCACGGGCACCCCTGGAGCACCCCAAGCCTCCAGGCAGGACCGAACTTTCAGAATGTTCAGGGTGGTCCAAACTCCGTGGGACCGAACAACTGAACATCCAAATCCCGTTCTGTTCGCACATCCCTATAAGTGAGTCCCAAGCCATTTACGGCTTTAAAGGTCAAAACCAGCACATTGAATTGTGCCCAGAAGACAATAGGAAACCAGCACATATTCTGGAGCACCGGTGTTATGTGCTCCTGGTGACCCACCCCTGTAAGGAGCTGGGTTTCCGCATTCTGAGCCAGCTGCAGCTTCTGAACAGTCTTCAAGGGCAGTCCCACGAGAGTGCATTTCAGTAGTCTAGCCTCGAGGTAATGAAGGCATGGATGATGGTTGCCAGATGTTTATCAGAAAGAAAATGCCACAGCCTTCTCATCAGATGGAGTTTGTGAAAAGGACTCCTGACCACCATTGCCACCTAAGATTCCAGACACAGCAATGGATCCAGGAGCACTCGAAGGCTGTGAACCTGAGTGACTCCACAGGGGAGATCATGAGGTGACGATGAGCAATCTCCCATCAGCATCTGCTGAGACCTCCCCAACAGGAAAGAGTGACACCACTGAAGAGTGTTCCCGTGCACCCCCGCCAGGTCCTGCAGTTGAGTCAACACCTCATGATCAACAGTATCAAAAGCCGCTGATAGATTTAATAGGATTAACAGGGTGGAATTCCCTCGGTCGATCTCCAGGCGTAGATCATCAACCAAGGCCACACGCTCAGTCTCCATGCCATGCCCAGGATGAAAGCCCGACAGAAAGGGGTCCAGGAAACTGATAGCATCCAGATGGGCCTGGAGCTGACACAGCACCACCCATCAATAACCTTTCCTAAAAAGGGAAGGTTAGGGACAGGCTGATAGCTGTCAGGGGAGTCAGCGTCCAAGGATGGGTTCTTGAGCAGAGGCCGGACAATTTTCATCTTAAGGGAGTCCGACATCCTGCCCTCCCAAAGGGGAGCATTGACAACCCCAGACAGCAATGGCCCTAATGTCTCCCAGCTGGCTTTCACCAACCAGGATGGGCATGGATCTTATTCACAATTGTTGGCCCACACAGCCCCAAGCATATCCTCTGCACCAGTGGGCAATAGCAACTGAAATTGATCCAGATAAAAAGGACAAGGCTGGACCTCCACAGCACAATATTCTGACTCTGCCATAGAAACGGTTGCGCTAAAATCATGGTGAATACAAGTGATTTTGTCTGTAAAGTAATCAATAAAAATATCGCAGCTGGCATTATTCAATTCAATTCAATGTTTATTGGCGTGGCACAAGGCCATTGCCTAAGGATCAGGATACCACATACAGTACACCCTGGGAACCCAGGGGGAAAATTCATTCAATACATGATAATATAGATAATTAAAATAAGGTAGCAACAGGCGAACGGTCATTTGACTGAGGGGACTCCACCAAGCCAGCCGACCGTTATATAGACAACCCGCACTGCGCTGATATGTTACAAAGTACTAAAATTAGATGAGTTGCAGGCATTAGATGACTGCAACTCTCAGCAGAGACAGGCCAGATTAACCAGACCTCTCATCAGGGGCGGCTGGTGGGTTTTTAGTTTGGAGGGGCAGTAAGGCTGGCAAGCCGGTGGATGGAGCCAGGGCAATGGTGGGCAGAGCCAGGGCATTGGTAGGTGGAGCCGGGGCATAACCCAGCAGCAAGGAGTTCCCAGGATTAACACTGAATGGAAGAAAACACAGTCTACAATGCACATTAAGCTTAAAATGAATAATGTATAAACCCCAAACACAGGGAAACACAGAAAACACTGGCAAAACACTGGCACAACACAGCAGCGAGGAGTTCCCAGGGTTAACATCGGATGGAAGAAAACACAGTCTACAATGCACATCAAGCTTAAAATGAAAAATGTATAAACCCCAAACACAGGGAAACACAGAAAACACTGGCA
>QEPC01002001.1:2030872-2054989 GCA_003113815.1 Sphenodon punctatus | reverse complement strand
GGGGAACAGCCTAGGGGTGGGATGCAGGGTGGGGGTGGGTAACAGCCTTGGGGTGGAATGAGGGGTGGGTAACAGCCTTGGGGTGGAATGCAGGGTGGGTGTGGGTGGAGGGGAGTGGAGGAGATCGGGTACAGGGTGGGGGAGGGAGGGAGGGATCAGTCAGTCTTACCTGTTGAGTCTGACTGCTCCTTCCTTCTCCTCCTTCGGTGGTCCTCCCAGGCTAGCCGTAGGCGGGGGGAGTTTAGGTTTTTTAAAAAAATATAAAATTGCCCACGTGTCCCCGCGCGCAGAGCCAGGACGTGTGTGCAATTAAAAAACAACAACGGCCCAGCAGTTCCTGCTGCCGCTGCCATTGCCACTTCCCCCCCTCTGCTCTGAGTGGTGAGTGGCAATGGCACCAGCAGCGGGAACTGGTGCAGAGACTGAGGCTCTCTCTTGGGGAACTGACTGAGGCAGGGAGGAAGCGTGCATGCGCGCTTCCTCCCTTCTCAGTTCCCCGAGTCAAGCTATCTTGCCAGGACGGTCAGAGTGACCACCCTGATGAGATCTTCCATTGCGCCCATTGAGCGCAATGGAAAGGCTTTGCCCCTCGCTCTACAGCATGTCCCATGCGTGCTGTGGATGGAGGAGTTCAGCCGCCCAAATCGCATTTTCCATAGGAAAACGCTTTGGGTGGCTGAGTAGCTGAGTCTTTTTGTCCCTTCGGGGACCCACTCCCAGCGTGGGTGGGTCCCCGAAGGGAGAAGAACACAGTGACAGCTACAGAAGTCTCTGCAGCAGCTCAGAGGCTGCTGTAGCTGTCATAAGCGGCAGTGGTTTGTGGGTATTTTGGTTTTTTTAAAACAATTTAGGCGCCGGCGGCCCCCACAGTGCTTTGGGGGGGCACTGCCCCAAATGTCCTGCAGGGGGAGCCGCCACTGCCTCTCACCACCCGCAAAAGCTCATCCGGACAAGACTGTGCAGACACTGTGATAGTGGCGAAGAAAGCCTTTTTCACCACCATCATAGCCATGGCATAGTCTTTCAAAAATGATCTATGCTGCACTTGGTTGGATTCAGCGTGAGTCAAGTGCCACCTGCGCTCTAACCTCCTACCCTCCCACTACATCTGCCTCAGGCCCTCCATATACCATGGGGACCTGTGTTGGCACAGTGGTGGGAGAAGACATCTGGGTGCTACCATGTAAATTGCCTTGGTCAGAATTCCATTCCACAGGGTGACCAGGTCATTGACAGAACAGCTATCAATGTCATAGCTTAATGGTTTTGGAGACCGACAGATTTTTTATTTAGTTAATTTCTTAGTTTTGTGGTGGTGTTTTGGGTTTTTTTGTATGTTTTCAAACTGTTCTTCTGTGTGGGGAGTTGGAGAATATTTTCTTTTTCATTGTCATTGTCATTCACATTAACATTCATTATCATACTTTCTCTGTGTTGTACAGGATCCCCTTTGGGATTTCAACTTCAGGCACGATTCATCTTTGGAAATCCAAATCTGCAATGAACGTAATATTTGCCATTATGTTTTATAGTTCTTCTGCAAGATTTATTACACTTATGTCTCTGGAGAATGTTCTCTATTGAATGAGAGAATTCAGCAGGTAGCAGCCACATTACAGTTAATGTCAGCTAATGTCACTCTAGGGAGGTTTTGTTTAGGTGTTTACTTTCTGTTTACTCCACCCCCTCTAAGGTCTGGCTCAGTTTACACCAGTCCTTGCTGAGGTTGTTCATAAGGACTGCTGCCTGAAGTGGGTACATCCACTTTAAAAAGAATGACACAGTTTCCAGGAGATGGGAAACAGCACAGGGGAGGCATGGTGGTGCGTGGAGGAATGGGGAGACTGTGACAGTGGGGGAACAAGGAAGTAGGGAGATTGAGGCAGTGGGGGCAGGGCACATGCATGAGCAAGGAGACTGTGGCAACAGGGGAATGGGGGTTGGCTGACAGGGAGGAAATGGGTGATTTGGGAGATGTTACTGAATAGGAGGAGTATGGGGCTTTCCACAGCAGGGTGGAGGATGGGGAGACTGGAGTGTGGGGACTGCTGGGGGAAGTTAGCCTCAGCTGGGGGAAGTTAGCCATGGACAGTTAGCCTCAGCGTTAATTGCAGCCAGTTAACAGTTTTGCAGGGGGGGGGGGAGGCAATGGAGAACACAGTGTACTGTATTGTGATGTACACTCCTGTCAGCCAGTCATAGCAGATGGCACTGCTGCTGTTTAACTGAGCTTTGTGTGCCTGTATACTCAAAGCGCATTGACGAACCTATTGTTTTAGGTTTACCTTAAATAAAAACCCTCCAGCACCATGACACAAAAAACATTTAAAAGCACCCCCTCAGCTGGCCAGGCTACATACATACATGTCAATTTCAAGACAAAATTCTGTCCACAGACAAATATATAGACATGCATTAAAACATTAGTACTGGAGTAATTCGTGAAACAGAAACATCAAGATGCTGTAACTCAAAATGTATTGTACTAACCCACACAAAATTAAGCACAAACCACAAGGCCCACGAGCCCTACACACCCTGAAAAAATCAGGCAAAACCCACAAACTGTCTCCCTAAAAGCCAGGGTTGACGTTTCACCACTTAGAATGAAAGTTGAGTCGTAGCCTAACATACAGCTGCCACTGTGGCTTTATAATCTTTTAAACTGATTTTATATTATTGTATATTTATGCTGTGAAGCACTCTTGAGTTCCATTTGGTGGGGGAAGGGAGAAGCTATAAAAATTAAATTTATTATTATTTATTATATATGATTGATGCAATAAAAGCCTGCAAAAGCTGCACTTGTCAACCCCCCACCTAGTCCAGTGTGGTACAACTGAAGTGTCAGGACAGCAGTATCCTCAGCAATGTCTTTTTGTGGAGGCATGGAATGAGGATATTTAAAAATCAGTGGGGCAACATCAGAGTGCACATCTTGAAGTTTGCAGCCAAAATAATGAATGCCATTGAAAAAGGCAGATTGGAAACCCCCTTTAATTCCATGACATACAAGGGGAACATTTGGTGAAATTGAAAGGTAGCAAACTTGAAACTTATAGGAGATAATTTTCACACAATGGTTGTTACGAGTAGTAAGGCTTACTGTTTGGTTTTAAACACATTAGGTCATTATGTCTGTGCAAACGTGCCTCTCCCTAGTCGTTTAACACTTTTTGGACAACAAATAGTTGCTGCTAGTACACATAGCAGCTGTTACGTCTAGACATATGCACTGTCCTGCTCCTGATTCTTGGTCAACCAGGGATGGTGGGACCATACATACTTTTATATTTGTGAAGGGCCAGTCCAGTTTGCAAGAACTAACTTGGCCCTTCAGAAAAATAAATGTGCTTCACTTAATACCTTGAGTCAAGGTGAATGAATTTCAACACTGATCCTCTAGCAGCTGATTTACAGCAAATTTTAGGAAGATTATTTGGAAAGCTAGTTTACTAGTAGACAGAGACTTCATGTCAGGGCCAGTTCCAGGCAAGGGCAGACTGCACAAGCCCCCTCGTCAGGGCTGACCTTACCACAGGGTGACCTGGGGCAGCTTCCCTGGGACCTGCTCATTCTGAGGGCCCCACAATGATTTCTGTTCACCAGGACAGGTTGTGGAGGCACCACTTCCACTCAGTGAGGCCCCAAACCTGACCTCCTTCAGGGCACCGCAGAAGTTGCCTCCAAGGGGAAGTGGCCTCCAGAGCCCCCACATTTTATCTTTGTCCTGGGCTCCGCAAATCCTAAGGCCGGCCGTGCCCTCATGTTTGGAGGGCACCATGCACATGGTGTCTATGAATAAATTTGAAATGGCAACATGAGTGTAAGAAGTATTGGCATAAACTACAGGCCTACAGAGTCTCAGATGTGGGGAGTCACAGCCTATGGAGGGCCTGTATTGAGTAGGAGTTGAATATGTTAATTTACTTATTTTTATTTATTTATTTCATTGATTTATATCCCGCCCCTCCTGAAAACAACTCGGGGCGGCTAACGATTTAAAAACATAAAAATACAATCATATAAAATTTAAAACAATCATAATAATATTAAAACAGGGCTAGGCACACAATAAAACAATAAATAAGGGTGGAGGGGGATAAAAAAAAAAACCTAACCCACCCTCCCTAAAGGCCTGGGCGAACAGCCAGGTTTTACAAATTCAGGAGGGGGGCCTCCCAGCACATGGAGCTAATGAATAAATTAGAAAGAACACCATATGTGTAGCATACAGTCCTGCAATGCGGAGAACCCTGGCCCTTAAACTAAAAGATGTTGTGTTTTACTGAACATCAAAAATTAATTATGATAACATTTTCCTTTTTTCTAATGGCTGAGTCAGAGCATTTTCATCAAACATTCCTATGTTAGAAGGCAGCCCACATGGCCATTTTGCACAGGCCCCAGTTTCTCTAAGATCTGGCACTGCTTCTTGGCACCATCTAGTTTACCCTTTTCCTGTGCCAACCCTGCAAACATTCTTGCAGGAGTAGACTTTTTCAAAGCAAGGCATGGAGCAGCACACATGTGCCAGGGCATATAGAAGCACCCACTGTGCTGCCCACACACTGCAGCCCTGGCTCCTTTCCAGCTGGGGCTGCTGTCTGCCAGCAGCAACACTAGTCTCTCTTTGACCAGGATGGCTGGAGGGACAGGAAGACCGGAGAAGGCAGCTCAGCAGTAACAGGCTCCCTAGATCAGCTTGGACCTCTAAGGGAGCCTAGCACAGGTCCAGGAGGTGCCGGCACCCTTACTAGTAGAGGCTTGTGCCGGTGGAGATGCCAAAAAGCTAATGGAATAGCTCTAAGCCTTCAGGGTTAGAGTCAGTGGGAGCAGCTGAGACTGGGTGTGGCTGTGGCAGGGCCTGTCCAAAAGCCAAAAGTCTGAGCCTGGAGCTCAGAGGGGGAGTTGTTGGTGGGTAGAACCCCAGCTGGGCTGGAGCTGAAGAGAGTTGGGGAGAAGGAGCTTGGAGAAGAGGACCAGATACCAAGAGGCTGAGACCTGATCAGAGGGAAGACAGTACATGATCACAGGGGCTTGGGAAACCTTGGCTTCCAAAGTATGGACTATATATATGTGTATTTTATTTATTTTATTTATTTATTTCAAGGTGCTTTTATCCCGCTCCCTCCTGTCTGCATGGCAGCTCAGGGTGGCTCACAGCCAAAATACAATATGTATTACAATAATATAAAAACAGTTTAGAAAAGTTTTAAAAACAAATGCATAAAATTAATAAAACTACCAAATATTGGAACGAAATCCCCCTTCCCACCCTCCCCGTCTCTCTCTCCAAAGGCCTGGCGGAACAGCCAAGTCTTACACTGTCTCTGGAATGAGGGGAGGTTCAGGGCTAGGTGGGCCTCTATCAGGAGGGAATTCCACAACCTAGGAGTGGCCACCAAGAATGCCCTCCCCATCATCGCCACCCGGGATACTCGGGGGACTTCGAGTCAGGTGTCCCTGGCCAAGTGTAGGGGCCATACCATGGCCTAGGGCATGAGGCGGTCCCACAGGTAAGCGGGGCCCAGGCTGTTTAGGGCTTTATAGGTTAACGCCAACACCGTGAATTGGCCCCAGAAGACAATAGGCAACCAGTGCAGAGAATGGAGCACCGGTGTAAAGTGTTCACGATGACCCCTCCCCATAAGAAGACAGGCCGCCGCATTCTGCACCAGCTGCAGCCTCCAGACCGTCACCAAGGGTAGCTCCACGTAGAGTATGTTGCAATAGTCCAGTCTAGAGGTGATGAAGGCATGGATGATGGTGGTCAGGTCAGTGTCTGAGACATACGGCCACAGCTGTTGCACCAGACGTAACTGACGAAAGGTGCTCCTTGCGACAGCCAACACCTGGAGATCCAGGCAGAGCTGCAAATCGAGAAGCACCCCCATACTGCAGACCTGGGAAGCTAACAGGAAGCAAACCCCATCAACAACAGGGGCCACCACCCCCTCAGCCCTACCCACAAGCGTCACCTCCATCTTGTCAGGATTCAGCTTCAGACGTCTCACACAGTCCCCCACAGTCACCAAACACCGGGTAAGCACCGAGACTGCTGGGTCTGGGTCTGCTGAAAAAGAGAGGTAAAGCTGTGTATCATCGGCATACAGATGACAGTGTACACTGAACCCTCTCACGACCTTGCCCAAAGACTGCATATACACGTCGTTGAACAAGAGAGGGGACAAAATAGAACCCTGTGGGACTCCAGACATGAGGTTCCGGGGAAATGACGAACACTCCCCAAGCAACACCACTGAGTTCTCCCAGCCAGAAAAGAGCGGAACCATTCAAGAACAACTCTGCCCACCCTGGCCCAGTCCTGAAGATGGGCCACCAGCATCTCATGGTCAACAGTATCAAATGATGCCAACAGGTCTAATAGAATCAAAAGGTACAATCTACCCTGATCCAATTCACGGCGCAGGTCGTCAACCAAAGCCACAAATGCGGTCTCAGTGCCAAACCCAGGGCAAAAGCTGGACTGCGAAGGATCAAGAAAACTGACCTGATCCAGATGCTCCTGAAGCTGCCGGGCCACCACCTGTTCAATAGCCTTCCCTAAAAAAGGGAAAAGCTCAACTGGGAGTGACTTCATGGATGCTATGAGGGCAGCATAGAATGCCTTCTTTGTTGCCTGCACAGCCACAGCATAGGCTCTTAAACTAACTCTGTGTTGCAATCAATTGGCTTCAGTACGCGTACGACACCACCATTATGCCAACTGATGTCCCTCCTGCTTCATTCATCACATGTCCTCTGTAGACCAAGGGGAACTGCATTGTCGGCATTCAGGAAGCAGATGTCTAGGAGCTGTTCGATCGATGACCTCAGTCAGAAGAGTGTTCCAAAAAGCTACAAGGTCATTGAGTGAACGGTCATCAAGCTTGGGGGGTATTTCCACAAGAGCAGTCCAGAATCTTTCTGATTCTATAAGCCTCTGAGGATGAACCAACTGAACTGGTTCAGCACCTCTCTGGGGGTAGACATGTGCCAGGAGACCGGACCAGAAAGGGTAATGGTCTGGCCATGACAAGGGCACACACACACACACACACACACACACCAGATCTCCTGCCTCAAGACCAGTGCAAAATATTTATTTATTTTTATTTATTTAATACATTTATTAGCCGCCCCCCATGCCAATGGCATCCCGGGCCGGTGTACAATTCAATAAAAACAACGTTCAGAATAAAAATACTTAAAAATCCAAACAATTTAAAACCAAAGCAGGGTCAGGATAAACAAATAAAAATAGAGAGGAAAGGGGAGAGATAAAACCCTAACCCAGTTTCCCCCCCTCCTCCCCAAAGGCCTGGGCGAACAGCCAGGTCTTACAAGCCCGCCGAAATGTCAAAAGGCTTGGGGCCAGGCGAGCTTCCTCTGGGAGGGAGTTCTAAAGTCACGGCCCGGCTACTGAGAATGTCGTCTCCATTGTGCCCCCCCTCCCGCTTAACATGGGGGACCTCCAAGAAGGCACCCCAGGCAGACCGAAGGAGCCGCTTTGGGGTGCGGAGGGTGAGGCCGTCCTTGAGGTATGAGGGGCCCAGACCGTGAAGGACTTTATAGATCAATACCAATACCCTGAACCTGTCAGGGGTCAGGGGCGGCTGGGGGGCACGCGGGATAGAGGGGCGCTGCAGCGCCATCCCATAGGGAATCCCGCGTGTCAGAAACAACAGCGGGGCCCGCCGATACAAGCCCCGCCCGCATTGCCAAGTCGGGCCCCGCCCCTGGCGACGCACGCACGCTCCGGAGACGTCCCAGGGCGGGGAGCCACACCCCCGCGTCTCACACAGAGCGTAGGACTGCCTCCGCCCCTGGTGCGACGCTCGGAGCGATTGCGTGCGCGCACGGGGGCGGGGCTGGAGGGATAAGAACCAGCGCCGCCAGGAAGTCGGCGCTGGTGATTTGGGAAACCGGCCTGAGCGACTTGAGCCTTACGGCGATTTGATTGGAGTGACCGTGACGAGTGTGGAGTGTGTGCGAAGCCCCGTGAGTCTGTGTTGTTCCCCCCCCCTGCCTTCCTGGTGTGCCATGTTAGCGAGTGGTGAGTCAGCGTGCGTGTCCCGTCCTGCCCGTTCCCCCCTCCCTGACTTCTGGCCTTGTGGAACCTTTGCTCGTGAGTTGAGTGCCCTCATCCCCTCTCCTGTGGGGCCCCCTGCACTCCCCTTCCCAGGTGTATCCCTTCCCTTCCTTCCTACCCCCCCGTGCCTAGTGAAGCTGTGGGCGTGCGTCTGGGGGGCAGACCCTGGAAACCCCAACTCAGTGGCGCCCTATGATGATAGAGGCCTGTTCTCCTTAATTGGAGGTTACGGCCACACTTCTATCCTGACGGGCATTAGTCCACGAGTGTTCCTATCCCTGTGTGGGGTGACCATGGGCAGTGTGCGAGTGGGAACCCACCTGTGTGACACCCCCCGTGACAGAACCTGGCTCAGCATGCTATTGGCAGCCAATGCAGAGTCCGGAGCACAGATGTTATATGCTCCCGACAACCCATCCCCATCAGGAGCTGGGCCGCTGCATTCGGCACTAGCTGAAACCTCCGGACCAGGAATAAGTGCAGCCCCACGTAGAGCACATTACAGTAGTCCAGCCTTGAGGTGACGAAGGCATGGATGAGGGAGGCCATGTCCGGCCCGGAGACGTATGAATGCAGCCTCCGCACTAGATACAACTGGCAGAAGGCAGCCTTCACCACTGCCGCAACCTGTCAATCCAGGTGGAGATCCGAGTCCAACATCACCCCCAGAGTCCGAACCTGCTGAGGTATAGGAGGGCGGACCTACCCATTAGGGGAGCCAGCACCTCCCTCGCCCTCCCCACTACCATCACCTCTGTCTTATCAGGATTGAGCTTCAGTCTGCTCTGTCGCATTCACTCCACCACGGCCTCCAAACACTGGGATAGCAACGAGACAGCAGGGTCTGGGTCAGCTGAAAAAGAGATGTACAGCTGAGTATCATCAGCATATTGGTAACATCAACCTTCTCACGATCTCCGCCAAGGGCTGCATATATACATTAAATAATAATGAAGACAGACTGGAACCCTGCGGAACCCTGCAGGACAAGGCACGGGGGCAAGATGTTTCAGCCCCCAGCACCACCCGCTGGCTTCTCCCTGAGAGGAATGAGCGGAACCACTCAAGAACAGTCCCATCCAGACCCCCCAGGTCTCACAGCTGTCTCAACAGCAGTCCATGGTATCGAAAGCAGTCGAGAGATCTAGCAGGATAAGAAATGTAGAACATCCTGCATCCATCTCCAGGTGGAGATCGTCGACCAAGGCCACCAACACTGTCTCCGTACCATAGCCGGGACAGAACCCAGATTGAGACGGGTCTAGGAAACCGATGCCATCTAGATGCGCCTGGACCTGGATTGCCACCTCCCACTCAATAACCTTCCCTAAAAAGGGAAGGTTAGAGACAGGTCGGTAGCTGGCGAGTGCATCCACATCTAATGATGGTTTCTTCAGCAGGGGGCGCACCACAGCCTCCTTGAGGCTGGGTGACAACCTCCCCTGCCACAGGGATGCATTAACCACTCTCACCAACACCGTCCCCAATGTCTCCCTGGAGGCTTTCACCAACCAGGACGGGCAAGGATCAAGTTCACAACTGGTGGCTCTCACAGACCCCAGGACATCCACCGCATCGACTGACGTCACTTCCTGAAACTCCCCCCACAAAGTTGGACCAGACAGGGCCTCCATAATCTCGTGCTCTCTACCCACTGTCCCCAACCCGGTGTCAAAGGGTATCCAGTCAAAATATCAGGTCAAGGGTATGTCCCGCATCATATGTCAGGCCGACAACCTTCTGAAACAGTCCCATGGTTGTCATGACGACCATGAACTCACGTTCCGCTCCCCCAAAATTGGCATCCATGAGGATATTAAAGTCCCTCATGACCAAAGCCCTCAGAGACTTCAAGGTCACCTCCAATGCCAATTCTGCTAGAGCGTGTAGGGATGCTGCTGTACAGGTAGGTGTGCAGTATACCAGCAGCAACCCTAATATCTCTCCAGCATGGACGCCCTCTATACCCGAGATAGTTTGCACTGGGTACTTCCTCACTGACCAGGTCTCCCTAAAAATAACGGCTACACCGCCCTACCCCCCTCTGGCCAGAGCTGATGCTGTACAGAGTACCCGGCCGGAACAAGATCAGCCAGAATTGGCCCAAATTCAGTGTCCATCCAGGTCTCTGTAATACACGCAAGGTCAGCTGACTGATCCAGGATTAAATCCAGGATTATAGTAGATTTATTAGCCACTGACTTCACATTAATGTATGAGCCTAGACTATGGGTATTTTAAAATGTGATGGTGCTGGTTTGAGAGTCCTCACTCTGGGCAGGAGTATGCTCAGCTACTAAACAAATGTGCCAGCGGCTGGTGAGGGGGCAGGGAGAAGGCGCATGGGGACGTGCATATGTGGTATGCATGGCCCCACTCCCTGCACTGCCCAGCACAGCTTGGCTCCCTACCTGACAGGTGGGTATGGTGACCTATGAGGCTGCGCCCACATGGAAAAGCTCTGGCCACCAGCAGGATTTAGGTAGAGTGGGCCATCAAACATGATGGACCACTCTACCACAGTCTAGGATAGGCTTCCCTGGACCGTGGCAGGGCTAATTCTGGAATGTCTGCTGGCAGGGAGCCCAGTGCACAACCCAGAGTTAATCCTGCCATGGTCTGGGGTATGTTTGTTCCTGCCCGCAGCAAAGATCTGGCGGCCAGGAACAAATGTGACACCACCATGGTTGGCCACACCGGGGTAAGCATGGCCACCCGTGGTAGCGTCACTTCTGAAAACATCCTTTGAAAGGCTCTGAATCATTGGAGTAAAGACCTTTTGGAGTGAAAATCCTGCTGGTTCTTGGTGGGACTAGATCTGGGTTGGACATACCCCTCTGGACCCTAACCTGCTACAGCAGCCAATCTGCCTTATATATATATATATATAAACAGAACAAGGCTGGGCAACAAGAGCAAGGAACAAACAGGAAGTGAAGATGGGTCAAATGAGAACCCAACATCCTATTGCTACCAGCCAGCCTTATATCTTGGCTGGCAGCCACTCAGGAAGCTGAGAGGTGTGGCAAGAGGCTGAGGCAATGAGGGTCCTAAAAGGCAAGGTGCTATGGAGCCAAATACTGCTTCACTGCCTCAGAACCACAAGGGCTGCTCATTTCAGGCCTGGTGCCATTTCCTCCAGACCTGTGATTTTTGGAGGATCTTGGATGCCTTTTAAAAATATATGTTTCTGAAATTCATGGATGTAGAGAAAATGTTGAAAATGTGTCCCACAAAGTAGAGGCACCCAAACTGTGGGTCGGGACCCCAAATAGGTTTATGTCATCTGCAAACAGGGTCACTCAGGATCCTGATTGTTGCCTCTGTTGCTCTCTGGGATCATGGGATTATATTTAAATCTCAAAATGCCTCAGGCAGAAGGCAAATAAACAGAACCCAAAGTGTGGGCTATTTTGTTTAAATCATATCGTTTGTGATCCTTCCTCATGTGCGTTGGAGCTACAATATTGCCCACTCTGAATGACAGCATATGTTTTTGAAAGGCACCCACTTTTGATCCTAAGACCCCAAGTGATGGAAGGCCATGACTGCCTCTGTTGGCATAGTTCTTTCCCTATGGTCCCTTCTCCCCTGTCTCCCTTCTATTGTCCATCCTAGATTGCAAGCCCTCCATGACAGGGACCTGTCTTTTTGGTACCAAACACATTGCTGGAGCTATAGGGACTTGAGTCACTGGGTGTTTTTACAGAAGCGCCTCCCCACCCATCACCCACCCATCATGCATGTTCCAGGGTCACATTGGTGCCCTATGCAGCCCATCAACATGCATGTTGGATGGGCGATGGGTGGGTAATGGATGGGAATGTGCTTGTCTAAAAACACCCACAGTTCACTGTCTTTTCCCCATTGACAGCAATGGGGGAAATGCAGTGAACACAGGTCCCCATATAAGTAATAATGATAAAGGTGAAAAGGATTAGATAAGTTCTTAGAGGTGAGAGGTTCATAAATAGCTGCTAGTCAAGTTGGTCAGGGGATGAGACTTCTGTTGGGGTCTGGAAGCGAATGGAAGGGAATGGATCACTACATTATGACCTCTTGTGCATTTCTCTAGAGCAACCAAAGTTGGCCACTGTTAGAGAGAAGATGCTGGGCTAGATGGGCCATTGGGTTGACCCATTATGACAACACTTATTATATTCTTAACCTTTCTATATATATATTTTTTAAAATCATCTAATAAAATGTAACAAAAAATTATATCCCCAAATAAAATGCTATGAGATAATTCAAAACACCTAGAGAAAAGTTTTTATTTTCTTTCACATTCCACTTAAAAAAATATCAATAAATCACATTATGTTTCAATAAGGTCTTAATAGCCCCAGCCCTGCTAAATTGCCTTTAGATTCTAAGGGTAATTATTTCACTATAAAAAATGAATCAGTGAAGAGTATTAATATATAAGTGTTCAAAATAACCACTCATCCCCAGAGCTCCAAAGGCTGTTTTCCAGGGATATAGGCTGATACAAGAACATCTGTTAGCTACAGGCTCTCTGCCAGGGAAGTGCTCTGAAATATGGGAGCATAAAAGTCAGATAACATTTGGATAAACCTAGAACTTGAGCATCTCTTCCCTGGAGCTGAAACCTGTCACAGTTGTGGTACCTGAACTGTCTCCGACAGGTCAGGCATTAAACACTACCTCTTCAGTGCCTGACAAGTTATTGATTTTTGTTACCAAGTTACCGTTTCCCCATCTGTTTCCATTCGTCCATTGGTTGTTCCATTGCCCACTCTTATCGTGTGTGTGCATGAGGATGAAATGCACAGATTCAGAAAGACACTAAAATGGAGTAATGGTAAGTTGGAATGGGTCAGTAAAACAAAAGGTCTGTTACTTGGTAATAGTTCCATTGAAATGAATAGGACTACTTTCAAAAAAAGTGGTGTGATGATCAGGGCCTTTGCTGTGCCTGAATATGTGAGGTCCCCATTGGCTGTTCTGACAGTGAGGGATTGCCAGAGTGTAGCAGTCCAGCTGTGCTCTCTCCCTTGACTATTCTCCTGGCATGACCCCTACAACAGAACAGAACTAGTAAAGATAAAGAGCTAACACAAGGGCTTGTCACCTAGGTTTCTCACTGGGGAGGAAAATCCCTATAAGGCATGTAAGTCAGCTTTCTGCCAGTTTTGTGCTGTTGGAGACAATCAGGGAATGCAGAATGGGGCCAGGATCTGGTTCTGTTTCATCATGGTAGACTTCAAGTAGGTCAGTTTACACAATCCTGCTAGCCTGTAAATGAACTTGAGGAACTCAGAGGAGCAGGGCTAACATGTGACTTTTCCAAGCAAGGGGCCACCTCCCTTAATCCCACCCCTCAAGACGGAAGTGTCGAAGAAATCATGGCACACTCTGTGTATGGAAGGAATCTATCAGAGAAACTTTATTTCCACTTCTACTTCTAACAGCTGCTATTCTACTTCTAACAGCTGCTATTCTTCCAGCCGTTAGGAGGGTTCTAGCTCCACAGGGATTCCTCCCTAGCCAGAGATCTAGAGTCCCTCCCTAGCCAGAGTCAAAAACACTTTTATAGACTTTTCAGGTTACAGGCAAAGAGGCATTTCTTATCAGTTAGAAAACCAGTTTGGAGATGTGTTAAACACAGAACTGCTACACAGTTTATATTAGAGAAGAACATCTTCAAGGCTAGTAAAAACAAACTTACAGAAAGTGAAAAACAAACTTGCCGCTATGTGTAAAGGGCAATCTTTATCTATTTCAATTAGCTGTAATGAGTACATGGAGCATTGTAAGAACTCAGCTCATCTCCGTCATTTCTGTCCCAAGTTTCCAGGCCTCAGCTTATGAGCTTCCACAATTCCCTCCTTTTGTGATTTTTTGGCACAACCTTTGTTCAAACTCTTATAGCCATTAACCCATGAATCTCTGCTTGTTCCATGTCTCTAACATTCTGTATTTCTGCATACATGTTAAATATTTCTTTCCTTTGCTCCAGGTTTAAGCCATGTGTTATTTGTTTAGCAGTGTGGTGCAAGCAGCATTTTATAAGCAACATTAATAACTGTATGCAAACAAATAAGCCAATAATAGCTCCAAATACAATTAAGACAGTATAAAAGATCTTTGATCCCCATCCTCCTAACCAAGACCAAAGACTCCATTGGTCTGTTTCATGGAGTTTAGCAACTGCTTCTCTAATATGTGTGGTTCGTTCTAAAATGGAATTAGAATTATCTGGGATGTGTACAACACTCTTTTCCTATTAGGGCACATACCCCTCCCTTGCTGGCCAAAATGAAATCCAAAGCTATTCGGTTCTGCAAAACCATTTGCCTAATGCTACCCATTTCGGTGGCTATGGTCTCAAAGCCTTGGGTTGTTGCATTGGCTGCCCTCTCCAGCACCCCAGCAACCCGCTTTAATTCTCTAACAGAGTATTCAGCTCCATGTCCGGAAAGAGTGATACCCCAAAACCTTTGGGCTTCAGTGATTTCCCTTCGATTCCAGAGTTTGCCCTCAGGAAGGGTGAACATGAATCTTATGGCAGGAGCTAGGGCTGCAATGAAACATGAGCCACTAAAATGTGCAGGGAGGTGTTTGTAAGCTTTGTTACCACAAACAAAGTAGTGTGCTACCAGGGCTGTGACCCCACAAGAACAGGTATGGGTATACATGAAAACCTGACGGTAATATCCTGTTATATTATAATGCATAGGGGTGTAATCAGGAAGGAAGACACTGTTCTGTACTACTCCATTTTTGACAATGGTGACATTACAAGTGGAATTACCTACAAAATATCCAGTGCCATTATATTGCAAGCAAATTTGGGACATGTTGAGAAACAATTATATATATATAAATTCAGAAACATTACACTGTACCACTGCCCAGGTGGAGTGTGGAGGTAACTCAGACATGCATGGGGCTTCAAGCTCAGTACTATTAAGCAGGTAGGCATATACAGGAATACCTCCATGGGCATGTACAGGAATGTGAGCACAACTCCAACAATTAGACTTATTCAGATCCCTACAAAGTTCTTCAATGGCTAATAAGAATGTATTTTCAATCTGCATAGGGTAGTTTGCTCTTGGTGTCAGGTGTGTTTTTACTGGCATGTTAACAGTAAAAGTTCCTTCTGTGTCTTGGGCAGTACAGAACAGAATAATGCAGATAATGGCAGTGCAGCCTATCCAGAAGGCAATGAACCAAACTCATTTAGGGAACCAGCTGTTTGGAAGGGTTTTTTCTCTTCCCTCTGAGGTGGTAGGGGTGTCGTGGTGGTACATCCTCTTCTGGTGCAGGGAAGAGGTTACCAGCACTTTCACCCTGCTCCTCTGACCTTATTTCTACAGGTGCAGAGGTCTTTTTACAATGTGAGGCATGAACCCAGGATGGACGGCCCTGGCACTTTAAAGCAATGTTGGTGGTAAGAAGTACCTAGAAAGGGCCTTTCCAGTGAGGTTCCAAGGATGTCTTCCTCTGTTGAACCTTGATGTAGACCCAGTCTCCTGCTGTCATGACACGCTGCATGAGGTTCCTGAGGAAGGGCTTCCTGAACCTGTGAATGAAAAGTCTTGACACTCTTCATTTGTGCGTGTCAGGCCCTGGGGCCTGAGGAGATGGGGCTTGCTCCACCGGCAGGGCCAAGGGGGCATCCGCCGCGGCGAGGAGAACAAGAGGCGCCCGACCTCCTTACCCCATACAGCAACGCTCCCTGCTGTAGATGACGGCGCCGCATGTCCCAGGGCCCCGCCCCTGCCGGCGCGCCGACATGCGGCCAGAGAGCCTCCGGAGGCAGCCACGCCTCCCCCCAGCGTGCACAACGCAGCCACGCCTCCCCCCAGCGTGCACAACGCAGCCACGCCCCCGCACGCCCCGCTGCGGCGTTCGCAGCGGCTGCAGCGTCAGTCCCCAGCACAGCCTACATAAGGAAGGCAAGGGCACACCTTCCTCGCTGGTGATCAGAGCCTTAGCCTTGTGAGACCGGCCCTTGCGTGTGGAGAGACCTGAGAGTATTTGGAAGTGTTTGTGAAGGAGAGCAAGACGAGAGAGTGCGTGAGTGTTTGTGCGTGTGCGTGTGAAGCCCCGTGGATTCAAGTGAGTGGGTGTTCCCTTTTCCCCCCCGTAGCTCACGTGGTGTCCTGGGAACTCGGCAGTGCAAGGAGCCCCATCCTAATCCTTGCCCCCCCCTGCCCCTGCGGGGGTGCCTGGCACCGGTGTCCCTCCCACTTCTCGATACCGTGTGCGTGTGGCTCGTGTCTGAGGGGCCTTCCCCGGTTGGGAAGCGGCTGAGCCTAGATCCCTGTGATGAGCTTGGTAGGGAGCACCTGAGAGCCTCCAAACTACCGCATAAGACCCTGAGGGAACCTTTTCTAGCAGCACCGCTTCCTGCCCTAAGAGGGGAACGCTCTACCAGGGCCCGGGAAGGTTCCCTCCCCTCCCCTTTCTTCACCTACCCCCGTGGGACCGTGGGCTGCCCCCCACCGGCCCCACAGTGCGTGACTATAGGTTAGAACAGTTTTATCAACCAAATCAATGTTCATTACATGGGCTGATACAGGTAGGGAACTAGGGAGCCTCATCATCATCATCACATTTAATTTATACCCCGCCTCTCTCCATACGGACTCAAGGTGGCTTACAACCAAAGAAAATACAGTACTGGGTGTTTTCCCACACAGGGGACCCAGAGCACATAAGACAATAAGCTAACATAATATACAATTTAAAACTTTTCAAAACCACAAGAAAAATCACATAAAAATTACAAGAAAGATTACAAGAAAAATCCCCCCCCCCTCACTAACTAATATCCCAATCCATTACCTCCCCCACAATAACGGGGTAGGTCCCATAAACTGTCACTCCGTCCCCTGCTGCTACCAGGGAGAACATAACTACCTCCACCCTTCTCTCACAAGGGGGAGGTGGTTCCATCAAGTCTGAATCAGAAAACATACAAAGATCACATACTTCCTCCAAATCCCCCAACTCCACCCGAAACCCCGACCATACAGAGCTATGGGAAAACAATTCCCCTCCCCCATAGCTTCCTATATCCCTCGACAGTCCTCTCCTCATATCCACCCACCCAACTCCCCCCTCTCACTGGGGATGGGCTCCTCCCCCCTCCCCCCCAATACTCCCCCCGGCATTTCCCCTGCTGCCACCAGGGTGTTTCTGGGACACCCCCCCATCCCCTCCCTCTAACCTCCCCTTCTACACCCTCATGGGCCTTCCCATTAAAATTTCTTGTGGTGATAGGCCAGTCCTTCTGTTGCATGATGATCTCATGCTCATGAGGGCTAAGGGCTAAGTGTCTGGCCATTTGAAACTTGTTTCTTGGCAAATTTTAGCTATCTTGTTTTTCAAGACACCATTCTGTCTTTCCACTGCCCCTGCAGACTGAGGGTGATATGAGCAATGAAAAGTTCTGCTGAATCTTTAGGGCCTTGCAAATTTCCTTCATGACGTGGTCCATGAAATGAGTTCCTCTGTCACTGTTGATAGACAAAGGGATCCAAAATTGAGGGATAAATTCTTTCAAAAGTCTCTTACTGACTGTAATAGTGTCAGTGTTTGCATATGGGTAAGCTTCCACCCATCCAAAAAACATACAGACAAGTACTAATACATATTTATATGATAAACATTTTGGTAACTGAATGAAATCAATCTGAATATTTACAAATGGTCCCCATGGTGGCAGGTGTGCTGCCCTTTGTGTTTTTACATGTTTGCCCACGTTGTGAGCCAGACAGATTGGGCAGGTCTGACAATATTGTTGAGCCACAATAGGGAAATTTGGAGCATGCCAATCATGTTTCACTGCTTCAATCATCCCATTTCTCAAGTGGGCCACACTGTGGTGCACGTGAGCAAGGTAAGGGAGAAGGATCATGTGCGCAACCAGGCGGCCGTCCGGGGAGCGCCACAAATGATCAGGGTGCAAAAGACACCCTGCCAATCTCCAAGTGTCTTTTTCATTTTCTGGAGCCTGATCTTAGAGGAGGGCAACATCATTAAGAGTTGCCATAGGAGACTTACGTAAGATACATCCATTGCATGAAATGAGTTATCAGTTCTCAATTTATATGTTTTTACACACATGTCAATCAAGATGGATTCTATAACATATACAGGTCAAAATAAGATGTATAAATGCCCACAAATCTGGCTCCTCTGGTGCACAAGAGTCTTCTCACAATCTTTTCACTACACTCCATCCCTGGATATTTATATTCTTCCAACTGAGGCCTGTAATTCTCTTTCACATTTCTTCAAACAATGCCACATCTTTTGCATGCGAAAACACATGTAAAACATTAAACAAAAAAATAATAACATACTTAATACAATTACAATAGGGTGCAATACCAAAGCTAAAAAATGCATCTGCCTTGGGGTACCAACCATAAAATATACCCCACCAATGGTGAACAGTAAGATGGGTTTCTTCTGTTGCTATTCTTCATGAGTCATGACAACTTCGTCATGCAACAAATTATGAACAGTAGCTTTCAAATATTGTGTGACCAAAACATTATTCTTCAAAAACTTTCAAGTTTGTCATAAGTAATGGTCAGGGGGGAAGCTGTGGACCTAACAAGGTGTAATTCACAGTGTATGAATCCTTAGTGGTAGGGTAATAAGTCAGCCTGTCCACAATGTCAGGTGGGGCCAACTCACCTGCCCTCCATTTCATCTAATGGCATGTGTTGATGCTACACACATGCTCTGGGGCCCTATCGCATGAAGGATCGTATAATTCAGTGGAGATGGACACCATTTACAAGCACCTGAACTATGTTCCAATGTACAGGGTTCATATATCAGGGTATCACTCGGGCAAACCAATCCATAGGTCCACACTTCACATTTGGTGACCTCTTGTGTTCTGTTCTTATTATCCACATGAGTCCCATAAAACATAGGTGTCCACAAATTATGGCCAAACAATGGGGCAAAGGGGTAAACTTACACGAAAACTCTAAATCACTACAACTTTGTACTTTAATTGCTAACAGCATACACAATTAATATAGGCATTTCAGGTCCTTCAACAAATTCAGTAGCCCGCACCAGGAAGTAGAAAGCCATGTTGGTGTGAGGTCAAAAGGAACGGTAAGCTTTCTGGAAAATATAACATAAATGTTACAATCATACACAAAAGCTATTTTCTAGCAAAGTAATGCAGCTCTGACACAGAGGTTCACAGCTGCGTCCAAAGGTGCAGGAATCATGTTGATTACTCCCTCCATCTCTGTTTGCCTCTGTAGAGACAAATAAGTATTGAGTCACCAGTTCTCATCACTCAGTATGTATTCCCTTCATCTGTGGCTATTATCGCCATAACAAATTTGCTAAGTCACGCACCCTGCCGTGTATGACCTCCAATCACAACATCTTTTTAACAGGGGAGTGTTCCCTAGAAGGCCAGGTAATTTACACTCCAGATGTTGCCGGGCATGAAGATGACCAATATCTCAGCACAAGTCACCTCCATGAGTCCAATCCACAAGGTTGTGTGGGAGTTAAAGCAAGCCGGGATATGAAGGTTTGCCCCACTTACAACCTTGTTTATTTCAATAACCGGGTAAATGGGAACCTGAGTCTGTCCAGGTGATCTCATTTCCACCACAATCAGGTGCCTTAATTGCCACCGCCTCAGTCCACCCCTCCAAAGTACCCGTAGGGGTAAGCTGTCTCATTCATAATCTGAGCAGTGTGTTACTACAGCTCACAGTATTCACAGGACAGGGAATGCCCCTGACTGTAGCTCATTAGCATAAAATATGGGAATCTTTCTTTATCTCCCCCAAGATGTCATTAGGGGCTTCCACCCCTTGGGGCTGGATCATCTGATCCACAACACTGTTGTACTGGGTAACTGGGGAGGGGTCCCTGGCATAGACATGATACATTATCACAGGGACTTTCCAGATAATCTCAATCACTTATTTCCACAAATCACCTCCCCACAACAGCCCATCATGGATTAATCAATTTTTTAAATTATTTTTTAAATTCTGTTCTCATTTGGGGACCCAAAGAGTTTGTATTTGCAATGTCCCATAAGTTTATACAAATGTATTTTGGGTTGGAACATCTCCAGCACATTCTGAAAGGCCATAGCCACGGCACATTGACTAGAGTGTCCCTTCCCATGCTTAATTAAGGCAGTGCCCTTAGCTGGTTGTAAAGCAGCCACCTTCCACACCCGCTCCCCCTTAAGATATTTTGCCGAGCCATCCGGGAACCAGACATAACATTTATCTCTCTCTGGCATCTACTCAAAGAGAACTCTCTACTGAGCTGTTGGGGGTGCTCCACACCTGGAGTACTGCGGAAGCAGTAGGGTCAATCTGATAGCTTTGCCCCCCTGCTTCTTTTCCTTAGCAGTTTTAATCTGCTCTAGCATTTCAATTAATTTCTTCACTTAAACACTAGGGATGGGCGAACAGAACGGAGTTTGGAAGTTCGGTTCAGTTCAGTTTGATTTGAAATTTGAGTTTGGAAATTCGGTTCGGTTCGGTTTGAAATTCAAGTTCAGTTCAGGAGTTCGGTTCAGTCGACTGAACAGACCAAGTTCGGTCTGAACTCTGAACTTCCAAATCGCGTTCGCCCATCCCTATTAAACACAAACAAGATAACAAGCACCAAAACAAAACCTGCAGATTTTGTTCCTGTACCTCTCACTAGTTCTAATTTACAAACAAACCATTTATTCCTGGTTATTTAACTAAAGATACTCACATTTTCCAATGCTTAAATCACAAACCATGAACAAAGCTTTACTTTTCTTCTTAAATCTTTCTATTGCTTACACAAGTCACTTGCTTTATTCCGTCCCTTGCTTAGATGCTTCTAACATCCAATCAGGTTTTCTGATTGCCTCTCTCTCTCTGCATACATTCCATTTGCCCCTGTTTCCCATCACTTTTGACATCTCCCTGCTTCAACTTATCAACATACAGTTTAACCCTTTACTTCAACATAGATCATTGGAAAACTATCTCTCACAAAACAACTAGCTCCACTCTGCAAAAGCAGAGGGAGTTCCTGTTAAGAACCTGTGTTCTTTCCCTAACGTTGTCCTGTACAGCCGGGCAAATTCCAATACCAGCATATATTTTAAACAAACACACACATAATGTTTAAAACAATCAATAACCATAATTAGCCTAATTAATCTGTTGGATCCTTTCTGGTATACCAATTCCACTTATCAAAAAATCTACAAGTCTTCTGGCCATAATATGTATACATAGATCATGCTGGAGTACTTTTTGGTGGGGTGGGAACATCCTTTGAACCCCCCCCCCCATTTTTTCTCAATTCACACAGGACAATCACACAGGAAAGGCTTATTAAGGAAGTCCTTCTAACTACAGGGTGTGTTCGAGGGACATGCCAGAGCAATGTTCAACAGTGTCTCCCAACTGCAGTCAGAGGCTCATTACCATGGAAGGGGAAAAGGAAAAATTCTCAGTCACACCCACTGGGTCATAGGGTTTCACTGAGCGCCCTTGCTTTCAAAACTGTCTCTAGGACAACCTTGGTGCGGCTAGATTCAGTTTATGTCCTAGACCTGGACAGTGGTTATAATCTCAATTCACACCTGTTTCTCAATTCACACTTCCCAGCTTTCCAAAATCCTTTTTTCCTCTTTTTTTCCCCTTACCCTATCAGTATATCTGACAGACTCCTTCCTATAGGTCAAATCACATAGGCCACTGATCTGGGTGCCTAGCCTCCTACGGCAGTCCTTCACCAAAAACCCAGTAGAGATTTCAAAAGGTTCTTTTACCTTGGTATTGCACACTGGGTTTTGGGAAAAGACAATCTGCAGTCTGCCAGGTCCTGACAGGACATGTAGCAATTCCCGGCCAATGCACCAAGAACTGTCAAAGAAATCATGGCACACTGTGTAGGGAAGGAATCTATCAGAGAAACTTTATTTCTACTTCTAACAGCTGCTATTCTTCCAGCCGTTAGGAGGATTCTAGCTCCACAGGGCTTCCCCTATAGATCTAGAGTCCCTTCCTAGCCAGAGTCAAAAACACTTTTATAGACTTTTCAGGTTACAGGCAAAGAGGCATTTCTTATCAGTTAGGAAACCAGTTTGGAGCTGTGTTAGACACAGAACTGCTACACAGACAGTTTATATTAGAGAAGAACATCTTCAAGGCTAGTAAAAACAAACTTACAGAAAGTGAAAATCATACTTGCCACTATGTGTAAAGGGCAATCTTTATCTATTGCAATTAGCTGTAATGAGTACATGAAGCATTGTAAGAACTCAGCTCATCTCTGTCATTTCTGCCCCAAGTTTTCAGGCCTCAGCTTATGAGCTGCCACAGAAGTATCAGGGGTGGTGACTTCCTGTGGGAGGAGGCTTCAGAATGGGTTTAATGCCTGAACAATGGCCTCTTGAGATAGGCCCCCCACCTTGCTTGCACAACTTCAACAGCTCAGTTGGCAAAGACAACAAGGGACGTGCCTGGAGAAGCACTGGATCAGATGGTGTTCCCTTCTTTGAGGCCCCTTCTCCATGGGATGAGATCCAAAGTGGGGGAGGAATGCCCCCCCAGTCCAGCCCCATGCGTCACCTATGTTGAGGAACTGGGAAGATGTAAAAAAAGGAATATGTTTGTGATATTTTCTGTAGTATCTGGTCTTAGCTACCAATACAAGTTTTTCTGCCCTTGTCAGGGAACCCCATGGTCTCACATATAAGTTCTGTGTCATAAGACAGCAAGGCAATAGGACCTGCAGACTGATTAGTTTGACCACAGAGAACCACCGCTGATCCATAGTCACACTCAATGACAATGCATCTGATTCTGGACTCCTGTTTAAGCAAACAACCCAAACAGCAGTGTACCTCTGCTGCCACAGAGATGCCCCTGTGCTACAGCAATGGGTTCCAAATCAGAGCCCAGAGAGATGAAATGAAGAACAAGAAAAGGTGTAGCTCCCACTGATAAGGTAATACTGGCAGGACAAACCTCCATCATTAAAGTCAATGGAAGTTTTGCCATTGACTTAAATGGGTAAAGGACGTGTGTGTGAGAGTGAGAGTGAGAGTGAGAGTGAGAGTGAGAGTGAGAGTGAGAGTGAGAGACTATGCACCAATCCAGTGTTGGTTTAAATTTCAATAACTCCTCCTATGCTTTGCTTTGCACAGAGGCTAACTCTGACATTCTGCTCTCTCTACATGCACATCAGTGGGAGTTTTGTGTGCACGGGAAATAAATAATATCTGATCTAGTATCTACTATTCAGGAGTGAAATTTATTCTTTGTCTGATGTGCAACAAGACAAACCCTCTGACTCGGAACAATGCTGGATTGATGCACGATACTTTTGCATGTCATTAAAGAAAAATAGTTGGATGGGAATAGGAATGGCATGTCATCTGTGTGAGATATAATATGATCAAGGGTTGGAAAAGGCCTTAGAGCTTATAGTCCTCATGATGTTATTCGGAACTACAATAAAACACTTATAAAAATTTCAAACAGATATCCAAAGTGAATACTGAGTGGTTGAGTATATTCAAATCCATTTTTAAGTGAAGCAGATACAAAGCAGTATTTGCTTTCAGCTTAGTTTTGTGGTTTTGAATCCTCATTTTGATATTCGGTGTTCAATAATTAGATCACACAGGTATTTTGGTATTTGGTCACTTTGGTATTTTGGTACTTTGTTTGCTTTGGCAATACCATTTGGTAGTTTAAAAAAATATATATGGAACATGGAGTTCAATGTGGTTGCTGTATTACATCTAAACAGATAGGCCAGTCACACTCACAATCAAACTCCCCCAAATTCATCAAATACAGTTGCCTAGAGCTGAAATGGGTAGTGGGTTTATTATTGATGGGTAGGGCTGTAGCGGCATACTGCCGCGGCAGCTTTTACCGATGGAAACCCCTATTCCGCACATCGTGGCACGGTTCAGCAGAGGCAGCTTTCCGAGGGCTGTGGCTGCGGTTTGTCGCTAATGGTATCACGGCATCGGA
>QEPC01002001.1:2003239-2016781 GCA_003113815.1 Sphenodon punctatus | reverse complement strand
TGTTCGGCCATTTCGTAGTTCGGTGTTCGGTTCCGTTCGGTGTGTTCGCCATTTCGGTGTTCGGTGTTCGGTCCGTTCGGTGCGTTCGTGTTCGTGTTCGTGTTCGGTTGTCCGAACAGGCCGAGTTCGGGCCGAACACCGAACTACCGAACCGCGTTCGCCCATCCCTACTTGTAACAGACAACCCAGGAGTCCTGGGTCCATATTGTCCCTCTAACCCTGTAGCCCCTCACAGAGAATTCAAAAGTCCTGAGAAATACAATGTTTGTCTCTATGTGTCATATGGAACAGAAGTGTGTGTGTGTAATGACAAAAAACGAACAAACAAAAACACAGGAGAGGAAATGGAATAACAGGGAGGGAGGCTATTAGGAGTCAAAGGATAGGGAGTCAGCAATGGTAAGTGGGTAAAACGATAGGGCTGCTTCCTCAGATATCCCATTAATCTTCCGAATCAGTTATTTCACTCAGAACCTTATTATTATAACGATTTCTAATTCCTCCTGTCATTCCACCTACTTACTTAATCCTGCACACTCTTTGTATTTTTCCCTGTCATTCCAACCATTCCACTTACTGCATCTGGTGCCTTCCTCATCATTTCGCACCCTCTTGCCTTTCCTATGTATTCCCAAAGATGCAACTGTGGTGTATAATTTCACAATCACTTAATTGGATATTGGAATGACAATAGTATTTATTTAGAAATTGGCACTGCTGTTGCCTCCATTCTTTCCAATGGCCATTCCATGTAATTAATTTCAATGCATACTCAACTTAGTTTTAATTAAACAGTTGTATATTACTCAGCCCAGCTTCACTGAGCTCTGGGAGGGCAGTGGGGACTAGTGGGTAAGAGGGACAGTTGTGAGTCATTAGTCAACTGTCCCATTCTCCCCAACTGAAATGAAAGGATTGAGGGAAAGGAGGGGGTGAGGGGCCAGCTCACGCCCTCCTGTCCCTAGCTTCAGTGTTGCCCCCAACCTGCAAAGAGGAAGAGGACTGGAGATGAAAGATGAAGGCAAAGTCTGGGTGCATGGAGCCTACGTTGTAAGTGAGCACAATATGTGAGACTGTACAATGTCTTTACTGCTAACATGGCATGGAAGTTAAAGTGGGAACCTTATCTTACAATTTCCATGCTTTTTAGTGTATGACTAAATTTGCAAGAGCCTTAATTCTTCTTGTAAACTGGAGGTGTTTTGATAATGGAATATCCAGTTTTTTTGTTAAATACAATGCAATGGAGAAAATTTGTCTTGCTAGCACAGTAGAATGCTAAGCAGCATAACCACTATGGGAGCAGGGCTTAGGGGAGACCAAGGTGGAAGAGCTGCTCTCTTCAGTTTAGAAAGTTGTTACTTCCTTCAAATAGCAAACAAGGCAAAGCTGTATTTTTACTGGTAGCTCCCTGCTTTACTAAGAATACAACAACTTTGCTTTGGTTTAAGCATTGCAAACTTCCAAAAACTGCTCTCTATGACTTGTACGGGAGTCTTCCACTCTACTCCCCACTGTCAGAGCTCTTTTTCTTGTACAACACTGACCATTCTGCTTTCTAGGACCTCCCCCTGTACAGGAACCCCTGTCTAGTTCACTTCTTGTACAGGGCTCCCTGAATCTGCTGTGCCCACGTACAGGACTCTCCACTTGGCATAATGCTGCCCATCCTACAGCTCTCCCCCTGTACAAAGCTCCCTCACTCAGTTCTCCTCTGTCCAGGGCTCTCCCCCGGCACAATTATGGCCATTATTCTGCAGTTCTCTGTCTCCACAAGTCTCCCCCACTTTACTCCCCTTGGACAGGGCTCCCTTCCTTACACAACGCTGGCCATTCTGTAGACCTCCTCCTGTACTGGGTTCCATATTCTGTATCCCCAATGAAGCTGATCCCTGTAAAGTGCTCCCCCTGTGCATGGCTTCCACTGTGGAAGCTATTTACAAAGGCTCTGCCCCTACTCTCTGAAATTCTGATAGTACAAACCGCTTACTCCAGTAATCATTCACCACAAGTCTCACAATCCTACCTTTAATCATGCCAATTTTATAGTAAATAGAATGTTGGGGCTTTATAATGGAGGGTGTAACACACTTTAACTATTAGAGCACTCCCGCGCTCTAATAATTAGTCCAGACAAATCTCAGTCAATCTTCTTGAAGAGTTCAAATATGTTGCTCCTTCAGGCTTTAGCTGACATGTTTTGACCCCAAAAGGTCTTCTTCAAAGCACCATATAGGAGCACAATAGAAGATCTAAAACAAAATTATAAACACCCAAAGTACTGCTGATCATATCGCTCCAGATAGTCTCATTGGGTGTTTTCAGTCAAACGGGATGCCCTGGTGCTGGCCACCCCAGCCTGCTTCACTCCTGGTGGCCCGTCCATCTAAAGATGGCTCACCAAATGTTGAAGCAGAGCAGGCACATCCCGGAATGCTGCTGGCAGAACGGGCCGACCAAACCCGGAGTACTGGCCCGAAGCGGATCAGCTGTCCAGCTGATATGCAGACCCATGCTGCAGCTCTGCTTCCAGCTGTTTTTTTCCCTGGGCAACACCATAGAGTTACAGGCACCAGCCTAGAGTGTCAGGTAATTGCCTGCAACTCCATGGTGTCTGTGTGTGGGGGGAGAGGGGTGCTGTGCGAGTGAACTGTGGCCCAGGGAACCTGCTGGGTCCATCTGACATGGACCTAGGCAGGGATGGGAGTGGGCAGATACAGGGGTGCACCCCCAGAGCAGGTCTGGGGGTGAACAGCCCCGCATCTCTCTAAAAACACCCATTGACTTTGAGAATTGTTCCCCTTCAGTAACCTTTGATCCTGCAGGCTGAGTTCAGCCAAATTTGACAGAGGGGCAAAAAGTCCCAAAGAGAAGTAGGTGCACCTGGAGGGGAGGTATGGCACCTTATATAGTTGAGAAATCCTTTTGACTTACACTGAGCATTGTCTCCTTCCTTAGGAAACCAGATGTCATTAGTTTGGATGCATAAAACACCTTGGTTTTTGTTGTTTGTATGTATGTATGTGTAGAACATAATGGAACCCCCTTATTTCAAAACCCCCACAGATTCATAGTGTTCCTTATTTCAGAGCTTTTGATGTAGCTGATCTTGTCTGCAGTTCAGTTTTGCCTTTGGCCATCAGCTCTGTGGGAAGGTGGCCTGCCTCCTTGGGTCCAGGGCAGCAGATGAAAGTTCCAAAACTCAATGTCCCAGGCAAATTACAAAAATGCTAGCTTCTTTGTTCAGCAAACAAGCAGCAAAGCAGGATCCAAACCTTGCTAGGCCATAGGACAGGCCCTGTATACAGTCTCCCAGACTTCTGTTCCAGTCATCTCCTTGGAGACTTTCCAGTGGTAGCGATGGGCGAATGCAGTTCGGAGTTCGGACCGAACTCGACTAGTTTGGTCGACCGAACCGAACTTGATTTTCGAACCGAACCGAATTTCCAAACTCGGTTCTGTTCGCCCATCCCTATAAGATAATATTCCATTTAGTTCAATAGGGTTTCAATTTCCGAACTCTGTTCAGAAGTTCTGAGTTCAGACCAAACTCGAATAGTTCGGTCGACTGAACCGAACTTCTGAACTGAACTCTATTTTCGAACCGAACCAAACCGAATTTCCAAACTTGGTTCTGTTCACCCATCCCTACCCAGTGGCTCCCTAGCTATGCCTCAAGTCTGATTTCTCCAAAAGTCAGGTACTAACTGGGCATCTTTAGACACAACTGCAACTGGGTGCTTAAAACATTTGCCATATCTATGCATTTTGTCTAAGCACCACCACTGGTTTGCCCCGTTAGCCTCCCAATAACTCTTTGTTGGTTGCACAGATGTATCGGGTGCAGGAGTTGAGTGTTTCCTCTGTCCCCATGCTTAACGTTGTGTCTAAAGACATCAGGTGATGTGTTCACAGCCAGTTCCGGTCTGTCTGCTCTGAATTATCCACTCTGTGCTCCCACCAAACATTTCATTCCTTGCTGCACACCATTTGTGCACTCTCCCAGAGCTGTCCAGGGGGGTGAGTAGTGAAGAATCAGCTGTTTAGCTGCAGCGCAGAGTGGAGAGACCCAACCACTCACCCGCATGGACTACAACTCCCATAATTCCATGGAAGTGCTTCTGCCAGGAGAGCTTCCAGTGCAAGCAGCAGGCAGGACCCTTATTAATTATTTATTTATCTTATTTTTAATTTTATCCCACCCTTCCTCAAAAAAGGCTCAGGGTGTCTTACAAAACAAAATATAAACATAACATATAAAAACATATACAAAATAGAAACATTAAAATACAAACAACGCCCCCCCCAAAAAACCACAACCCACCTAATACCACCTCCCCATTCCTCACATACAACCCCCCCTCATAACCCTAGAACAAACCTGCCCACTAACCCCCTATCCCCACCCGCCAAATGCCTTTTCAAATAGTAAAGTTTTACACCACCTCTAGAAGATCTCTTTATGACTAGTACGACTAGTAGTGCTATAAACATGATAAATAGTAGTAGTAGTAGAACATGCTCAGGTTCAAATGAACCTCCAAGGGAAGGGAGTTCCACAGCACCAGGGCAGCAACTGAGAACATCTCCATGTAAGCCCTTGTTGTATGAACAAGACTAATGGAAGGTGCCTGCAGGGAGACGCTTTTGATTGAAGAGCGCGCTTGAAATATGTGAACTTGATTGACCAGAGTGGGCCGGACTCCACCAATAACAGGAGTCCCAATCCGCTTCAGGCCACAAGACCAGCCAACCATCATCACCTTAAACTTGTCTGGATTCAGCTTCAATTGGCCCATCCTCATCCAGTCCATGACAGCAGCCAGGCATTGGGTAAGCACCAAAACTTCAGGGCCTGGGTCAGATGAAAAAGAGACATAGATCTGGGTGTCATCAACATACTGATGGCACGTCACCACTAACCTCCAAATGACCTCACCAAGCAGCCTCATATACACGTTAAGCAAGAGGGCAGACAGAATAGAACCCTGCGGGACAACACAGGGGAATTCCTAAAAGGATGACGAGCAACTCTCTGGGACCTCTCTCTGGGACCTCTCTGACAGGAAAGAGTGGAACTACTCAAGAGCACCTGCGCCAGATCCCACAGTCATGTCAACAACATCTCATGATCAACTGTATCAAAGACCGCTGACAGATCTACAGGGTAGAATTCCTCTTGTCAGTCTCCAGGTGCGGGTCATCGACCAAGGCCACAAGTGCAGTCTCTGTGCCATACCCATAATAGTAAGTAAATTTTTATTGCAAAGCCATCGGCCTTGGTAAAAACCATACAACCAAATATAAAACATAACAAAACCAAACGCATGATAAAACAAATAATGCCAAAATAACAAATATTAAAATCAAAATATCCAAAAGTACATAGATAATACCAGCATTAACTCTAAAAACCCACCAGCCTAGCTCTTCCCAGAGTTCACCCACAGCAAACGTTTGGCCCCTGAATGGAAACAAGGATTAAAATAAATCCACCTTAAGTCAATTAAGGTATCAATAGAGCATTCCCTAGGCTGTTCCTCCTTATCCCTTCTGCCTTAAATGCAAAGATTGCCAATTTTAACAAGATGTTAGAGTCAAATTAGTTTCTCACATGACGTGAAATGCTGGAAACTCCACAGTCTGGTGGGCAAACATCTAGCCCTTAGATTTTTAGTCCAGGGGCAGTCAAAGACATAGTGAACTATGTCCTCGACCACTCCAGTTCCACAAAGGTACAATCGACAATCCCTAGGGGTACCATTTTTCCTACTCTCCACAATAGCTGTAGGCATCTGCTCCAGTCTTCATTTACAAAGAGCCGTGCTCAGGGTTTTACTCATTTCTTTATTGAGATATTTCTGACATCCAATCTGATTTTTCCACAACAGATATGACGGAGATATTCTTGAGACACAGATTCATACCCATAATGAAAGCCTGACTGAAATGGGTCCAGGAATCTGATAGCATCAAGGTGAGCCTGGGACTGTCGGGCAACCAGCTGTTCAATAACCTTCCCTAAAACAGGAACATTAAAGACAAGCCGATAACTGGCCGGGAGTCATTGTCCAAAGATGACTTCTTAAGTAGGGGCTGGACAACTACAGTTTTAAGAACGTGACTGTCCAACCCCCTTTCCTCCCAAATGGAGGCATTGACAACCCTAGTCAGCAACAGCCCCAATGTCTCTCGACTGACTTTCACCAGCCAGGACAGGCAAGGATCTAATTCACAACTAGTTGCCATCACTGCCCCAAGCACCTCTTCCACATTGGTTGAAATCAATCAAAATAAAAAGGACAAGACTGAGCTTCCATAACCTCAAATTCTGATTCTGCAGATGAAATGGCAGCACCCAAGTTGTGGTGAATACGAGCGATTTTGTCTTCAAAGTAGTTAATAAAAATGTCACTGTGAGCATTAGATTACTCCATTTCCAGGTGGAAGCAGACCAGATTAACCAGGCCCCTCTCCACCCAGAACAGCTCCACCAGACAAGACTTTTCAGATGCTATGATAGCAGAGAAGAAAACTTTCTGTGCGACCATCACAGCCACGGCATAGTTCTTTAAAAACAATCTATGCTGCAATTGGTCATCTTCAGCATGAGTCAAGCGCCACCTCTGCTCTAACTGCCTACCCTCCCGCTGCAGCTGCCTTAGGTTCTTCATATACCAGGGGAGCTGTGCTGCCGCTGCGGTGGAAACAAACACCTGGGTGCAACCATGTCAGTGGCCGTGGTCAAGATGTCATTCCATAAGGCAACCAGGTCATCAACAGAGTAGCCACTAAGGTCAGTAGGTAAATCCCCCAAGAAAATTCTTGAAACTGATTGGATACATTATCCCCAGGGGGCGGACTAACCTAACTGGTCCACCACCCTGACGAGGGCATAAGAGGGCTGGGATCTGGGCTTTCAGAAAGCAATGGTCTGATCATGAAAATGATGTTGTAACAACACCCCTGATCATTGGAACCTCTGTATCCAGGCTGGTGCAAAATATCAAATCCAATGTGTGCCCCTGGATGTGGAAAACAGTAACAGGGGACAATCAGGGGCAAATGTGGGTAAGAGAATGGTGTCAATACACATTCCACCACCCCTTGCCATTGTGTCTAAAGGCACCGATGCCTGTGTCTCTCCAGACCTGGGTTCGTATAGTCCTGGGGTGGGAGGAGGAAAAGGGGGCAAGGCACAGGTCACTGTTCCTTAAAGGGCCCATACCCAACCCATTACACGTCCCTTCCCACATTACCCAGTGATCCATTATCTTCCCTAAACCACCATCTCCATGATCTCTTGTCCAGATCCTCCCTCAGCTTCTTCCCCCATCAGAGAGACCTACCAGTCGATTATGGGTTTTCCTAGAGTCCAGTTGTGGACTAATCGAGTTTGGCCTTTCTGTACCTTACCCTCCCCACACAAGCACTGAAAGAGTGAGATCAGGAGAATGAAGTCAAGAGGAGGGCATCAAGGAGAGGGGATGGCTCCATGGCATAGATCAGGGGTGGGCAAATCGTGGCTCCGCAGTCAGATACAGCTCTTAGCCAGTTCTAATCTGGCTCTTGGTCGGGGCCAATCCCAGGCCCTGAACTGCTGTATTGGTCTTCTGTCTTAGTTCACTCACTTCATCCATGTCTCAGCAGCTGAACTGCAGCTGCTCCCCAGGCTGTTAGCAACCAGAACCACAGAGAGAGCAGTGGCTCCACCAGCTAATTAAAAAGCAGTCACGGCTCAGGCAGAGAGCTATTTCAAATGGGCGTGCCTATGTGACTTGTGGCTCTTGGCCGTATAAAGATTTTGGCATGCACTATGCAGCTTTTGGGGTTGGGAACTTTGCCCACCCCTGGCATAGATCCAGGATCTGCACCCTCCTCTTCCTGCCCCCATTCTCAGCACACCCCTCAAGCATCCCCACCCCCAACTCATATCCAGCCCACAAAGCTTATATTAATTTGCAAAGTGACCTGTGGGAGAGAAAAGGTTCCCCAAGTTCCTGCCCTAGTATATCTGTAGACTTTATTATATCTATTATCAGAAGAAACTACCACTAAAAATTCCCATTGGAATTATTAAATAAATTCCTAAAGAACAGGCTTGTGTTAAAATTACAATCTCTTTCTTATCACATCGGGGAATCTTTCAGTGGAAGAAAGCACGTATTGTCTGAGCAGTAAAGTTGTACTTCACTAAAGGATTCTATTGTATACACTGTCTGCTTTTACATCTCGGAGAAAAGGGAAGTATCCTAACACCCATAGGTATTTCTGCAGCTTTATTATCCATAACATTTTAGCACTCAGCATTTGGCAGAATTTTTCACAGGCCGTGGTTTGGTTTATTGGGAGACTTCAGGGCTTAGTAGAGGGATTCCCTCCGCCTTCTGTATTGGTAGAAGAAGCTATGCAGACAAAGTAGTACAGTGATATCGTTTACTGGACCAACTCCAGCTGGTGGAGGTATACAGGCTTTCGGACCTCACAGGGTCCTTCGTCAGGCAAGTCAGGAGTTAGAACTAGAGACTGAGCAAAGCAGAGAGGTATATAGTGATTGGAAACAATGGCAAAGGGAGGGGAAGGAGAAGGTGAGAACGAGATGCAGGGAGGAGGTCCGTAATTCAAAAGGGTGGAATACAACAAGGTGGGAAGAGTGAGAGCTGCTGATACTAAGCAAACTTAAAGCTTCCTGTAGCTGTAGACAGTCATTAGACTTACAGTTTCCTGTAATGGCTTGTGAAACCCATGTCCAAATTGTGTCCAGTGTTCTTTTGTCTCTGGCAGAGCTATACATTTTTGTTCCCAGGCTCGCCTTTTAAAGATGCTGCATAGATTTCCTTTTAAGACAAGGACAGAGAAATCAGTAAAAGGGTGATCACGTCGGCTCCTTTCACACGAGACGCCCCCACCCATCTCCACACAGTTTTGCTGCATAGAGATGGGTGGAGGCGCCAGTGTGAAGCATGAGCGCTGCCATGCTACACCCATCTCCTGCCCACGGAGCAATGGGCTCCAATGCCCAATGTTCTGTGGGTGGAGATGGGTGTGCGCCTGTTCCCACGGGCGCACGCCCACCTCCACCCACCGCGGTCACCCACCCAACCCCCACCCACCACGGTCCGTTTAAAAATGGCCTTTGTGATAACTGAATGCCGAATCCATGCTCTTGTCCCTGATCTTTTCCCTGTGCAAGTTCATGCGTTTCGGCAAGGGTTGATGGATTTCACCTACATAGTTCCTCCTGACTTGCCTGACAAAGGACCCTGTGAGGTCTGAAAGTTTACATACCTCCACCAACTGTAGTTGGTACAATAAAAGTTATCTCTGTATTATGTTGTCTCTGTTGTCTATATTTGGGACCAACATGGCAACCTTACTTTCTCTACACTGGAAGAAGCTAGGCATAAATGAATAGCATCACATCCTTATCTGGTATAAACTGGAACAGTCCCACTGAAGTCACTTGGAGCTACAATAAACTACTTGCACTGAAGATTTAATGTGTAATTCTTAGGAAATGCATATGGGCATTTATTATTTATGTTAGTCTGCATGGGCTAAGGCTGCTTTCACACCTGCGTGAATGGGTCTTTAGAAGGTTGGAGAGGGAATGTGCATAGAAATCAGGTGCGTCTTTGATCAGGTGTGAATGCTCGAAGTGGGTGATTGAAGCTTTTTTGTATGTTTACAAAGGTGATTGACCAAGCTTCAAAATTCAGCTCTATCAGTTGCCCTTGTAAACATACATAAAAGCTTCAATCACATGCCTCAGGACATTCACACCTGATCAAAGATGTGCCTGATATGTATGCACATCCCCACTCCCAACCTTCTAATGACCCATTCGTACAGTTATATATACAGTCCCATATCTCAGAATAAGAAAGTCCAGAAGTACTGTTGGGTCTAGGGCATCCAAGACGGGGGTAGTTGCACCATCAGACCAAGGAAGAGGGCATAGCCAAGGAATTTCCAGCCCCCCACCAAAGCCCTGTTAATTTTGGGGTGCCAATTCCTAAGCCTACTACTTCAGTGCCCACCTGCCTGCTGCCAGTCTCTCTCTCTCTCTCTCTCTGTGATATTCTGCCTCCATGGGGCATTCTCTGAAAGCTGAAGCCCTGTCATACTTGGGGTAGCACCAAGTCTCCTCTTCTGGCACTGCTTGCTGCTTCATCAAATGCCTGCCTGCTGCGTGCCTGTCTCTCTCTTACATTCTGCCACCCTGAGGCACTCCCTGAAAGTTTGGGGATGGGAAACTGTCAGACAATCAAAAACTGTAAAACCGCTGTTTAAACAAAGGCAAGACCTGCAAAGTGATGTCCATTGAAAATAATGGGAAACATATTTAGTTAGTAAAACAATTTGTAAAAATAAAAACAAACACGTAACTAAATTTTGGAAACAAAAACAAATCCAAAATGAAAATGAAGCTCGTCCCTTGTGCACATCCCTAGAACACATACACATCACATCGCTTGGCACTTCTTTCCTGCATGCCCTTCATATAACCCCGAACGGTCAATGAGGAAGCAGGCTGCTCTAAAACTGTACACACCCCCACCCAGTAACAGCCATTTGTAGGACCGAGGAGGCCTTAAAAATATCATCATTGCTCTTAATTTTTCTTGAGGAAAAGAGGAGAGCCTGTAGATTTTTTCAAACAGTTTTAATGGTTTTGTACGTCAGGACATTCAAAGGCAGCACATCAGGCATCTCTTCCAACCCAATCCGGTAAGAACATGTGTCAGCATGCCTCTCTGCCCCTCAGGAATCCTGTTAACTTCAGTGGGTCTCTGCATTTCTCTGCAGGATGGAGGCCTCATCTGCCAAAGATTCTGTGTAGGAGCCAAAGTATTGATCAGGAATCAGCAGCAGTCTGCGTAGCACAGTAAATCTCCTGCCTTTGCAGCTTTATTAGCTGAAGAATGTCTGGACACTAATTGGAGAAGCCCCAATCAATGACAAACCTGCATAGTCTCAGCACCCCTCTGTGTTGTCATGGCTACACACAGGGAATCTATCAGTAGGATTGCCAACCATGCTGCTTTTTTCGGGACTGTCAGTCCCATATCCTGACTCAACCAAGTCAGCTTGCACAAAAGTTCCAAATGATGGCTAACAGTTCATGTCGTAAAAGTAAGCTAAAATATATTCTTCACGTACCTGCCAACATCTCTTACCCTTGTAGACTTCTGAGGAGGCCTCATAGGTTCCACCACCCCTACTGCTGTCTCCAGGGATGGCTAGCTGCCCACACATGCCTTCTCTCTTTAGTGAGATGCCAGACAGGAAGCTCTGTAATCAGAATTAGGGCTGTGCATTCGGGTTTGGATAAAACACAAAACCCCCACAACAAAGCCCTTTTCAGCTTCCATATTTGAAACACAAATACCACCCTGCAATTTTCAGATATATGTTAGCATGCTCTGTACCTCTCAGTTTTCACTTCTAATCTGATGTTTTTAATTGCTGGCCTAGCAGTTTGAACATCTTTCAAGTTCCATGGTATGCTGTGCTGGTTGGGGGGTGGAGTTTAGTCCTAACAATATCAGGGAGAGATCTATAGGAGTGGGTTGTGTTTTGATTTAGGTTTACTTTTGATCTTTGAGTGCTTTGTGGTTCAGTGGCTTGGCCTGCTTCCGCAGGCAGTTGGAGTGGTGGAAGTGTGCCCAGGGAGCTGAATGGGATGAGGTAAGGGCATGGAATTCCCCTGCATGGTGTTCTGAAGCTTGCTGATACCAGGGCCTGTTACTGTTTATTGTAGGGCACCACCTATGCATGTGCGTGCACACAAACATGCAGAGAGCTGCACCCCCTTACACACACAAAGAGGCTGCAGCCTCTTGCTTGCTTCCCAACCAACTGTAGCAGGTTCTAAAATTTTAAGACACAACAGAAAAAAGAATTCCACAAAAAGCACAAAAATTGGCACTGAAACCAGAAGAGGAATCAGAAACACAAAATTTGCCCCTCTTGCACATCTCTAGTTGCAGAACCAGAGCAAGTAGCCCAGAACCCTGAGAAATGTGTCATAGCCATGCAGTCAGTGCAAGCAGGCTCAGAATCACAGCAAGGGCTGGAGTAGTTCAGTCTGGGAAGTCAGGAGGTGAGCGTCCAAGGCAGGAGACTGGAGCAAGACTTGGTTTTTAAAAAGGGCATGAACACATACATGACATGGTATGTTGTTTGGCACTTTCTGTTTCCTGCATGCCCTTCATATAGTCCCCCAAACAGTCACTGAGGAAGCATGCTGCTCTTAAACTGTAGACCCTCCAGTAACACATGAGTGCCATGTCTTCATGAGCATTAGCCAGTAGGGAATTTGCTGTGTCCTCTGAATCAAGTGTGGATTTATCTGTGAAATGGCTCTTCTTCAACTATGCAATTTGCAGGTGCAGAGAGATAACAAGGTGCTAATGGGGGTCTCCATCCACAGGCAGATTAAGAATCTCCTTGCGTCCCTGGGACCAGAGGTCATTGTCCTGACCCACACTCTGGATAGTGCTGCATTCCTCTCCCCCTTTCTCTATGGCAATGATGGCACAGATCCTCCAACAGCAAACAGGGTGCTGCCTGTTCTCACTGAGCTGCACCTGCAGAACGACAGGAATTCTGGTAGTTACTAAATGGGCAGGTCCCTCTGTTTCAGGGGGGCCTTGCCTGTTTATTAATTTGGCCCTTAACAGGACATTTTGCCTGGTATGGAGCTTGTTTTCTAGTGTTTGACTATAATCCTAGACTGGATGTCCATAGTAGGTCCTCAGTTATTTATTTATTTATTTACTAAATTTATACCCCGCCCCTCCTGAATACAGCTCGGGGCGGCTTCCAACAGTAATTAAAAATACATATAAAAACAGATATAAAACAATTTAAAACAAATCAAAACAATTTAAATGTTTTAAAACAGGGCCCCAGGATACAATTTAGCATAAAAACAATAAACAGGGTAGGGGAGATAACAAACCCTAACCCACCCTCCCCCCCACCCCAAAGGCCTGGGCGAACAGCCAGGTTTTACAACACCACTGGAATGTTAACAGGCTAGGGGCCAGGCGAACTTCCTCCGGAAGGGAGTTCCAAAGGCGCAGCCCGGTCACCGAGAATGCCCTCTCCATTGTGGCCCCCCGCTTTAAGCGGGGGACCCCAAGGAAGGCACCCCCGGCTGACCAAAGGAGCTGCTCTGGAGCGCGGAGGGTGAGGTGGTCCCTGAGGTACGAGGGGCCCAGACCGTGAACAGCCTTATAGATCAACACTAAAACCTTGAATCTAGCTCGGCACGCTACTGGCAACCAGTGCAGAGTCCGGAGCACAGGTTTAATGTGCTCCCGATGACCCATCCCTGTGAGGAGATGAGCCGCCGCATTCTGCACTACCTGCAGCCTCCGAACTAGGAACAAGGGAAGCCCCACGTAGAGCGCATTGCAGTAGTCCAGCCTCGAGGTGATGAAGGCATGGATGAGGGAGGCCAGGTCCGGGCCAGAGACAAACAGACGCAGCCTCCGCACCAGATACAACTGGCGGAAGGCAGCCTTAATGACT
>QEPC01002001.1:1967231-1996336 GCA_003113815.1 Sphenodon punctatus | reverse complement strand
CCTCACTCTCCCTCGTTTCTCCTGCTCACCTAACCGCCTTCGACCCTTCTCCCTCGCTGCCCCCCATGCCTAGAACTCCCTCCCTACCCACATCCGCCTTGCCCCCTCCCTCCGCTCCTTCAAATCCCTCCTCAAGACCCACTTTTTCCTCGCCGCCTTTCCCAATGCTTGCTAGTTGTTCCCCATATACCTACTGTCTGCCCTCCTCTGCAGACTGCTGCAACCAACCTGATTGTAACCAAGCCAAGCACACACACCTGAGACTTCGCATCCGCTTGAATGTTTGTTTGTCTTCTCCCCTGTCTCTCCCTCCTTGTCTTTTAGATTGTAAGCCACAGGCAGGGACCACGTCTATTTCTATGTTCTGTACAGCGCCAGGTACATGACCGGCACTATATAAATGTTTATAATAATAATAATAATAATAATAATTAATAAGAATTAATAATTCACTTCTAAGAGGTGTGTGTTTCAGAAGAGGCCTATTGTCTCCCCATTGTCCAAATTCTCCTTTGTCCAAAGACGATAGATATAAAATGCACAGAGAGCAGGACTTTTCTGAGGAATACAGATGGAGACTCCTCATTGGCAGCTGGGTTGGGGAGAATATTAAGAACTGGATGGGGCTTGGTAGAACTGAGAGAGATGGGGATGTAGGTGTGCAGTAGGAGACTTGAGGGATTAGATAAATTGTGAGGTGTCTCGGGAATTACCAGGATTTTATGAGTTTGGTGTGGAGCTAGGCACACTAAAAAGACATTTGGATTTTCTGCTTTATTTTTTTGCCATTCAGTATCTGAAATATACCCCCCCAAAATTAGGTTTAAGGAAGCAAACATGTTGGAGAATTAAAAGCTGGCCTTTTGGGAAAAAAGAAATATTCTGAACACTTTGAAAATGCGAATTTTAGTAATGTTTTTGAAAAATTTCACCAAAAAATCCAACCACCTAATCATCAGTTTAGCAGTTCTTCAAAAGTAGGCAAGGCCTGGAGAGGCGAGAGGAGATGAGGTAAGGTGTGGGGGAGCACATTGGGGTGGAGAAGCTGGGGTGAGGCGTGGGGGAGCAAGGATGAGGCAAGGCGAGGTGTGTTGTGAAGAAGCTGAGGTGAGGCGTGGCATTGAGAAGCTGAGGTGCGTTCTGGCAAGCTGTGAGACTAACCCAATCTGAAGCTCAAAATTGGTGCTGGCCCCTGACCTGGTCCTTCCTGGAAGCTCAATCCCAAGCCAGCATCCTACAGTCAATCACAGTGGGCCCTCCTAGGTCCAGAGGGTATTGGCTGTGTAAGCCACAATTCACTGGCAATAGGCCAAGTAGGCAGGGCTGCACCTGGGAACCTCAGGGTCCTGGGTTCTATCCCCAGTGGGGCTTGATCCTGACATAACCTACTGGTACTATGGGTCCTGGTTTTTATGGTTACCTTTTGTGGAAGTCCTGGACCATTGGATGGGGGCCTGGAGGTGATGGGCAGGCTCCCAAGATCACTCCTCCAGGCCATAGTCCTTCCAATCAATGAGGTACTATAGCATAGCTTGCCATTGCGACATTGTGAGTCAAGAATGGCCTTGACTTCATATTCTCCCTGCTCTTGGATTTGGATTAGAGGCGAGGGTTGCTGGGTCCTGCCAGGAAAGGGGTTTGGGACAAAAGGCTTGAGGACGGAGGCATGGAACAGCAGGTGGATGTGGAAGGATCTGGGAAGGGCCAGTTTGGTGGTCACAGAGTTGATCATCTGCTAGATTGAATAAGGTCCCACATATCGGTGGTCCAGTTTCCAGGTCAACCAGCCTAGTGGACAGCCATACCTTCTGGCTTGTTTTAAATGGACAATTGTCCTGATGCTTGCAGTCTGCCTTGGTGTTTCACGGCATCCAGATGCTCCTATAGTTCTGCTTGTATAACATGGATGTGCTCGACCAAGTTGGAAGTAACGGACACTGAGGAGTCAGGATGTGGGGGGAAGCCTGGGTGGAATTTTGTTGATAACACATAGCTTGTAGAAAGGGCAGACTTGGGTGTAGGAGTGCTTGACCTAGTTATACATGAACTCTGCAACAGGAAGGAGGGAAACTCAGTTGTTCTGATGGTAAGTAAGAAAGCATCATAAATATTACTCTAGCACTTGGTTTACTCATTCTGATTGCCCGTTGGTTTGTGGGTAGTGTGCTGAGGATTGACACAGTTGGACGCTCAAGAGGTGAAATGTTTCCAGAATTGAGAGGTAAATTGGTCCTCGGTCAGAGATGATGCGATCAGGCAGACCATGAATTTTGAAGACATTACTAATTAGAAGCTGGGCAGCATCTTCTGTGGTAGGTAGATGTGGACAGGGAATTAGATGTGCCATTTTGGTTAACTGGTTGATTATTGTGTTGTAGTTTTGGGATGGTGGTAGGTTCACACAATAAAGTCCATTGTGACTTGAGACCAGAGCAGTCATGGGTCTCGTCCAGGAAAAGAGAGCTTAAAAAAACTTGGCATGGGGTATCTTAGTGTGGGCACACAAGTTGCAGGAGTCAGCATAGCACAGGACATCAGCCCATGAATTAGGCCACTAAAAGAAGTGGGTGACTAATCAGCAGGTGTTAAATTGCTCAAAGTGTCCGGCTAGGGGCAAATCATGGCAGAGACAAAGTATCTTTAGCTGGAGGGGGGCCAAGAGAATGCATCTGCATCTGCATTCTCTTGGCCCTCTCTGTAGATGCAGCCCTCTCTGTAGAGGAGAGCATTTGTGACGGTGAAATGCTGGGGTGCGTTTCTATACTAGAAACCCCTCGATACTAGAGTACTAGAGCTGGTTCATTCCAATTGGTGTCTGTAGCGAGCTTATGGAACTGGGTGGCATAAGAGGTGCCAGAGTCCCAACCTTGCCTCCAGGTCCAGAGGGCAGCCTTGACCATGCTAGGCTGGTATGGATCCCTGGACATGGTCATAAAGTTCCTGAGAGAGGCTCCCCAGTTGGTCAGCAGGGGGCAATCCTGTTCCAGGAGAGGGGAGACCTAATCTAAGGCTTCCCCTACTATCAGGCTGATGATGAGTCCTACCTTGGCCTGATCAGTGACATAGGTCTGTGGCTTCATCAGAAATAGCAGCCAGCAGATTCAGGAAGCCCCTACAGTGCCTTTGGGCCCCATCCAAAGTACTCAGGGAGCAGAAGGGTAGGTTTCAAAACAGGGCTGGCCCTTGGAGATGAAAGGGTGGTTGCAGGGAGCACCTGGAGATGGGCATAAAGACTCTGAATTCCCACCTGCAGCTGGGCTACCTGAGACTTCAATACCTGGTTTTCTTCTCGCAGGGGGTCTGCCTGTCTCTTATTATTTTATTTTATTTATTTATATAGCACAAGCAGTGTACCTGGCATGTGCAATCAATAGTTATAGACAGGTCCCTACCCCCAGGGGACTTATAATGTAAGGGAGAAGGGAGGGGGAGACAAGGGAGAGGTGAACATCGAGAGAGAGAGAGAGAGAGAGAGAGAGAGAGAGAGAGTACATTCATAAGGTGAAGAAGTTGCAGGCGCATGTGCTTCACTTAGTTACATGGAACTAGATTCTGAGTGAGGGGAGAAAGGATGCAATTTCACTAATGACGAGCTAGGGACAGAAGAGGTAGGGTTTCAGGAGAGATTTGAAAGTTGTGAGGGTGGGAGCAGAGTGAACGTATCCAGGGAGGGAGCTCCAGGCATGAGGGGCAGCAAGGGAGAAGGGACAAAGATGTTTAGAGGAGCAAGGGAGTCACAAGCAGGTGAGGGTGGGAGCAGAGAAGGAGAGAAGCTCCCAGGCAGGACTGTGGCCGGATACAAGAGCGGAGAGATATGCGGGAGCAAGGCCATGAAGAGCCTTGAAGGGGAAGACCAGGAGCTTGTGCTGAATGTGTTCATGTAAAGGGAACCAGTGTAGGGCTGAGAGGAGGAGGCTGAATGTGGTCAAAGCAATGGGGAAGATGGATGACTTTGGCAGCAGAGCGCTGAACAGAGATAAGGTTGCGGGGGGAGGGGGAGGTGTAAGAAGCAGTTCTGAGCTTCTGTCAGGGAACCAGCCCAGGAGTCCTGGCAAGAATGGGACAGTGCCGGTGCCCTGAGTGGGGACCCAGTTCTAGATCTCTGTCTGGCAGACTGGTATGTGCCACGTTCAAGAGGGTGAGTCTAGCAGCGTCATCAAATCTGGAGTTGGGGGTCAATGCCTGGATAAGCTATCTGAGGAGGAGTGTGGGGAGCCATGGTCAGATGGAGCAAGGCGAGGCATGGAGAAACTGCGATGAGGTGAAGCCTGGGGGAGCAAGGGCAAGGTGAAGTGGGGCATGGAGAAGCTGGTGTGAGGCAGGGTGTATCGTGGAGGAAACAAAGGCAAGTTCTGGCAAGCTGTGAAACTAACCCAGTCTGAAGCTCAGAATTGGCACTATGAGTAGCCCACAACCATCGCCCCTCCCCTCCTGCACATCATCAGCCTCTCCCTATCTACCAGCTCCTTCCCCTCTGCCTTTAACCACACCACTGTCTTCCCCCATCCTCAAAAAGTCCACGCTGGATCCCTCTGAACCCTCTAATTACCATCCTGTCTTACTCCTCCCTTTTGCCTCCAAGCTCCTTGAACAGGTTGTTTACTCCTGTTGCCTTGACCTCCTCTCCGCCAACTCCTCCCTTGACCCCCTCCAATCTGGCTTCTGCCCCCTTCACTCCACTTAAACTGCTCTTGCTAAGATCACCAATGATCTTCTCATGGCTAAATCCAACCACCTTTACTCTATTCTTGTCCTCCTTGATCTCTCTGCTGCCTTCGACACTGTTGACCACTCCCTCCTGCTTGAATCACTCCAAAGCCTGGGATTCCGGGACTCTGTCGTCGACTGGTTCTTCTCCTACCTTTCTGACTGCTCCTTCAATGTATCTCTTCCTCACTCCTCCCCCTCCTCCTCCCTACCCCTCTCGGTCAGGGTTCCCCAAGACTCCGTCCTTGGCCCTCTCCTCTTCTCTATTTACACCCAGTTCCTAGGCAAACTCATTGTCTCCCACGGGTTCCAATACCACCTATATGCTGACGACACTCAACTCTACCTCTCCACTCCTTCCCTCTCCCCCTCTGTTCAAGCTCGTCTCACCAACTGTCTCTTCAATATCTCCGCCTGGATGTCTCAACACTAACTCAAACTGAACATGGAGAAAACTGAACTCCTGATCTTCCCTCCCAATCCTTCTGCTCCCTCTTCCCTGTCAATTGCCATTGATGGGGTCTCCATCCTCCCTGTCCCCCAAGCTCACAGCTTGGGCTTCATCTTCGACCTGCATCTCACCTTCAAACCTTACATTGACTCTGTTGCCAAATCCTGCTGCTTCTCCCTCCACAACGTTGCCAAGATCCGCCCTTTTCTGTCTGTCTCCTCTGCCAAAACTCTCATTCATGCCATAGTCATCTCACGCCTCGACTATTGTAACCTCCTCCTCGCTGGCCTTCCCTGCTCTCACCTTTCTTCCCTCATCTCTGTTCAAAACTCTGCTGCCAGGATCATCCACCTAGCCCGTCGCTTTGACCACGTGCAGCCTCTCCTCTCCTCTCTCCACAGGCTCCCTCTTCCTGAGTGTATTCTGCACAAGCTCCTTGTATTCACCTACAAAGCCCTTCACAACCTCACTCCCCCACTACCTCTCTGCCCTGATCTCCCTCCAAACCCCTGCTCGAGCACTCCGCTCCTCCTCCATCCTCTCCCTCATCCTCCCACGCCTCCCCTGCTCCCCAACCACCTTTGTCCCTTCTCCCTCGCTGCCCTGCACACCTGGAACTCCCTCCCTGCCCTCATCCGCCTGGCTCCCACCCTCCACGCTTTCAAGTCCCTCCTCAAAACCCACCTCTTCCGCTCCACCCTTCCTAACTCCTGCTAACCATTCCCACCCAGGTTTATCCCCCACCTGCTACCTGTAAACTCCCAACTTACTGTAACCAAGCCAAGAACATGTACCTGAGTTCTCACATCCTCATGATTGTTGCATCCCTTGTGTCTCCCTCTGTTCCCCCTTCCCTGTCTCCCCTCCCCCTGTCTTTAAATTGTAAGCTCTTGGGCAGGGACCGTGTCTATCTTATTCTTTGTAAAGCACCAGGTACATTGCTAGCGCTATATAAATGCTTATAATAATAATAATAATTAATAATAATAATAATTAATAATTAATATATAGTTTCTCTGGTCCAATTCCATGGCAGCATCCTGGAGCCAATCATGGCAGGCCCTCCCAGGTTTGAAGGGTATTGACAGTGTCAGCCATACTTTGCTGGCAAAAGTCCTTGTAGGCACGGGGAATTAGGCTGTGTCTACTGGGAACCTCAGTATCCTGGGTTCTGTCCTTGCTGGGTCTTGATCCTGACATATATGTATCATTTTGGAAGAGGGCAGCTGTTCTGCACATGTGTAGAATGGTTCCCCATGCATGTGCAGAACAGCTGACCTCTTCCAAAATGGCACCGATACTGCCAGTGCTGTTTTGAATTAGGGCTGCACATGCAGAGAATGGCCTTGGTGGCCATTTTGCGCATGTGCACTGCGCAGCTGCTAATCCGGCAGTGTTTTCTTCAAGCTCCAGACTGGACTTGAAAAGAAGAAGGAAGAAGAAAAGGCCCGGCTGCCTGGCAGCAGTGCTGGCTCCGCTGCTGGTGGCTGGGCCTCTTCTGCTGCTGGCTGCTGGCAGGAGCTGGCTCCGCTGCCAGGTGGCCAAGCCTTCTCCACCACCCCACAGTGGAGAAGACCCAGTGGTCTGGCAGCAGAGCCGGCTCCTGTCACCAGCCAACAGTTAAGGAGGCCTGGCTGCCAGTAGTGGAGCTGGAAGCCCAGCCGGTGGCCATGACCCCCACCCTCTGGACCCGGACCAGCAACGTTACGTGTACAGGGGCCCTGAGGGGGTGGGGATGGGGTAAAACCAGGCCCCCGGTGTGTGTGTGTGTGTGTGTGTGTGTGTGTGTGTGTGTGTGTGTGTATTAGGAGTAGTGGATCCCCACTCCCACCCTCCAAGGCCAGGAGAGGGCTGGGGCCAGTGGAGTGAAGAAGATTTCTCCCCAGCTCTTCCCAACTTCAACTTCTCTTCCTTGACTTCATTGGGAACTTCCAATCTGAAATTTGGGAACCGAGATGGGCCACTTTCGGTTAAAACTGAAACTGAAAGTCCCATCCCTACTAGAGAGCATAAAATTCATATTTAACAGCCCACTGTGAATATCCCACTCTACAATAAATCTCAGTAAACTGGACATATCTTCAGTTCATAAATGCTACAGAGAAGATAGATGGCAATTACAGTTGATTGAACTGCTAAGTAAGAATAACATTTCTTACTAAATTTACTGGGTTTTGTGTTTTATGAAAGGTTCCTGAACCAATCCTGAACTGACTCAAATGTCTTCATTATTTCTAAATTACCGGCAAATATTTGGGAGGATTCATTTTCAGACCATGGGCCTAGCCCTTAGTGCTGGCACAAGTCCCATTAGAGTGAAAGACATTTGCACCTTTGCCATTACTGCTTTCTTGTATAATTCTAGGGTCACCTGATTTGAAATAAGTGTCAAAATGGGGTGTCACTGGCAAATTTTGGGCAACCACAGGCTTATAAGGACCACATACTTTGTATGCCCCTGAATTTTTGATCCCATAAGCCAATCTAAGCCTAATTTGTTAGACTGCCAGAAGGCCCAAAGATAAGTAGAACTGCAAAGTGTCACAGCAATGGGTGCACCTGATGGGGAGATACGGCACCTTTTGTATCTAGACGATCCCATTGACAGCAACCCTCCATCCATTAGAGTTGATGGCTCAGCTCACAATGACTTTATTTTATTTATTTATTTTAATTTTTACCCTGCCCTTCCCCTACGGCTCAGGGCAGCTTACAATATTAAAAACACAAAAGTCATTAAAATACATTAAAATCCCTTTTATTTTTTCCCCTCAAAAAGCCGCCACCACCACAAAAAAAACCCATCCCAATCCCTATCCCCCTGCCTGCCCACCACTTTGCTGGTGAAAGATTGTGCCCACAGACTTACATTGACAACCCCTGAACCTTCTCCATCCCCTTCTAGTAAACCAGACCTCATTAGTTGAATGCACAGGACTATTGATCAGTATCACATTCCTAAATAATGACATTCGTAAATAATCTGAGAGATTAACTAGATGATTTGGTCAGGAGCTGGGTATTTCCATCCTGCTATGTCCAGTCTTCTCTTTATAGGTAGGAGGTGGTTGTTGCTGTTCGTTGCCTTACTTGTTATCTGGCCTTACTTGTTATCTGATGTGGTTAGTAGAGAGCACTAGAAGAAACCACTCATCTCAAACTGAGATTGTCAGAGTGACAGCACTGAGAGAATGTATTTTGACAGCTCAATTCCCTACAAGCCCCTGGCTTCATACATCCCAAGAGTACACAACCAAACCTACATGGAAATATTTGCTTTCCTGCACTTTACTAGCCCTAGGGACTTCCTTGTTAAGGTGAAAACCGACTAAAAATATTTTCGTCTTGCAAAAGACTTTCAGGTGGATGAAACACAAGAGCCCTACAGACATTGTCACAAATAAGAGGCTCTCTCCAGAGAGGGATTTAGAAATGCAGGCATCAGAAAGGTAAAAATTATAGCGAGAAAAAGAAAAGCAAGTTATAGTTTTAAATAGCATCAAAATGTTTTGCACAGAACGATCATATAAATAAGCAGAATTGGAGAAGTACTGGCCAGCTCTCTCAAGGGGAGCAAATATTTTGTGGAGAATAATATTTGTGGAGACCAGGATTCAAATTACATCCTAGCCGGGAACTCACTTGGTAGCCTTGAGCAAGTCACTCTAGGTGTAAACGGACAGCAGCTCCGGAGGTGGCAGCGCCAGCCCACTTCACCCCCTGGGCTGGCTGGTCCATCTGAAGGCAGCCCGCCAGATGTTAAAGTGAAGTAGGCTGTTCCTGCTCTGGGGGCAGCCCTGCTGGCAGCGCTCTGGAACATCCCGGAATGTCACCAGCAGAGTGGGCGGGGCACCGGCTCGGAGTGGAGCTGCTGTCCATCTGCTTAGTGGATCCTTGCTGCAGCTCCACTCCTGGCTGGCCACTCCTGGCAACACTATAGATTTGGAGGCGCCAGTCTAGAGCGTTGGGTGATTGTCCACAACTCTATGGTGTGTGTGGGGACACCACATGAGCAGACTGTGGCTGGGGGAACCCGCTGGGTCCATCTAAAGTGGACTGAGGCGGTCCTGGAAGCAGACAGACATAGGGGTGTACCTCCGGAACAGTCCTGGGAGCAGGCTGCCTCCGCATCCATTTAAAAACACCCCCTCTCTCAGGCCCTTTTCACACGAGATGCACCCACCCATCTCCACGCTGTGTGGAGATGGGTGGAGGCTCCTGTGGGAATGCCACGGTGGATGGGTGGAGGGGGTGTGCACACACAGAGCAATGGGCTCCAATACTGGTTCCTCCATGGGTGGAGATGGGTGTGTGCACCCATGGGAACCTCCACCCACCGCGGGTGCGCACCCATCCTCCCACCCACCACAGCCCGTTTGAAAAGGGTCTTTGTTTCGGTTCTTCATCTATAAAATGGGAACAGCAATGACCTACTTCACAGGGTTGTCGTGAGGGTGAATTAGATAATGATTGTAAATCACTGCTAAGCCTTTTTTGGCACTTCTGTTTAACTTGCAGAGAAAGTGTCACAGCCAAGAAAAGACAACCAACTGTGTTTAGAGCTGCTGTCCAAGTTACTAACTAGCCCCATTAAAATTAATGAAAGTAGAATAAGCATATCTGACTGCTCTGCTGAGAGTGCTATACTTTTGCTATAACAGTATGTTAGGACCAATTCTAGCATTCTTATCTGGAGCATTTCCCCTGAAGAATGGCAAAGAGAGGCATTTAATCTGAGTAATCAGTGGTTAGCAACATTTTATTAGCTTCCAATAGCTTTCCAAGCATGATTCAAGGTACTGGTTTTGACCTATGAAGCCCTGAGCAGTCTGGCCTCACATACCTGTAAGACTTTTTCTTCCTTCTTGTATCGTTGTGATCCCTGCAGCCATCTGAGAGCACCCTTTTGCAGAGGCCATCCATCTGTCAAGTTCATATTTATTTAAGCTAGCTAGCTAGCTATTTTAATCTATGACCCACCCTTTCTGACAGGCTCAGAGCAGCTCACAATATAAAAACATATAAAACCCAGTTAACATGATATGAATTTTCCATTAAAATCATTCCCACCCACATCCTTCAAACCCCATCCCCCGCCCCCCCAAAAGCCCAGCCAAGTAAATAGGTTTTACATTGCTTATGTATGGCAAGAGTTCACCGAAACGTATTCTCAGGGGCTGCTCCACAACTGTGGATCTCCATTCTCCTTGAGGTTTGCCTAAGTCCAAGCACTTTTCAGAGGCAATGGACGACCTTTCTATTTTGCCAAATGTTTGGCAGACAGGGCTAGGCACTGAAGGTAGGATATATATATAGGTTGTGGGTGAAGGGGTCGGGGTTTATGCCATGACTCCCCTGTGAGAGGGGGATATGGGCACATGGGTGCAGAGAGATTTGTATGGAGCATACAGAGTAGAGGGAAGGAGTTGGGATTGAGGAGACTGACTGTTGCCACTGTTTCATTGTCTTATACTATTGGGGCTGATTAATTGTATTTTAATGAATACATCTGTATTTTAATGTTTTAATATAGGGCGGGGTGGATGTGAAGAGGAATGTTGAGGTTGAGTGGGTGGGGATGTTATTTGTAAGTGACCCTGAGTCCTTTTTTTGAAGAAGGGTGGAACAGAAACCTGAAGTAATAATAATGATGATATTTTTATGCTGATGTTTTTTATATACTTTCATCTAGCCTGAGCTTTCAGGACAGGGCAGGATACAAATTTAAATAAATACTCAGAACTGACCCAAAAGTTCTTCAAGCTCAGGCTGAGTAGTGAATTCCTGTAACATGTGGAAGCTAGCACACGCCACCAGAGACCCACATAGTGCTGCTATAAAGGCAGTTAAACCTCTGGTGTGGGAGAAATGCTTGCTGCTTGTGGCTTTTCTCAAAGATCTTGCTGCTTATCCCACTCCTTTTATTATGCTGGAAATTAATATCGGACAAGTTGGTTATCAATTGCATTTGGGGGACTTGTGGATTTGAAGTTTGCATTCCATTTGTGAACAATTTCGTCAAACTGATGGGGGGGAAATTGTGAAGTTCTCAACCAGGATTGTCAATTTGACATTTTGTGTTTTGTAACTGGTGATAGTCTGTTGCATGGGGCATGGTATAATATATACCTGAATGAGTGAATTTAAATGAACTTGAACTAATAAAAAAACCATTTATCAGGGATGAGCAAAGTTCCCAAACCCAAGAGCCACATACCTAAATCTTCCTATGGCCAAGAGCCACTGCACACAACACAAACGCATTAAATCCCTCCTGCTTTGTGACTGGCTGGTGGAGCTAATGCTCTCTGGAGGCCTAGATGGCTGAGATTCTGAGGAGCAGCTGTGATTCAGCTGCTGAGACTTGCAATGAAGTAAAACACCGGACCATTGAGGCAGAGCTGGGTCCAAGAGGAGCCCTGGTTGGGAGCCAAATGTGAACTGTCCAAGAGCCTCATGCAGCTCCTGAGCCACAGTCTGCCCACCTCTGCCATATAGCAAATGAAGTAATTGTAGAATCATAGTAAGGAAGATCTAGTCCAACCTGTTGCTCTGCAGCAGGATACCTTGTACCTACAGCACCACAGACAGATGCTTGTCTATCTGGTTTTTGAAAAACATTCAGTGAAAACTTCCACAGCTTCTTTTAAACAACCTAATTTTTGGACCAACATTTCTTAGAGTTAGGAAGATTTCGTAAGATCTAACCTGCTGTACTTAAAGCCCATTCCTTCTTGGTCTATGTTCTGTGACCACAGATAACAACTATTCTCCATCTTTTTGTGGCACCCTTTTACATTATTATTTGCTTTTCATATTTATTTATTGGCATTTTTATCCCACCCTTCCCTGAAGGCTCAGGGCAGCTTACAAAAACATAAAATAGAATTTAAAAAACATTAAAATATAATTTTAAAAAAATCCAACCCTACCCACTCCAACCCCAATCCCTCAACAACCTCCCACCTCATCCCTATCCCCACCTGCCAAATGCTTTACTAAAAAGAAAAGTTTTGCACCACCTCTGAAAGATGCCCAGGCTCAGACTGCAGATTCATATAGCACTCTTAGTGATGTACAATCCTTATTTAGTTCATTCTCACAACACTCTGTGAGCTAGAACATAATTATTGCCATTTTACAGATAGGGGGCTGAAGGATCGTGATTTGCCCAAGGCCAGGCACTCAGTGAGTTCATGGATAAGGTGGGATTTGAATCATGCTCTCTCTTAGGTCCAAGTGGGACATCTTATCCTCTAGGTTACACTGGCTCTTTGGAAACTACTAGCATTTTCCTTCTTTAGTTGACTTTTCTCTAGGCTAAAGCTGCCCAATTCCTTTAGCCTTTCCTTGTATGACTTGCATTCTAGCTCCTTTATCATCTGAATTTCTTTCTTCTCGACCATTTCAAATTTGCCATCATCCTTCTTGAAGTGCAGTTCCCCAGACTGAACACAGTACTCCAAGGGAGTTCTTACCAGTGCGGATAAAAGGGATACAATGACTTCCTGTGTCTTGGATGGTAATGTTCACATTTATGCCAATATTCAAATTTGGTTTATGAGAAAACTAAGATCATGGTGGTGGGAGCCCAGAGCAAGAAGTATGATTGACACCTACGGGGACGAGGTTTAGAATAGGTCCGACATTACAAGTACCTAGGGGTCAGGATAGCGGGGAATTGTCAGTGGCAACCCCAGGTTCGGGCTGTCAAAGAGGTGGCAGGATTGGAGGCAGGAGCCCTCATAAGTTTTTCTATGCACAAGGCCAGATGGCAGTTAAGATGGCCTGGCAGATCTTTGAGGCTAAGGTACTTTCACGCCTCTTATATGGGGCCCATGTGTGGGGAGTGGATGGGGATATAGTGCAGTTATTACAACCAGTGATTAACCAATTTTGGAGGAAGTTACTTAAGTGCCCGCAGCCCACAAGTACGTTTATGTTACTAACGGAAGTAGGATGTCCCTCCTTGACTGCTTTAATAGATCAAAGACTCCTGGTATTCTGGGCTAAGCTGCGTGATGCACCGGAGGGATCATTGCTTGATCGAGCCTGGACCGAGAAAGGTACTGAGGAAGTGGGTTGGGACCCCTGGCGCAAGGGGGTGCTGGGTCGGTTAGCGAGATTAGGATTTTCCGAGTCACATTTCCAGAACGACACCAGTAGGTGTCAAATAAGTCAAATAAAAGTACGGCTCACGGATATAGATAACAACTTAGACCAGGATCATATATATCCAGGATGGCACCGTTCTACAAATATATTATACCTCAGCGATCTGGAGTGCGTTGTCTATACTCCCACATGGATCCTAACCTGAAATACAGATTTAGCACCCTCAGGCTGCATACAATAAAAACGGCAGTAACTGTAGGGCGCTACCAGGGGATCCCAATGGAGGAGGGATGGTGTCCTTGTGGCAGAGAGATAGAGGATCGCGGTCATTTTCTATTGCGATGTCCTCTATATGATCATCTACGGATGAAATTATGGTCAAGGCTAGGGGTGGGGGATGATTGGACTACAATTAGACAGCTCAGTTGGTTGTTGGATGATCAGGATCCCCATAGGACGAAACAGGTGGCAGTTTTTGCAGAAAGGTGTGTTAAGGTGAGATCAAAATGTATACAGCACGAGGAGCTTGGGGTCATATGATACTTAAATGGGAAATTCGAAATGATGCCCATCCAAGAATCAGTATTCGGCAGGAATAGGGCAATATATATATAAAGTATGCTTCCCAGCATGTAGGGATGAACTGCCCCCTTGCTAGAAGTGCTGGAAGTGCTAGTAGAGGTAAGGCAGGTAGTTGGAATGTTTAGGGGGATTACTTGTAGGGGATTACTTGTAGGGGTCGAGTGTCGCCGCCATAAGCCCCGGGAAGGGCAAGGCAAGTCCTGAACGGACATGTATGAGACTTTGGTGAAGTCATGGTTTCCCAGCTCTACTAGTGTCTATACTAGTAGAAATAATAAGTTCAAATATTGGGGGAATGTCTGGGGTAAGCCCTCTTATTAGGGGACAATTTTAATTATTGATTATGTTTTATTAGTACATCGTCATTTTTTGACAAGTTTTATTTTGTATTATGTATTTTGAATTTGTATGGTATGTTATGGCCATGGGGCTAAAACAACAATAAAATTTGATTTGAGGAAATTTGGTTAAACTGATTTGTTAGTGGAAATGAATCTTCAGATCACATTTTGTCCTACCTTTTACCCGAGCTTCCTGGAAGTATGAAGCTCTTTTATGGTGCTACAATGACATTAACCTTCAGTTTCTAACATAAACCCTTTTGCCCATTTGGTTTTTTTCTCATGTATGGCCATGCCACTTATCCAGCTTCTTGGCAGGAGCATAAAAATCAGTTTCCTGGTATCTCTTTGATTAAGCAAGTGACCTTTGGGCACCTCTGGCTAGTGCCAGCTTTAAAAGCAAGCTCATTCTGCTTGCCAGACATACTGTTTTTTCTATTAATCCTGTGTGCTGGCTCTAGTAAATATTCTGTAGACATACTAACAATGTCACCCAATACAATAGACCTATGGATTTACAATTGCTTCTACAAATTCTTTTTTCATCTCTGATCATACAGAACCACTAGAGATGAAAGGAGCAGCTAAATTGCTGCTTGCGAGAAATGTTGCCATATCGGGGACCAGGACCAGTTTTCAGACCGTTTCCCAATACTGATGTGATTTCTTTATTCTCGCAATACCACGAGATACTGTCCTGATTTACTGACTTTCCACTTACCATTTACCAAATACAATCTTTTATAAGTCTACATACAGTTCTCCACCATTATATAGTTCCTTGATTGTTATACTGAGATCTCCACTTTCCATCTATATCGATATCGATATCGATATCGATATCACCCTCTGAGTCTACTAACTGAGTTCAAACGGCCTCTTTGCAGGAGGGCTCTCTGACGTCATCCTTCTCCTACAGCCACACCCTGGCAACAGAACTCTCGGAGCCTTTATAGGCCTTTGGGCATGCCCAGACAGGTTCACTCCCACTGAGCAGGCCTGTGGACTTGGGTTCTGCAGCAGTTCTGGATTCCTCTGAGCACGCTCAGGGACTAAGACCGTATTCTCACTGGATAAAATTCACAGCATTTGCCTCCGGGAAAAACTCTGGGAGGCAAATGCTGCACACATTTATTCCGGTAAGAAAGGAAAGCCGTGCAGCTTTGCTTTCCCACTGGACTAAACATGCGCAGCATTTGCCCCCTGGAATTTTTCCCGGAGGCAAATGCTGCACATTTTGCCCAGTGAGAATGTGGTCTTAGATGTTTTTCACATCTAGTCCTCAGGGAGCATACCCAGGGGACTTAGACTCTGGGGTGAAATTGCATGGCTGCCTCAGCCATGCCCTAATCAAGCTGCCTTCTACTTAAATGCTGTCCTCCTTATGGTGCAGTGCCTGCAGCCCCAATAGCCCAGTCCTCCACAGCTGGTGTTAGATGTTGTCTCTTAAAGGGATAGCAGTAATTCCAGGCTACACTGGACACCTGGATCAGATGGATTGGGTCCATTATAATCTGGCCACCTCTGATACATTGAGTAGAGGCTGGAGGCTGAACCCAACCCAATGGAATCCAATTGATTCCATTGGGTCTAGGTTGGATGTTCTGTCCTCCTGCCTTCCACAAAAATGGATTGCAAGAAACACAGTTTTGCTTCAGTATTACCTTTCAGGATTTAGAGACAAAGTAGTAAAGTGATATCTTTTACTGGACCAACTCCAGTTGGTGGAGGCATACAAGCTTTCAGACCTCACAGGGTCCTTCGTCAGGCAGGTCTGGGGTATGAAATGAAGATACAAAGCCAAAGCAGAGGTATATGTGCATGTGCCCATTGAACTCAGAGGGAGGGGAGAGGGCACATGCACATATACCTCTGCTTTGGCTTTGTATCTTCATTTCATACCCCAGACCTGCCTGACGAAGGACCCTGTGAGGTCTGAAAGCTTGTATGCCTCCACCAACTGGAGGTGGTCCAATAAAAGATATCGTTATACTACTTCGTCTCTATTGCTTATATTTGGGACCAGCATGGCAAAACCTACTTTCTCTACGCTCTCAGGATTTGAAGTGAACGGCAAAGTAGTAAACAAAGTCTGTAAACTGAGAAGTGAGATGTCAGTCGAGACATTACCAAGTACTGAGCAGTTCTCGATTCAACTGAGACGGTATTGGGAACCAGAATTTCGACAAGATTTCCCATTTTGGAGAAATCTCATTTCAGCCCTAAGAATCACATGTGTTGCTAAGAACAGTAACAAATGATTGGTATGTCTTAGTATAACCGAGTGTCAGTGCTCTGAACAAGAGGCAGTAAATGATTTTGTTTCTACTTAGATTACCATGACATCTGGTACGGAGGCTGTGTCCATACATTTCCAGGCCCGACCTGGCCACCCTCATTCATGCCTTCATCACCTCAAGGCTAGACTACTGCAATGCGCTGTACGTGGGGCTTCCCTTGTTTCTGGTTCGGAGGCTGCAGCTGGTGCAGAATGCGGCGGCCCGTCTCCTTATGGGAACAGAAAGGCGGGAGCACATAACACCTGTGCTCCGTACTCTGCACCGGCTGCCTATAACATACTGAGCCTGATTCAAGTTGCTAGTGTTGATCTATAAAGCCCTACACGGTCTGGGCCCCTCATACCTTGGGGACCGCCTCGCCCTCCGTACCTCAGAGCAATCCCTGCGGTCTACCGGGGGCGCCTTTTTGGAGGTCCCCCATGTAAAGGGGGGGCCCACAATGGAGAGGGCATTCTCGGTGGCCGGGCCGAGGCTCTGGAATTCCCTCCCGGAGGAAGCCCATCTGGCCCCAGATCTGGCGAGCCTGCAAGACCTGGCTGTTCACCCAGGTCTTCGGAGAGGAGGGTGGGGAAGGGGGGGGGGGTTTGAAGAGTTTTTATGTTGAGGGGGGTTGTATTTTTAAAACATTGTTTTAATGAATTTTATTGTGTGTTTTTATGCTGTAAGCCACCCCGAGATGCGGTAGGCATGAGGAGGCGGCCAACAAATATTTATAAATAAAATAAATAAATCTTTCTCTGCCAATGACAGCTTCTCTCTCATTACTTCCTTTTTCAATAGCTTTGGAAGATACACTTATTTTGCCATTTTTCATAAACTGAGATTACGTAGTACAATTTATATGGGGACAGAACCTCAACTGTTAGGTCTGTTTGTGTCAATGAAATCGTGCAGACAGAGTTCACAGGAGGGGTCCTCATGGATCACCTGAGGTTGACACCTGGATCAGATGGACTGTGTACATTATAATCTGGCCACCTCTGATACATTGAGTAGAGGCTGGAGGCTGAACCCAACCCAATAGAATCCAATTGATTCCATTGGGTCTAGGTTGGATGTTCTGTCCTCCTGAGCCCCTCAGGGACAAGTCAGACTGGGTTTCCCAGTTGGAGGAGGCCCCACCCTTTATTTAGTTAATTTATGTATTTGTTTGTTCGTTTATTTATTTTTGACACTTAAAACCCCACACCCATCCTGCCTTAGTCAGCTTGGGGCAGCTAACAAAAGGTTAATAAAAAGATATAAATATAAACATATAAATATAAAAATCCATAAAACAATACACCATTAAAACTTGCTGGAGTTAAAAACACCCCACCTAACCCTGCTCATCTCCCCCGCTAAAAGCCTGATAGAACAGCCAGGTCTTGCACTGTCGATGGAAGGAGGGAAAATCCAGGAACAGATTAACCTCTACTGGGAGGGAGTTCCACAGCCTTGGGGCAGCCACCGAGAATGCCCTCTCCATGGTTGCCACCCGCAACACCTAGGGGACCTCAAGAGGGTGCTCCCAGCAGACCACAGGGGCCAATCCAGGACCCGGGGAGTGAGGCGGTCCTACAGGTAAATGGGGCCCAGACTGTATAAGGCTTTATAGGTCAACACCAACACCTTAAATTGGGCCCAGAAGACCATAGGCGACCAGTGCAATGAATGGAGCACTGGTGTTATATACTCCTGGTGTCCCGTCTCCATAAGGAGATGAGCCGCCACATTCTGCACTAGCTGCAGTCTCCAAACCATCACCAAGGGTAGCCCCACACAGAGCACATTGCAGTAGTCGAATCCTGAGATGATGATGGCATGGATAATAGTGGTCAGGTCCGAGTCTGAGATATACGGCAGAAGCCGGTGTATCAGATGTAGTTGACAAAAGGTGCTCCTCGCCACCGCCATCACCTGAGCATCCAGGCAAAGCCGGGAATCAAGGAACACTCACAGACTCCGAACCTGGGGGGCCAGGGAGGGATGAACCCAATCAATGATGGGAGTTAACAATTCCCCCACCCCACCTACCAACATTGCCTCTGTCTTGTCAGGATTCAACTTCAGACAGCTGGCCCTCATCCAGTCCCTCACAGCTGCCAGACACCGAGTGAACACCAAGACTACAGGGCCTGGGTCAGTTGAAAAAGAAAGGTAAAGTTGGGTGTCATCAGCATATTGATGACACTGAACATCAAACCCCCGCATAACCTCCCCCAAAGGCTGCATGTAAACATTGAACAAGAGAGGGGATGGAATAGAACCTTGCAGAACTCCACACGTGAGATCCCAACTCCCAGAGAGATAAAGAATGGTCCACTTGTTGGGTCGTCCCAGGCAGGAAAAGAGTGGAACCATTCAAGAACAATTCCGCCCACCCCAGTCTGGTCCCACAACGGGCCACCAGCATCTCATGATCAACCATGTCAAAAGCAGACGACAGATCTAACACGATCAGTAAGGTAGATCAACCCTGATCCAGCTCACGGCAGAGGTCATCAACCAAGGCCACGAGGGCAGTCTTGGTGCCATAGCTGGGACGAAAGTCAGACTGTGAATGACGAAGAAAACTGATGCAGTCCAAATGCTCCTGAAGCTGTTGAGTGACCACCCATTCAATAACTGTCCCTAAAAAGGGAAGGTTAGAGACAGGCCGATAACTGGTGAGGGAGTCAACGTCAAGTGATGGCTTCTTGAGCAGAGGTCACACCACAGCCTCCTTAAAGCACCCCAAAACTCTACCCTCCTGAACAGAAGCATTGACCACCCCATCCAGCAATGGCTCCAGTGTCTCCTGGTTGGCCTTGATCAACCAGGACAGGCATGGGTCTAATTCATAAGATGTGGCTCTAACCTCCCCAAGGACATCCTCCACATCAGTGGACAAAACCCACTGAAATTGATCCCACAAAACTGGACAAGATGGGACATCCATAACCTCTGGCTCTGCTACTGTGGTAAACACATGATTTTATCAACAAACTAGTCAATAAAAAGTCACAGTGAGCACTGGAAGACTCCAGCTCCAGGCAGAGGGAGGCCGGACTGACCAGCCCCCTCACCACCCGGAAAACCTCAGCTGGACTAGACTTCACAGATGCTATGAAAGCAGCAAAGAACCTCTTCTTTGCTGCCCTCACAGCCATGGCATAGGTTTTTAAACTAGTTCTATGCCGCAATCTGTTGTCTTCAGCATGAGTGTGATGCTACTGCCGCTCTATCCACCTTCCTTCCTGCTTCAGCCACTGCAGATCCTCCGTATACCATGGGGACCTGCATTGCCGATGCCTGGGGAGCAGACACCTAGGAGTTGTCAGATCGATGGCCTCAGTCAGCAGGGTATTCCAAAGAGCCACGAGGTCATTGAGTGAACTGCCATTAAGGTCAGAGGGTATTTCCTGAAGAGCATTCTTGAACATTTCTGGTTCCATACACCTCCGGGAATGGACCAACTGAACTGGTCCAGCACTTTTACATAGACCCATGAAGTCCTAGAGATGTGTAGGGAGCACAGCCACATCAGAAAGTGGTATGAAAGCCCCTTAGCCTAGGACATCATAATGTCATGGTTCTCCATAGGCAGTAGGACCTTGATGGCTGCATCAGGCCCCCACAGGAGCCCTGCTGCATCAGGTCTGATCTGGGATTGGAATTTCCAGTGCAGACAGTCTTCTAATACTGAGTTTTGTCATCGCCAGAAATGGTCTAATGTTTAAAATAATGAATAGGTATTTGCCTTCCATGACTGTACAAACCGAATGTGTTTCTCTAATGGCCCCACAGACAGAGCACTGCAAGTATGTCTGCTACAGTGTTAGAGCTGGATTTATTTTAACTGCTCTGTTTTGGAAGCATGCTTTTGGTTATTGCAGCTGCAACGTGTAATTCAGATGTAATGCCCTTAGTGTATGCAGCACCAGAAAATATGGTGGTGCTGGGAAACCTTCAGGCACATATGAGTTAGTCTTTTATGGTTTATTTGCAGTCTTGCCTGTCAGCATAACGGATTGGCTCTTATTTGTACCTTAGTAAATAAAGCCACTAAGGTCTGCCACATGAGACTGTTCCTTATGGTGAAAACTGACTTGTCAGTATGTGCTTGCTATGCTAATCAGTCACCACAGTGGTCTTCTTTACGTCCAACAAAACACAAATCTTGGCATCTCTGTGCCTTGAAAACTGGGTTTCTTTCAGAAGTAGCGATGTGCAGAACAACGACAGCATGTGTAAGAGGTGTCCGCTTACATAGCCATGTTCACATATAACATGGAGTCTATGGCTATTTATTCTAAAATAGGTAACCCCTGGATAAAATATCCCAAACCCACACTGGCCATATGTTTCTTCACCTGGGTGAAGTACCACATGCCTACCATAAAGCTACCTCTCAACCTAAAGGAATGGGGAGAGGGTATCCCAAGATATATGATTCATGAAGTCCTATCTGGCAGAAGAGATAGATAGATAGATAGATAGATTAGATTAGATAGTTTCAGATCTATCTATCTATCTATCTATCTATCTATCTATCTATCTATCTATCAAGATAGTTCTGAAACAGTATCTATGGTTAACCAACTAGGTATGTGAATAGTCTTGTGGTTAACTGCAGGGCTATCTACATGACTTGTTGGATACTGAAATGATTGACCACTCTCCTCTGCCCTTCCCCACATCTGCTACCCACTACCTGAACAGCAGTGGTGGGTGGTGACCCTCTCTGAATGGTCTAGGCCACAATAGGAGTTTGTGCCAACTTTGGGGTTCCCCTTTATCTACCTCCCCTCACAACAAGTTAGCCTAATGGTTATTCATGCAGATGCCATTTGAGAGTGTGAGGTTGTGGGATGGATCATCCACATCTGCCAGATATAGTTATTCACATGGAAAACCATTTCAATTCTACATTGGAGTGGGAAATCTGCATCCCAAGGACCAAATCCAGATTTGAGCTGTAGGGATGGGCGAATGCGGTTCGGAAGTTCGGAGTTCGGACCGAACTCGGTCTGTTCGGTCAACTGAACTGAACTTCTAAACCGAACTAGAATTTCAAACTGAACTGAATTTCCGAACTCCGTTCTGTTCGCCCATCCCTAGTGGCAACACACCCCAAAAAACCTGGTTTTGAATGGCCGAACTTGGTTCGGAAATTCGGAATTTGACTGAACTTGGTCTGTTCGATTGACTGAACCGAACTTCTGAACCGAACTCGAATTTCAAACGGAACTGAATTAAACCAAACCAAATTTCCAAACTCCGTTCTGTTTGCCCATCCCTATTGAGCTGTCTTCTATTTATACCCTGTCCAGTTCCTGGCTATGCGCCCCAGATCTAGTCTGTACCATTGAGCACTGAAGGAGTATAGTCAGGGGTTGTCAAGGCTGGGCCTTGAACCCATGGCCCTTGGGGTGCTGGAGGACCTTTCTGGCACCCCATGCTACCTGGTGGGCTTGTGAGTGTGTTGGTTTTCCTCCTTCTGTCTCCTCTTGTGTGGTTGCTCCTTGTGGGCCGTGCCCTTCCCCAGCTGTAACTGGTTGCCCTAGTTCTGCCTCCCAGCTTCCCGATTGGCCACAGGAAGTATTTAAGGCTTGGTGTGGCCACAGGAAGCTGATGGAGCAACGTCTCTTACCCCCATCCCATTCTTGTCTGTGGTGTGGAGTACTGCTAGTGTTGTGCAGCATGGGTGCGACCCCAGTCTTCCTGTGAATGTTTGATTTCTGTGTTCTCCCCCTAAGTGTGGTGAGCTCGTATATGGTGCCCCCTGTCTGCCTCCTGTGTGCTCCAGGCCAGGTGAGTGCTCGTACTGTCCCTCCTGTTCTGTGTGTGTCTCCTGTTTAACTGCCCTCTTTGCTCCATGTGAACCATCTGCCCATTGTCCCGCCTGTTCTGTGTGCACCCCACGCTTGACTGCTCCCCATGCTCGGTGTGAGCCCATGCTTCGTTGGTCCCCCCTGCTCCGTGTGAGCCCACGCTTTGTTGGTCCCCCCTGCTCTGTGTGAGCCTTATGTTCAATTGCTCCCACTCGGGCGAGCTATACACCTTAAAGTTTATCCTTGTGGGGTCCCCTTGCCGTGATCCCTTTCACTCCTTCTCCGTAGGTCTGGTTAGCTTTCCCATTCCCTCTGTCTATCTTGTTCTATCGCTTCTCTCTCAACCTCAATGATGAGCCACCAAACCACCTAGTGTGGACGTGTCAGCTCAGCGCTGAAAACACGGTTCCCTTGGCATTGGGAATGGGCTGAGAGGTTTCTATTGCTATGCTCCTTCCTGTCATTAGCTTCTTCCCTGTCTCCTGATCCCCTCGCCCCGTGACAGGGGTAGAGTTGAAATAGGTATCAAATTTGCTACCTGTGGGTAATACTGCCATTTTCAAGTAGTCTATCACGTGCCCAATTGGTACCCAAGTACCAAGATGGGCACCCAATTGCCCCAAAATACCAAGTATTACCAAGACAGGAAGTCAGAAAATCAGGATGAATTATGGAAAATTGGTAACTTGGGTAGCCCATTGGGCACTAATCCGGTACCGATTAGTACCCAATGTTACTGGGTCAAGTTGAGTACCGCAATTCTGACAGGTATATCAATTTTTGTGGGTACTTGTTTCAGCTCTAGTTAGGGGTAATGTATGCCCTTGACCAGCATGGTAAGTCCTTGCAGGAGCGGGGTCCTTTTGGCCTACAAGGTAAGACAAGGGGTGGGGGGGAGGTGTCAATGCTCAGGCCAAGGTTTTTATTCAGCACTTTGTTGCCATCTGGTCCCTATACAAAGGGGTTCCCTTCTCCCTATCTCTAGACCACTCACAGTCCTCACATTGGCATACCAGCTACCACAATTCCTGGGTAGAGCTATCTTGGGGAGTTATCGACCCGTGACTTGATCCTCGCCACCAGGCTCCAGGTCCCACGGCTCGGCTCCTCTGCCACTTCAGCTGGCTGTTCCTCGTCACTTCCTTTGTCCGTGCTTCAGCACCTTGGATAGCGTAGAGTGGGAAACTTCTAGAGACTAGGTCTGCTCTTCTATGCTCCGTGCTGCAGACTGCCAGCCCTCTGGAGTTCTTGGACCTTTTATACTCCCCATGGACGTGGCTTCAGTGGAGAAGTGAGCTCTCTTAAAGGGTCAGAGCCTCGCTTCAGCACATGGGGGAAAGCAGCAGACATTTAGGTGCATGCTCAAAGGCAGGCCAGATTCATCATCTGGACTCGTCCCTTTCTTCCTGTACCCTGAGTATTCAGACAACCATGCATTCTCTCAGCATGCCTTCCTTTCTCTTTACCACATTGCTCATATGTCTTTACTACATGTTTATCTTTATGAATTCCTCACCCTGAAGCCCTTTACTTGCAATTTCCTTCTCACTGCAGTTGCAGATAATGCTTCTATTTTGGTACTGGAATAATTTGGACACTGTGGACTAAGCACAAATATCAAATATAAGAATTTGGAGTGATGTAGCGCAACTCCTCTGAGTTTTTTCTTTTTTTCCTTTGATGTAGCCCATTGCCATTTTAAAATGGCCATCGTGGCCCCAGAAGAAAGATGATTCCTCACCTCTGCTATAGACTGAAGAAGCCCAAGTGATGGTCACAAAGGATTGTGGGAGAGTGATGAGATGGCTGGAGGCTGTTTACTACAAACCCAGTGTTCACATGAACAGTAGTTTGTTTTCACCTGTGTTTTCACACAGGTGAAAAGTATACACTACTGAAAATATACCTTTGATGGTTGCAGCTAACCGTTTTACAACACAGTCCCACAAATTGTTTGTTATGGCCACTGAGGAAAGAGGGAGATTTACCTAGGCTTGGCCTTTTGTGTGAACAGGGCCACAACCATGAAAAAGCCAGTGCTGGGGAACTTGGATGCTCAAGGACAGATTCTCAGCTGATAAATCATTGTCACTCAACTGAAATTAGTAGAGTAATACTGATTTACAGCTGCTGACGGCTTGACCCATAGAGCATAATCAATAGAATGACCGAGCATGACCTACCAGTATATACAGTGGGAGAAATAACCCCTTGCTTGGTTTGTGAGACTTGGTAACACAAGGGAGATAATCTTGCTCTTGACATTCACACACACGCAAAATTGTCGATAAAAATTAAAGCGGACTTGGAAACTCTGAGTGACTTGAAAAGAGTCTCTCAAGGCAACCCTGGCAGCCTTTCCTTTGTTCTCCTCTCACTCTAACTGCGATAAATCCCACCCTGCATTTTTCCTATTCTGGTCTTGGGAAACAGAACAATAAATATGGAAATGAGAGGAAGGAAGACAAGCAGATTTTCACAGCGTAACTAAACTCACCATTCAGCTCCCTTTGATTATCCTCAGTGTACACATTTAATTTACAAACAAAAAAACTTCAAATGAGCTTTAATTTCTGTACTTGGAAAGAGTTGCAATTCTGGGCAGGAGCATGTACATATGGCATATTTCAAGTCAGCTTGTGTTTTTCAGTTATGTCCAGGACCCTGTGAATTCTGCACTACTGTGATCAGATCAACACTCACTGAATTTGATCCCAAGCCAAATTCTCAAAAGATTGCCTCTAGCAGCATGGAATTACAGCCTTAGTGGGGAGCACTGTAAGGTAGCCAAAGGAATGTCAGCACTGTTGGTGAGTGGCATATATTTGGGAGAGATGGTGGAATGTCTGGGGCCTCAATGGTTGGCAGGCCTCAAACCAAGAGACTGTCAGGTTTGCAGGTGAGAGCCAGATTCACACTACCACCTGGCTACTGAACTGCAGCCTACAGATTTCAGATACCAGTAATCCATGACCCGCTCCTCAGCCCCCAAGTCCCTGATTGGCTCAGATCTACCCGAACCATGTCCCTGATTGGCCCAAGAACCACATATGCTTCCTGATTCCTGACAGAGCTTTCATGACATGCTGTTGTCCTGGACCCCTCATCTTGATTCACCTCTTCTAGCCCGACTCAATCCTCATTTATCCATTACAATGTCCCACTGGCTCCCTTCCTTCACCTGCCTCTGATACCTTATCCTCTGATTCATTACCTTTCCATGTAATTCTTGGATTGACCCTTCTGGATCTATGATCCATGTGACCTCTGCCCAAGATTCTGGGCTTGACTCTTGGCTCTGATGACCACCTAAGACGACACTGCTGACTCTAAAGTTCCTCAGCCACACTCCCTCCTACCCACCACTTGGCTTGATGAAGACTGAACTGAGGGAACTGGGAGCCCCTGCATTGGGGTTAGGGACATGACAGGGAAAACCAATAGTCCTGGGCCAATCCTCTTTCTCATGGGCCATAATTCCTCCCCCAATGGAGCACCTGTGGTGACCCCATCAAAAGCACTGTGGAAAAAAGCCTGGCTGGACCCTAACAGTATACATGTTCTATTGAGATTATCATCAGATGTACTTTCCAACCTATATTATTAATTAATTAATTAATTAATTAATTAGTATTATTATTAAAAGAACTCTTTATGCATGTATGTAACACATGCCATATGTGCTACTTTAAGTATTATTGTTTAAATGCATATGGTCTTCTCTACCTGGCTAATCTCTCTCTTAATTACATTGTGTCTTGTTATAAAATATTTAAACATTTGCAGAAAGGAAGGGAAAGGCTTCGCAGTATGCACTCTGTCTAAAAAATAGTGGGCAATCTGTAAGTTAAAACTACAGAAAGGGGTGGGGGTGGAAAGAATTTATTGCTCTCACATAGTGGCCGCGTATGTTCCTTTCTCTCGGATAATTTATAGGAGATACTATAAAATGAAAGGTGGTGCTCTCTGGCAAGGAAGCCCATTGAAGGAATATTTCACATGAATGTTAGTATGTGAGTGGGGCTGAGGGGAGAAGAATAAAATTAGAACTGCTTCTGTAGAGATGCTGGAGACCTCTCTCTAGCATTCATGGTCTGATTAGATTTGCCTCATGAAAACACAGCGTGGCTCTAACCACTAGGAATCATGGTAGAAGTGTGCCTCGGGGACAATCAGAACATCTGACGTTCCCAGTGTCCCTCCCTGGTTGATCTGTATTGGCTGAATGGTCGAGGACAGGTCGCAGGAACATCTGTTCACTGAGTTTTCCCCATTGGCAGCAATGGGAAAAACACAGTAAACAACTAAACACAGGTCCCTGGTTCAGCCTCTCACTAGTGAAACAAATATTTATTCCAACCTATCATTTGCATATTGGGATAGCTACTCGAATACCTGAGCAGCATCCACCATTGAAACAGATATTTGTCTGTCTATTTGTTCATTTCTTCATTTCATTGTTTGTGCATATATCCGTTATTGTTTCAACCGTTCACTCTTTCAACTAACTTGGCTGTTTCGTGCGTCCATGGTTTATTTGAATGTTCTTTAATTTGTTTTTTATTTGTTCATTTGTTTTATCTTCTTTGTTTTGTTTTTTTAATTGTTTCTATGTTTTTCCTGCCATCAGGAAGAGAGGCTCTCGCAAGAGGTGAGAGCTGGCTGGAAAATAATAAATCCCCCTGTCTGGCCAGCAGGGCTGGCCTTATCACTGGACAACCTGGGGTGACCACCCCTGGCCCTGCTCTTTTCAGAGGCCCCATAGTGGACCCTGTTTTCACCAGGGCAAGGTGTGGGGACCACATTCCCTCTCAGTGGGGCCTCACAGAGACTGCCCCAAATTGGGGAAGGGCCACCAGGGCCCCCACAGTTTATCTTTACCCTGGGCCTCACAAACTCTAAGCCTGGTCCTGCTGGTCAGAATATGTGGCTGTTGGGACCAGGTGTGGAAGTAACCTGGAAAGCCTCACTCAGTGTCATGCTGGTTACTTCCAGTCCACCCAGTGTCAGGCCTCAGAAGTCTAGAACTCAGGCCCAAGAGACGACTGAGCCAGCGCTTTAGCACCTGCATCCTGGCAATGTGAGCGCAGACTAGGGAACTATCTTCCCATAAGGTGCAATCCAGTCTGAGGCCATTTTTACACGGACGATGGTGGGTGAGGGGATGGATGTTCTTGCGTGGTGGGTGGAGGTGGATGGGTGTCCCTTTACATGGACACACTTTGAGATTAGTGTAAACTGTGAGATGCAGTACGCCCGATTTGCGATTTAATACAAAACTTTAATGCAAAGCAGACTTTAGGTAAGCTACAATAATACAATTTTTGCAGAACCCCCAGAGTCAGTTTTTTACCCTATAGGCTGTGTGCAGGAGCAGCCGCTGTTGGGTCTGTTAACAGATGGCTGGTCCGTCGACAGGTTCCACTGGATCGAGATGGCAAGATGCGCACCAGGTTGTCCGAGTCCTCCATATTTATAGGTCTTTGTGGCAGGGTGCAGCCTAAGGGTGCTGCAGACCCTTTCAGAAGCTAGCACCAGCTAGAAGACTGGGCTAGTGGGGCTGAAGGCATTACATCTAAAGGAGGACAGCGCCTCAATAGAAGGCAACTGGAGTAGGGCGTGGCTGAGCCAACCCTAAGGTTTCACTCCAGTTTAAGTGCCTGAGCATGCTCAGTTTGAAGAAGCCTGACTGAGCATGCCCAAGGCCTATAAAGCCCAGAGGTCAGTTGTCTGAGGGTTGCCATAGGAGGAGGATCTCCTCCCAAGTGCTCTGTTGGGGCCAAGATGGGTCTGGGCTACAGACAGACTGTTGCTGGTCCAGAGACATGAAGGACAGAGACCTAGAGATAATTTGCCAGCCAGCAGGGAGTTGATTATGTAGACCAGCGTTGGGGAAAATTTTTGAGGCCGGGGGCCGCATTATCAGCCCCACTCACACACTAACTTCAACTGTGATGTAATTGGGGTATATCATACCCCATTAGCAGATTCATACAGAAGGTTTTTAAAATCAGAGGAGGGCTAAAACTACTGGTCTATATTCACTGCCATTTACATCAGCTTTTCCCCATTTTTACACTGACTTTTTAAATTTAGTATTGTTCATTTCACATCTCCTTTTAAAAATGATTTTTAAAAAATAAATAAATGTAACTCTTCCCACATACTCTTGTGTTTGTGGGATTATGCCTTCTTTCAGCACTTGGTTGTGCCCGAACGTGCCGGGGCTGCACGTCAAAATCAATTTAAAATAAAGTTAAATCAAGTAAGATTAATTTAACTAATTAATAACTAATTTAAATCAATTTAACAATCAATTAAAATCAGTTTAACAATTTAAAATGATTTAAATCAATTAAAATCTATTAAAATATTCACACAGTCACACACACAGAATATTCAGAGACACACTCAAAAACTCAGATAGAATATTAAAACAAACCTATACACACAGAGACTGCTCTCCCTCTCCCCTGACTGCTAGCGGAGCAGCAGCAGCAGACAGCACTGGCTCCTGTGGTTGAGTCCCACAGCAGTATGGGCATCCTAGAGGGAACCGCTTGGGATGGGGTAGGGATGCTGCCTCGCCACTTCCACTGCTGCCGTTGCAAGCTGAGCTGAGGCTGGCAATCCCAGCCAGCTGCTTGTCCTCCCCCCAAGTTTCCACGGTACTGTGGCTGTTTCTGGCGTCCGGGGAAGCTTTGTGAGCTCCCCTCCCCCCTGCTGTCCATGTCCCCTGCAGTGTCCTGGGCCATCCCCTGTCCTGGCAGGGGGGCGGGTGGTGGGGGGGAGAGGGTGCCCGGAGCCCTGGTCA
>QEPC01002001.1:1947775-1960490 GCA_003113815.1 Sphenodon punctatus | reverse complement strand
GCTCTAGGCCTTCCGGGGAACTTCCGGGTTTCCCCGGAAGGCCTAGAGCATCTCTGACGCCGGCAGCCACAGCCGGCACTGAGGCCGCCGGATCGCCCGCTGCCGCCGCCGCACCCAGAACTCCGCAAAGGTACAGCACTGTCAACTTTAGTAGGGGTGATCCCTGGGGGGTTGGGGGGGTGTTAACCCCCCCCCAGGATCGGGTCTATACTTACCGGCGGCTGCGGGGATGCCGCGGCCGCTGGTGCTGGGGGGGCTCTTTTTTTAACAAAAATCCAGGCTGGGCAGGGTGGGTGGGGGGTGTCCCCTCTTCCACCCGCGCAGCCTAGACTCGGGGAGGTTTTTGTTTTTTTAACTTTTTTGGTGGGACTGACATTGCAGCCATTCATTTAAATGGCTGCAATGTAAAAAAATCCGGTACCCGGAATCCGGTAACAGGACTGGATTTACCGGGTTGAATCCGATAATGCCGATACGCCCAGTACCGGCATTATCGGATACCGGATTTACCGGCACGCCCACCCCTACCACATCCATTCCGCCACGGCCTGCAAACACTGGGACAGCAATGAGACAGCAGGGTCTGGGTCAGCTGAAAACGAGAGGTACAGCTGAGTATTATCAGCATATTGGTGACACCACACCCCGAACTCTCTCACGGTCTCCCCCAAGGGTTGCAAACAAACGTTAAATAGTAATAGTATGACCTGATTCAGGCCCTTGTCACAGCTCCTTCTGCACTGCTACCCCACAATGGGTATTTTTAAACTACAATGCTACCATGCATGGCCACCCAGGAGCCACTCATCCAATCACCTGTCTGAAGGTGGTGCAGGGGAATGCGCCCTCCTGTGAGCCACGCAGCAGCCACTCATGGCCACTCAAGGCACACTGCCAAGAAATACAGAGTGTGCTGTGCGGGGCAAGCCAAAAAAGTGCGTGGCAACGGGCGCCCATGCTTCCCCTTCCCATATGAACTAGGGTGGCTATCCATGCCAGGAGACAGGTCCCCTGCTCCTAGGCACTGTGTGTGGGGGACATGACCTTTGCAAGTCAGCAGGGCTGGCCCTAGGCATGTGCAACATGTGTGGTTGCACATGGCCCTGTGCCAACCTAGGTCCTGCGCCTGGGGGTGGCAGCCCCGGCAAATTATTTAAATTATGCCCCGTACCAAGACTTTGCACATGGCCCCGCATGGGCCCACAAATCCTGTGTCAGTCCTGCAAGTCACAGGAACTGTCCGCAAGCTCTGTGGAGCCTGGTTCCCCAGAGCTCATGGCCGGGACATGGTCCGTGGCAGGGGAAGTGCAAGGTGGCTGCTGCAGTAGCCACACTGGGAGCCACCCATTAGAATCCCCCCCCCCACTTACTCCACCTGGGTGGCTGCTCTCCAGCTGTGCCACTCAGCAGCCACGACCTCCCCCACGTCCCCCACCCCATGCCTTGCTCATTTAAAAACACTCTCTGGAAGCCTGATGGAGCTTACCACCCACCAAGCTCTGGTTGGCTCCTGATGTGCCTACCAAACCCATTATAAAAGGCACCTGACATGAAGAAGCCAGGCAGAGCAATGCCTAGGTCGGTATTCGCCTGTGCTATCCAGCTTCTGGTCCAGTTCCTCCAGCCCCATTTCCTGCTCCTATCCTTGCTACCTGTTTTGAACTAATCTTCTGGCTTGACCCTTTGGTGCTGACCTTGCTTCTGGATTTAATGCCTCTGATTTGATGCTTGCTTGGCCCTGATCCTACTGAGATTTTTGCCTGGTCCTGATCCTGTCCCCACTCTGCCTTGACTCTGCTTGGCACCTGGAACCTCAGGAAGGGGCACAAACAAGACTTCCATTCTTATCTCCTGAGAGAAGAATTTGCTATTGTAGTTGCCATCCGGGGTGTGCAGCATGCACCTCATTCAGTTCTGATGTATTTATTTTTTAACAAAAAAACCCTTCTTTTTGTGGGGAGGGGTTATTTTTTTTTAAAAAAAACCAAAACACCTGTTCATTGTCGGGGGTTTTGCAGTTTGTTTTGTTTCAATTTAAAATCATAATAAAACAAAATCACTGTGCATGCACCAATGGCCACTGGACCATTCTGCGCATGTGCAGCCCTTTTCCAAAATGGCACCAACGCTGCCGGTGCCATTTTGGGAAAGGGAATGCATGCACAGAATGACCCCAGTGGGCATTTTGTGCATGTGCAGTGATTTTTCATTTTAATTTTTATAACAAAAATTGATGCTCCCCCCCCCCCCCATTTTCATCAGTTGTTGTTACATTTGCCGTTGGTGGTTGTATTTTAATTACTAAAATGAATGGGGCTTTGTTTGTTTTGGCAATTTAAAAAACTAAAATGAATTACACACCCCTAGCTGTCATCTTTGTACTCTTGAAGCTTAACAGCTTACCTGTTATTAACAGCTTTGTAAAAGCAGCTGGATATTGCCAGAGCTCTTATGAAATGATGGGAGTGCCATCTCCCCAAAGACATTTGGAAAATAGAAATGGCAGAGATGCAAAAAAACCTCCAGCCCAGATGAAATATACTAGATCTTACCTAGAAGCAGAGCAGCACTATATACCACCACCTGATACTGATCTTCATTTCCCAAAAGAGAAGAAGCAAAGGGGAAGGCAAGGTCATTGGGAAGGTCATTACAAAATCTGCCCACAGTGATGTTTAATCCAAGACCTACTCTTCCAGCAAGATAAATATCTCACTACACTGCACGTTCAGCTAAAGATACAATGAGAAGCTCAGTATATAAATCAAGGGCTGAAAGATGTGAATCTAACTCCATAAGGAGTAGCCAATTCACTAGAAAACTGTAAATTTAGAGAGAAAACCATCAAGGAGGGGGCAGAGGAAAGAGATGAAATCAGGGGTTGGACAGGAAAGGACAAAGATGGAGTGGAAAGGGGCAACATTAGGGAGAATGGGTATAGGGCAGGGGGGTGGGGGATGGAGCAGAAGGGAGAGAAAAAGCTCACTACTCCTATGTGGGGCTGGCCTCACCATGAATCTGGATTATACTGGCACAAACACTCTACGATCGGCGCCACCAAACCCAGATAGGTACCAAAACAAGCTTAACTCTGCTCTCTAGTGTTGCTGTTAGATACATATTCTTATCACATTCAACTTAAAAGGGGTATTTTACCCAGAATGAGTTGATATTCTCTTTAGCTCTAATGTTTGGTGTAGGCAGCATTGGACAGCCGATCTAAGTGTTCATTATCTTCACCCCTCAGACCATGAAGTTCAAGCACAGCCTAATATAGTCAGCTATAACAAGTATGCCCCAGCTCACGCATGAGGATCAGTACCTTGTGCCCATGCTTCAGTCCCTTACTATCATCTTTCCATTTAGTTAACAGCTTTTATTCTGATTCTTCATTCTTTCCACATTCTCCTGTTTACTGCAGGGTTCCACTCAGGGCTGTTCTAGGCAGTGGATGGGCTCTGTAAATATTTGCAAATCACTAACCATAAGCAAGTCTCTAAACATAAAACTTCCATACCCCTTACTCCAGGGATTCCCGTCCAAGGTCCTTTTCTAACCTGAAAGCATAGCTTGGCCTTATTTCTCCAGTGACTTTCCCTGGTGATCTCTTCTCATTTTATGGACTGTGGGCTTTTACGCCTAACTGCTCAGCTCACTCCTCCCAGCTACAGCTGTTCAATCAGCTATATATACTATATATCGCTTCATATACACTATATGCTTCATATACTATAGCTGGGAGGTTTTGCTAGCAAGAAGCAGGAGAACTGAGCTCATGCAGGGATGATAAACCAGGGTCAACTCACCCTACTACATTGATCTCAAACTTTAATCAAACTAGAACCCTACTTAAGGCAGAAATTTGGGTCCGAGACCAACTGCATTGGGTAGACTTGAAACGAAAAATCTCCGCGAGTGCTGTTTCTATTGGAAGCAGGGGATTCGCCGAGATTCACATGACATTGAAAGTTACCAGCTTTCCTGTTTTCGCCATTTTTCTGGTATTTTTTACACATTGAACGTGACTGCTATGGGCCAGTCCCAAGCTCTGTGTGTGCCCCACGCGCACCGCTGTGAACTGTGGAGATGAAAACCTGCTAGCTAAGCAATGGGAAAGTGCTGGAAATGCCCAAACGTTTTGTAAAACTGCCATCAAACTGTCGTAAAATTCCTGGAAAGTGACAAAAAAGTCCCAGAAAGTGACGAAGTCTTCAAAAGTGACGAACGTGATTAAAGCGGTGAAAAAGTCCTGGAAAGTGATGGAAAAAATGGCAGAAGTGTGGAAACTGATGAAGTGCCAACGGACACTCACAATCACTCCCGAAAGGTCAGTATCCCTTTGGAATGGTAACGCTTGCTCTCGTCTCAGCCCTATTGAGCCCACGCCCTGCCTGAGCCCAATGGAGTCAAGCTCTTGTGAGTTCAGGTCTGATGCATCCGAGTGGTCCCTCACAGAACACGTCATGTTGTGGTGGTCCCTGGGGAACAGGGACAAATCAGAAAATTGGTGGAGGAATGCTTAGTTCCACCCCTTTCCAACATAACCACACCCCATAGATCACTGTGACATCACAAGGTCGGATATTGGAAGGTGTGTGTACTATGTACGCATGTAAAGCCCTTTTCAAATGGGCTGCGGTGGGGGGGGGGTGGACGTGCGCCCACGGTGGGTGGAGGTGGCTCTGGGGGCGTTCCAACAGGCGCACACACATCTCCACCCACCTCCACTCATGGAGCCACCGGCATTGGAGCCCGTTGCTCCGTGCGTAGGTAATGGGTGGAGGTGCGTGGAGATGGGTGGAGCATAGGAGCATGCACGCACCCCCACCCGCTGTGGGTGCCATTTCTACGGACGCCTCCCCACTGTGGGCTGTATTTGCACGGTTGCCCCCCCACACCGCATACGTGTGTGGTAGGAGTGTGCCCGTGTGAAAAGTCCCCTTCACCGCCTAAATGGTGGCGACGGGGCATTTGTTGTGCCCCACCCCCCCGGTCGGGGATAAGACAGGGGAGTCAAAAATGGAGGCTGCTGCGGGGAGGCTTGCTAGGAAGCCTTTCCCACTGTTATTGTAAGGTTGCCGGGCAACCGTTCTGAAGCGAGGCGGCGCAAGTGCACCTCGTTGGACTGGGAGAGACCGCCCTCGTTAGTGGGGGTGGATCTTCTGTAGCCGCGCAAAGCGGCAGTGCGGGGAGCAAGGCTAAAGAGTCAGCCCCTCCCTCCTCCCCTCCAGCACTGTGGGTACCAACTGATTGACATTAGGGGATCGAGGAGGAATTTTTGGGCGGATTCCCTTCAAGTTTAGGGCTGTTTTTTCACCTTCACAGTGCGGGAGTAGGCTAAATAGGCTGTTCAAAAATTGGGACCCATTTAATTTGTGTTAAATACGAATTGGCATACTATTCGGACTTGTCAGCAATGAATAAATAAGGGAATTTGACTTGAAGGAATAAAGGAAGTTAATTTGGATGAGGACAAGTATAATCGAATTGGGAATTAATTGTCGCACTCAGCAGGGGTCCAGTATGCCATGATAGGATTAATAGGTAGGTTAATAGGGTATTAAGAGTCATTTCCCTAAGAGATGGGGAGACGACAAATAGTGTAATGCGGAGTACAGCATGCACTGGGGTCATCACCCTGGGAGTGATGTTGCAGCACGGTCTGCAGGGGCATGTACTGTCCTCGGGCCTTGCGGACTCATCGCTTCTTACTTGCACCCAGAGATGGGCTTGTTCCCACCTTTTGGCCAAGTTGACGTCAAGGGTGGGGATGTTGGTTTCATGGACTGTTAACAGATGGCACATCTGGGCAGGACATGTGTTAATAAGTTGCGTTAGTAACTTGGCATACTGGGCCCAAATTGCATAGTGCAATTCCCCACCGACCGTTACGAATAACTGATTTGAATAAATGAGTGCGGCCAGCATTTATACCAAAATCTGCCTCCGTGTCTTATTGGGGTGCGTCGACAAGGGCCTAAGCGTATGACGAGGTGAAGCTTATTTGTTGAGGTGTGAAGCTTATTGGCGTAGGGGGTGGGACCTTTCCCTTTCTGGCCGCTCAAAATGTTGGGAGGTATGCAGTAGAAAAAAGGTTGAGAAGCAGGCAGTGCTGCTGCTACATCTGTTGCATGGTGCTCCGTGGCCCCTCCTGGGTCGGAACGTTCCGTAGCCTCACAGCAGGTGCACCTAGAACCAGGGGCTTGCTGGGGCGCATGTGCACACCAATATACCATAATCAATGGAGCCCCCAATAGGCTGCAAAGTAGATAACATAATGGTTAGTCGAGTCCTGGTTCCCTGTTGCTCACTCCAGCCTTTCTCCTCATTTAAAATGGAGGTCTGTGCCACCCTTGATTGGTATAATGTTCCCACTTCAGAGAGAATGCTGAGGCTTCTTCTACCCCTTTCCCCCTTATAGCACACATTTCCGTTTACACACAAAGTGGAAGCACAAGCCAGAGACAGCTGGTTATTACAATCCAGACTATTTATTAAAATTCACATCCCACCAGCTGCCTAAAATAAAAATTTATAAAAATACATAATATAGAGAGATATAAGCAGCACTGTTTAAAAATCCCCTACCCTGGCCTCCTCGAACTCTGTCCCTGCCTGCCAAATGAAAAAGTCTTATGTTGCCCCTATAAAATGCTTAGACTCGGGCTTAGATGAACCTCCAGTAGAAGGAAGTTTCATAATTGTGGAGTGGCCACGAAGAAAACCTTATTGTGTGGACTTGACATGCCGATGGTACATGCAAGGGGGTGCTCCCAGGTGACCTCAGGTGCTGCAGTGGGACAAGGTGAAGAGGTGGTTTTTCAGACACTTGGGGCCCAAGCCAGTTTGGGTTTTATATAGGGCTATGTGGGGGGCCAAGTATTTGTATCTGTATTTGTGTTTTTAGTATTTGCATTTATATGTATTTGTATCTTTTGCCTGTGTTCACTGCATTTTCCTCATCATTGCCAATATGGAAAATGTAGTGAACACAGGTCCCTACATATAGGTTATTTTGGTGCAGACATGCAGTGAGGCTCTGCCAGTGTAACAGGCCTATAAGGAAAGGAAAATCCAGTCAAAACTGCTGCCAAGTCTGCTACCAATTTTAAAAGGAGCAGACTGGTTTGGGGGGAAGGGGGAGAATATGGCTAGCTGTGTGGGGAGGTTGTTAGGTTGGATATGGAAGAACAGGGCATGAGTCTGGCTCAGGGGGATTGCTGGCTTGCGGAACAATGAGGCCTATGGCTCGCTTAAGAACATAAGTAGTGCCATACTGGGTCAGACCAAAGGTCCATCAAGCCCAGCATCCTGTCTCTGACAGTGGCCAATCTCAGTCATTTGGAAGTAGTACCCAACATGTCACAATGGGGCAATCCATTCCCTGTTGTTCACTCCCAGTTCCTGACAGTAAGAGGTAACATTCCCCCAAACCTACCCAGCTAATTTCTGCTAATGGACCCTGTGACAAAATCACAGGGATTGTCGCTTAAGGCTCTGGAGATGACGTAAGCTCACCTAGCTGAAGAGCAGTAATGAGAGCTACAGTTACAAAACAGTACTGGCCCTTTAAGGGGCTACGGACTGCTGCTGTAATTAGCTCTGAAACACGGCATCTGGGCAGTCCCAGCTGCTATTTAAGACAGAAAGCCCAAGAGACTGAGGGAGTTCAGTCCAGTCAGAGCTGGAGAACAGAAGGCTAAGAAACCTGCATGTTGGAAGGCAGGAATCAAAGCGTGCTGGCTGAGGCTGAAAAGCACAGCACTTGGAGACAGCCAGGAACATCCCAAAGGAACCCAGAACTCAGGTGAGATCGTTCCTTGTTTATGTTTCGTGTTTCTTTACTAAGTGACTTTTGGGATCCATACTTGGAGGGAGAAGCCCTATGTTGGAGGATTGGGCTGGCTACTGGGGAGGCTGGAGGACAGACTTTAAATTTTATATAAAGGCTGAGAGACAGCCTAGGTGTGGCAGTGCAAGGAGTTAATTTCCCCAAATATTGTGTTGTTTGGATACCTCATGAACAAGAGAGGTACCCACCGTCTCAGACCTAACCTCCAGAAACTTGTCCAATACTATTTAAAACCCAGCTATACTACTGGCCTTGACCACAACTTCTGGCAACAAATTCCACAACTTAATTGTATAATGGGTGAAAAAAAACTTTATTTTATTTGTTTTAAATCTGCTACTTGCTAATTTCATTGGATGTCCCCTAGTTCTAGTACTATTTGAGTGGATAAATAACCATTCCCTATTTACTTGTTCCACACCAGTCACGATTTTATAAACTTCTATCATACCCCTTCTCAGTCATCTCTTCTCCAAGAGAAGAGTGACTTGGGAGTAGGGAGAATAAAACATGGGGCTGACTTTTATGAGATATCATACAAGTCAGCTTTCACGGATTAAAGTATAGGACTAGGCTCAAGGGAGGTTGCTGACTTGGGGAGTGGAAATGGAACATGGGGCTGTCTCAGGACTTGCTGGCTTGGGGAAGGGAAATGAGACATATTTCTGGCTTGAGGGGGGTAGTGGTGTCTGGTTCAGAGAGGAGTGATTGGCTTGTGGAAAATGGGATCCCTAGGTGGCAAAGGGGGGGTTGCTGGCTTGGGAAGGGGGAAAATGAGGCTGCGAAGGACTCACTATTTCTCCTTGGCTAGGTTCTGCTGGGCCTGGCTGCAGTATTCGAGTGTAGTTTGCAGTTCTTCTTCGAGTGGCTCCTCCCATTCTCACAAATGGGTTTGCGCTTGCGCACCCTTCTCCTACTGGCAGTTACCAAGCTCACTAGCTGAAAAAACACATGATGTTCACGTGCCCCCACAGTATTTAAGGTACCTTCCCGTCTAAACCCACCAGTTCCTTCCAACCGCTTAGCAGCTTACCAGTATTTGCCTACTCTCTAGAGTTCATCATGTCTCTTACTAAACATGGCTTTAAACAATGCTTCTCATGTGGTCATAAGATGACCATAAAGGACCCTCACGGTCAGTGTTTGGTTTGTCTCGGCACTCAACATGACCCCCGAGATTGCGCCGAGAGTCTTCTCCTGAGACCAAAGAGAAAGAGCTATCCATCTCCCAGCTCTTCTGAAGGAGCTTGAGGACAAACACAAGGACGTAAGTAAGTCTGAGAGGAAGCGCAAATCTCGCTCCCCCTCTCCAGCAGTTCCTAGCATAGGGGCTGAGGAAACAGTATCCGCGGGCCCCATTGCCTCGGCAACCTCAGGCTCCATTTCTGAGCAGCCCCCTACCTCACGCCCAAGATCGTCACACTCACCATCTCCTAAGAGGGAAATTTTCCTTCAGGGGTCAGAGCCTGCCATCTTGGCGGACTGCTCGCTTTCCTTTTTGTTGTCCTCGGACAAGGAAGCCTTCCTGGTGGCGACTTCAGTCTCTCCTTCATCCCCCCTCCATATCACGTGACTGCTTTACAACACGGAGGAGGTGGACCCCAGGTTTGCAAGGTCGCCTTACCAGCCCCCTAACCTGCAATGGGTAGCTACGGCACACCCTCCACACCCCTCTTGACCTCGAGAGAGGCAGCAGAAAGCACCTCGAGAATCCGCCTTTGCATGGCAATTCTTAAAACAACAAGAGGCTTCTAGGAAAAAGGACACAGACCTTATCGTTTCATGCCTGCAACAACTGATTCAGGCTACGGTAGCTAAGCCCTCCCTCGCAGAGGCGGTACCATCTGACGACGTCGTTCCTCCTCCACCCCCTCCACCCCCCTCGGGGTCATGGCTCAGAACGTAGGGGGAAATTATCGACGTTGACAACCTCGACGTCGGATCAGGCTCCAATTACATCAGGTCACTCGACATTGTTAGAGTCCCTCACAACGTCCAAGAGAGCCACTTCGACGTCGACTACTAAACCATTGATGTCGAAGATTGACCCCAACGCTTTTGCTCGAGAAGCTGCGGCCAAGTTCCAACACAGGATGCAGAAGCAAAAGCGCAAGATTGCTAGGAGAAAGCTTTACAAGGCACAGCTCTTGCGTTCCCTTCACCCGCCTCCTCTCCTGAACCAGAGGAGGAGACGGTACAACAGGTTGATCCGGTACTCACTACGGACCTTGACACTTCTAATTCTGAAACCTTCTACGTACCTGATGCCGAGTCTTTATCACCTCCGCCATCCGACGATGTCCAGGGTCCGATGTCATCGATTTCCTCCCAAGAACACAGGGATTTCCAAAAACTGTTGAAGAGATTTACGGAGGTCTTGAATATTAAAACGGTATCTAACCTCCTGTTAACTACAGATGCTTCTTTAAGAGGATGGGGGGCGCATCTCTGAGACCTGAACATTTCCGGCTCATGGAACAGCAGTCAGAGGAAATTGCACATCAATGTGCTAGAGATCACTGCTATTCAAAAAGCTTTGCAGTCATTCTGTCGCCAGCTTCAGGGATCAGTAGTATCGATAGCCTGTGACAACATGACAGCAGTTTGGTACCTGAACAAACAGGGAGGTATGAAATCCCCAGAACTCTGTCGCCTAGCCATGAACATCTGGCAATTCGCAAGGTCACAGGGGATCTATCTCCTGGCAACACATGTAGGAGGGAAAGAGAACTCGCGAGCAGATATCCTCAGTCGCCTCAATCAGGAGCACCACCAGTGGCAGCTTTCACCCCAGATTTATCAGGGTTTAGTCCACCGATGGGGCACTCCATGGGTGGATCTGTTTGCCACAATCATCAGTACCAAGTGCTCCCTCTTCGGGTCTCGAGCAGGCCACGATCCCGCATCCCTAGGAGATGCATTCACACTAGAGTGGAAGCCTCTGCTGTGCTATGCCTTCCCCCCGATCCCACTGTTACCCAGGGTCCTGGACAAGATTCGCCTCCAGGGAGCGAATCTAATCCTCATAGTTCCCTATTGGCCATGACAAATTTGTTTCCATGACCTGCAGAGGCTAGCGACAGAGTCGCTACCTTTACAGAAGGTTCGGGACCTATTGTCCCTCAATCAGGGGCAAATCTTGCACCCAGAGATCACCCGCCTCAATCTCCATGCCTGGAGGATTCGCACACTGTAGAATTACCTGACAAATTATTGATCATCCTACAAAGTGACATTAAACCCTCCACTAGGAAATTTTATTTGTCCAAGTGGAAGAGATTCTCTTGTTGGTTAAGGGATAATTCCCTATCTGATTCCCAGTTATCTGTTCAACTAGTTTTACAGTATTTATTAGAGTTAGCGGAAGAGGGTCTATGTCTCTCCTCATTAAGAGTCCACCTTTCCGCCATTTCCAGACAGGTAACCGCCCAAGGGGTGGGGTCCTTGTTCTCACACCCTATGGTTAAGTCCTGTCTCAAGGGAATTAGTAATGTTTTCCCCCCCGCATAAACAACCTATCTCTCAATGGGACCTCCCCCTGGTTCTCGAATGTTTGGCAGGGCAACCTTACAAGCCTCAGGAACAGGCAGATTTGTGGCATGTAACCCTAAAGACTTGCTTCTTAGTCGCTGTTACCTCCCTCAGAAGGGTTAGCGAACTGGCGGCTGTTCATATACGTGAACCTTATTTACAGATCTTCCCTGATAGGCTGGAAATTGCAGTTCATCCCTCCTTCATTCCAAATAATGTTTCCCGTTTCCATTTAGCCCAAAGTATTGTCCTCCCACAGTTTTGCCCCCCTCCTCACGAATCAGACTCATTAGTCATTGCTCACACTCTGGACGTGAAGAAAGCAGTATTGGGATATCTCGACAAGATGGCTGCTTGTAGACGCTCTGATAACTTGTTTGTCTCCCCCTTGTTGCACAACCTGGGTCAAAAGGTATCCTCCCAGTCCATCTCCAAATGGTTGATGCAGGTTATTACTTATGCTTACCAGCATAGGGGGCTCTCTCCACCGCCCAACCTTAGGGCACACTCAATTAGAGCCACGGGAGCTTCTACTGCTGCCTTCGCTAACATTTCCCCTCAGGAGATTTGCAGGGCAGCTACTTGGAGCTCACCCAATACTTTTATAAAGCATTATGCGATTCATCTGGCCTCCCAAACCCATACTTTGTTGGGCCAGGATATACTTACCTCTGTGCTAAAACAATCATAGTTTCCACTACGTGAAGGGGAGTTATACACAAGTGTACTTAGTGGTGTAATTATTATGCACTCTTGTATTTAATAAATCTATTTTTGGTTCTATCCCAAGAAGTAATCTTGTTTCCTCTTTCAAAGAAAATTCCCCCACCGCCTTGGTACTCTCCCATTTGTGAGAATGGGAAGAGCCACTCGAAGAAGAACAGAAGGTTGCTACTTTGTAAACAAGGTTCTTCGAGATGACTGTGAACATTCTCACAAATGCCCACCCGTCCGACCCCGCAGAGAATTTTCTTCCTGCATGCTCAGGGTTGGAAGGAACTGGTGGGTTTAGGTGGGAAGGTACCTTATATACTTGGGGGCACGTGAACATCATGTGTTTTTTCAGCTAGTGTCAGGTCCCGGGCACGAACCCTTGGCCTTGGGATGCGGGAGAGGTGCCTTTGGGGCCTGCGCCACCTGGTGGATTTGTTCACCTCCTGCATTTTTCCTCTGTAGGCCTTCCCCTGTCTTACTGCCCTTTGCATGGCCACACCCTCTCCCAGCTGGGGCTTGTTTCCCTAGCCCGCCCCCCAGCTTCTTGATTGGCCACAGATGGTACTTAAACACTGATGTGGCCTCAGGAAGCTGGTGGAGCAACGTCTCACACCCGCC
>QEPC01002001.1:1910060-1926605 GCA_003113815.1 Sphenodon punctatus | reverse complement strand
AGGATGGTGACTCCATCAATAGTTATTGACAGTGAGGAAGGAGAGGAAGGATGAGGGGGGAAGATAAGGAGTTCAGTTTTAGCCATGTTGAGTTTGAGTTGATCATTTTTAAAGGACTATGCGTGGCTATGATGGCGGCGAAAAAAGCTTTCTTCTCCGCTGTCTTAGTGTCTGCTAAGTCTCATACAGCACAGCTGGGCAATGAGGGCAACCAGTTGTGAATTAGATCCTTGCCCATCCTGGCTGGTGAAAGCCAGCCGGGAGATGTTGGGGATGTTTCTGGCTGGCTTTGTCAATGCCTCCCTTTGGGAGGGTAGGGTGTTGGACATCCTTAAAACAGCAGCTGTCCAGTCCCTGCTTAAGAAGCCATCTTTGAACACTGACTCCTCGGCCAGCTATCGGCCTGTCTCTAAAAGGGAAGGTTATTGAACAGGTGGTTGCCCATCAGCTCCAGGCTCATCTTGGTATCACTGAATTCCTAGAATCAAGTTTGCAGCCTTGGAGTGCTTCTGGACTCCTTGCTGCAGCTGGATTGTCAGGTTGTGCCGGTGGCCAGGAGCACTTTTCACAACTCCATCTGGTGAGGAGGCTATGGCCATTTCTTTCTGATTCAGATTTGACCACTGTCATCCATGCTCTCATCACTTTGAGACTAGATTATTGCAATGCGCTCTATGTTCAGGGCCGCCCTTGATAACTGTCCAGAAGCTGCAGCGGGTGCAGAATGAGGTGGCTTGGCTCCTACTGGGGGTAGGGCACTGGAAGCATGTTACATGGGTGCTCCAAAGTCTGTACTAGCTTCCTATAGCTTTCTGGGCACAATCCAAGGTGCTGGTCAGGTTTTGAACTTTTAAAGCCCTAAGCAGTCTGGGCCCCACATATCTGAAAGATGACTGTCATATCATGTTCCACTGCGACCCCTACTGTCAGCCACAAGTGCCTTTTGCAGGTTCCATCTGTTACCCTTGTCCATGGGACAGGGGTGTGCAGGAGGGGTGTTCTCGGCTGTTGTCCCGGTTTTGTGGAACTCCCCCAGGAGGTTCGCCTGAGCCTAAGTATCTTCCGGAGGCGATGTAAAACATTTTTATTTGAAAAAGCACTTGGCAGGCAGTGATAGGGGTTGGTGGGTTTTTAGGTAGGGTTGGGGGAGAGTTTTGGAGGGGGGAGTTTTTATTGTTTGAATGTTATTATTATTGTTATTAATTGTGAGGAGCCCTGAGCCTCTATGGGAAGGGCAGTGTATAAATTCAAATAAATAAATATCTGAAAGACCACCTGTCCTTCAATGCCCCATTGCGTCCCTTGTGATTGGCCAGGAGCGCCTCCCTGCGGGTACTGTCTGTTAGCCGTGTTCAGCTGTTTTATATTATGGATTGTTTTAATTGTATTTTGTGAGCCACCCCGAGCTGCCATTTGGCTGGCGAGAGCGGGATATAAGTTATTAAATAAAAGAAATTATAAATAAATAAAAGAGCTCACAGGGAGGCGTTCTCAGTTGCTGCTGCGTTGTTATGGAACTCCCTTCCCCTGAAGGGTTGTTTGAGCCCGGGTCTAGGCGTCTTCTAGAAGCCGTGTAAGACCTTTTTGTTTGAAAAGACATTAGGTGGGGAGGGATAGGGGATTGGGTGGACTGGGCTATGGGGGTTGGGTTTGGGGAATGGGGAGATGGTATTGGAGGGTTGTGGGGTTTTATGGTTTCTTTTTAAAAATCGATTTTAATGTGTTTACAACTCATGAGCCACTCTGAAACGCTGGGAAAGGACAGCATATAAATTTAAATAAATACATTAAATTATAGCCCCAGCAATAGTTGTGGGCACCCAGCAGCTCCTTCATTCCCCCACCTAATGCTTCAGCATTGAGATAAAGAAGGACACCCTGGACCACTCCTGTTGCAGGGTGGTCACCGTGGCCCCAGCTGACTCATCTCTCCCTTCATCTCATGCTGCCCAGCTCGCCTCTCAGCTTCAGGATGCATCTCTGCCTCTGAATTTTCCATGCTCGCATCCCCCATTCGACAGCTCTTCTCCCAGCTACTCCAGGGAGTAGCTATATCATCATAGTGAAATGTGCAATACTGGGGCAAGCTCTCACCAAATCCAGAATTGGGGCTTGCTCACATGTTACGTTAGTGGTAGAGAGATAGTCATTAATATTAGGGATGTGTGTTCCAGATTCAAATTGATCCGTAAAGGTTCAGAATTATGGCCTGTATCCGGATCCTGTGTTCCAGATCCAGATTTCCCCCACCCCCTAGGGGCCTGGAGTTTACTTACCGACCTCGGGGGGCTTGATTGCAGTTTTGCCTACCCATCGCTGTGGCATGCTGCCAAGCTCCCGGTTTTGGATTGCGCATATGCAAAATGGCCACCGGGGACATTTGTGCATGCACAGTCCTTTCCCAAAATGGTGGTAGGGTTGCCACCTATGTATACTTTTCCAGGCCACTTATGAAGCATACATGTTGCAGGGCCTGCATTGGCACCTATGCAGGCCCTGAAACATGTATGTTTCATAAACGGCCTGGAAAAATATACATAGGTGGCAACTCTAAATGGCGGTGGCAGTGTCACTGCCATTTTGGGAAAGGGTAGTCAGTCTGCACATGTGGAAAATGGCTGCTGTGCATGCAGAGAATGGCTTCCCTTTTCCTAAATGGCAGAGACACTGCCACTGCCATTTTGGAAAAGGATTGCGCATGTGCACTCCAGAGCCGGAAGCTCAGCGGTGTGCCACAGTGAGGGAGCCTGCCAGGACCCCCTCCCTCCTCAGCATGGAGCTTCAAACAAGCCCTCTGAGGCTGGTAAGTACCCTCCAGGGCCCATGGGGATTGGAGGTGGGAGAGGTCAGATCCACTGCCCCGTGAGGGAGCATGAACTGGTTTTCCATTGACTGCAATGGAGAAATTTCCCATTGGGTGTTTTTACACACACGTCTCCTGGATGTTTGCTGTTACAGCCTGAACTTTCTGTGTGTCTAAATCACTCACCCAGATCTTAAACATCCGGCTCTTTGAACTTCTGCATAGACCTTCTCCCAGAACGTTTGTGTGTAAAAATTTCTCCTGGTAAACTGCTTTGCTCCAGGCAGCTGTGGTCACTTGGTTTCCATGGCAGCCTGTCACGTCTACAGCGGTGGCTACTTTAGGCTGCCTCAGGGCAGTGTGTGAAAAATGAATCCAGAACTCACTTGTGGACTTGAAAACCCAGAAGATTGAAAAATCCGGAACTTTAACATGTGTGTAAAAATGCCCATTGACTTCAATGGGATCCGAATCTGAAACTTATCAGGAAATTACAGATCCAAATCCGGAATGGATCTATGATTCATTCTGGATGCCCATCCCTAATGAATATCTCAGGAGAAGGCTTGTACAGGGCTGTTCATGGAGCAAGTATTTGTACTTGTGGTTTTCGTATTTGCATTTATTTGTATTAGTATCTTTGCCTGTGTTTACTGCATTTTCCCCATTGTTGCCAATGTGGAAACACAGTGAACACAGGTCCCTAAGTATGGGTTATTTTGGCACAGAAGTGCAGTGAGGGCTGTGAGGCTCTGCTAGTTTGACAGGTCTATAAGGAAAGGAAAATGGAGTCAAAAATCCCTGCTAAGTCTGCTTCCAGTTTTAAAAGGGGAGCACTGGTTTGTCGGAGTAGTACACAGCTTGCTTGGTGGGGAGGTTGTTAGCTTGGGGAGGGTGGAACGGAGCATGGATCTGGCTCAGGGGGCTGGTTGGCTTGAGGGAGAGGTATGTAGCTGTCTTGGGAGAGGGGAGAACTGATCATGGGGCTGGCTCGAGTGGGAAGTTGCTGGCTTGTGGATGGGGGAATGGGGCATGGATCTGACTTGGGGGTGTCTCTGGGGGTGCTCACTGGTTTGGGGGGTATGGGGCATGGGCGTAGGCTCAGGGGAGTTTGTGGAGTGGGAATGGGACATGGGGCTGGCTCAGGGAGGCAGTTGCTGGCTTGCGGAGGGGGAATGAGGCATGGTTCTGGCTTGGGGGGTCTGGTTTCTGGCTCAGAGGGGAGACATTGGCTTGGAGAAAGGGGGATTCCTAGGTAGGAATGGGGCATGGAGCTGGCTCATAGGGAGGGAGTCACTGGGATGGCAGGAGGGATTTCTGGCTTGGGGAGGGCAGGAATGAATGATTCTACCAAGGACTTTCCATTTCTCCCTGGCTAGGCTGGGCCTGGCTGCAGTGCTGGAGACTGCAGTTATGAGATAACAGCAGCCCCTGCAGGCGGAGAGGGCTCACTACAGGCTCCCAAGCAGGTGACTAAAGCTGAGGGTCAGAGAGCCAGCCCAGCTCCAAACTGGATATGTGCTGCAGCTTGGGGGTGGGGGTCCACTGCGAGATCCTGGATATTACGTTTTTCAGGAAATTGGCTCAGTCCAAACCCGAATGCGCAGCCCTAATTTTTACTATCCTTGTTTCATTCACACAACACGTGAGAGCTTGAGAGGCTACTGGCCTGAGGGGTTCATACTGTTGACTCTTATAATGTGCGAATGGGCTAGGGGTTAGATATGCTTGTGCTATTATGCCGTGGCTATCTAATCCCTGACAAGAACACAGCATGTGAATAAAACCTCAATGACCGCATATTAAAGGTGGAACTGGAAAGCACAAAGCCCACTCCCATTGCAGCGAGAAGTGACTCTACAGACATATGACCAAGCAGGGCCTGATCAAGGGAATTTGGGGCCCCGTGTGTGAAATGGTGGTGTGCCTGCCCAAATCACTGCAGACACTCTTCAGGCAATGACTCTTTGCGCTTGAGGACCTGTATGCTAGTTTGCCCCCAAGTGGTATTACTACTTGCTATCCCTCAGACCAGGAGTTAAGTTTTAATGTCCACAAATGTTACCACTCACTACTATTCACTTCATGTGTTCACACAACAAAGATGCCACAACTTGGTTTGTCCCGAGTTGCTCATTACTATAAGGCTCATTCACACAAAGCTCTTTTTGAGTGAGTATTCTTACAAACATACATTGTGAGTGTTATGTGAAATCTTACCACTTCCTGTCCTCCTTGATGATCCCTTGTTCTCTGCTGCTTGGTGCAAATGAAATACAGGAAAATTAGCAGCTTTGTGAATGCACTGTTATAGGATAAGGAAGGCACAGATTAAGGATGAAGTAGTGAATTTGCCAGGGGGATTATTTTGTGTGAACATTATTATTATTTTATTTTTATTATTTACGGAATTTGTATCCTGCTCTTTCCCGCCGCAGGCAGCCCAAAGCAGCTAACAACATAGTATAAATATAATACAAAAACAATTTTAAACACTATCAAACATAAAACACAATTCATCATAAAATACAAACAACGCCCTCCCCGCCCTCCCCAACCCCACCCAGCCCTACCCCTCCCCTTGCCAAATGCCTGATGGAACAGCCAGGTTTTGCAGTTCCTGCGGAAGGCTGGAATGTCCGGGGCCTGACGTGCCCCCACTGGGAGAGAATTCCAGAGGTGCGGTGCAGCCACCGAGAATGCCCTATTCTGCGTGGCCACCTGGGAAACCCAGGGGACCTCCAACAAGGCACCCCCAGATGACCGCAGGGGCCGATCTAGAACCTGGGGTGGGGTGAGACAGTCTCGCAAATAAGCAGGGCCCAGGCTGTGTAAGGCTTTATAGGTTCTCAGGTGGGGCGGGGTAAAAATTTAGAAAATAAATAAATAAATAAAACCAACACTTGGAATCGGGCCTGGAAGACTATTGGCAGCCAGTGCAGAGATTGGAGCACTGGTGTAATATGCTCCCGGCGGCCCAACCCCACTAGTAGCCAGGCCGCCGCATTCTGCACCAGCTGCAGCTTCCGAGCTGTCACCATAGGTAGCCCCACGTTACAGTAGTCTAACCGAGAGGTAATAAAAGCATGGATGATCGTGGCCAGGTCCATAGCCAAAACCAGCAGCCAAAGCCGCCGCACCAGATGTAACTGATGGAAGGCACTCCTCGCCACAGCCTCTACCTGGAGATCCAGGCGGAGCTGCACATCGAGGAGCACCCCCAGGTTCCGCACCTGGAAGGTCAGCAGAGGGTAGACTCCATCAATCAATGGAGCTGTCAACTCCACTGACCTACCCACTAACATCACCTTCGTCTTGTCAGGATTCAGTCGTAGTCGGTTAGCTCTCATCCAGTTCCCCACAGCTGCCAAACACCAGGTAAGCACCGAGACAGCCAGGCCTGGGTCGGTCGAAAGTGAGAGATACAGTTGGGTGTCATCCACATACTGATGACACCTCACCCCGAACTCTCTGATCACTTCGCTGAGTGGCTGCATATACACATTGAACAGGAGAGGGGACAAAACCAAACCCTGTGGGACCCCACACAGGAGGTCTCAGTAAGATGAAAAATAATCACCTAGTACCACCTGCTGAGTTCTTCTGGTCAGGAATGAGCGGAACCACTCAAGAACGATCCTGCCCACCCCCGCACTGTCTCGCAGGTGCATCACCAACATCTCGTGGTCAACGGTATCAAATGCTGCCGACAGATCTAAAAGGACCAATAGGGTCAATCGACCCTGGTCCTTTTCTCGGCAAAGATCATCCACCAAGGCCACAAGTGCTGTCTCAGTGCCATGACCCAGACAGAAGCCAGACTGCGAAGGATCAAGATAACCGACGCGGTCAAAATGCCCCTGGAGCTGCTGAGCCACTACCCATTTTCAATAACTTTCCCTAAAAAGGGAAGGTTAGAGACAGGCCGATAGCTGGCAGGGGAGTCTGCATCAAGTGATGGTTTCTTGAGCAGAGGCCGTACCACTGCCTCTTTGAGACAGCTCGGCACTCTGCCCTCCCGCAGGGAGGCGTTGACCACCCCAGCCAACACCGGCCCCAATGTCTCCCGGCAGCTCTTAACCATCCAGGACGGGCACGGATCTAATTCACAAGAGGTGGCTCGAACCGCCCCAAGTTCCCCCACCATGTCAGCGGGCATCACCGACTGAAAGTGATCCCACAAAATCGGACAAACATAACTTCCACTAATTTAATGTGTGAACAGGGTTTGACACAGAGGATGCTAACACTTGAGAGGGGAGCCAGTGTGTTGTAGTGGATATTATAAGATGCTGGACTTGGATGTGGTAAATCAGCATTCAAATCCCACCCTAGTCATGAACTCACTGGGTGACTTTGAGCAAGTCACAACCTCTCAGCCTCAGTTCCCCATCTGTAAACTGGGAACATGTGGGTGTCTGTCTTTCCCTGTGCTCCCCTCACCTTTGTACATCTTAGATTGTAAGCAGGGACCTGTCTCCGAAAAATCTGTGACTGTAAAGCGCTGCATATGCCTATTAGTACAATAGAAATTATTATTATTATTATTAGTAGTAGTAGTAGTAGGGCCCATGGGCACTCCCCACAGCTGCCACCCATAGGCTCTGCATGGGACCATAACTAATGGGCAGGTGGTCCTTCCTGCTGCAGTCCGCCTGCACTACCAGCACCAGAGAGTTGTGATTGTTCTTCAGTAGACCTGAAATGAAAAATCTTGGCGAGTGCTGCTTCTGTTGGAGAGACAAAGTGGTTTGAATGATATCTTTTATTGGACCAACGGTTGTTGGTGGAAAGAAGCAAGCTTCCGGGCCACACAGGGCCCTTCCTCAGGCATGTAGCGTAGCCAGTAGAAATATACAGCTTGCTTATTTCCACCAACAACAGTTGGCCCAGTAAAAGATATCATTCGAACCACTTTGTCTCTCTGTCATTTGAGACCAACACGGCAACCACACTCTATCTCTGGATTGCTTCTGCTGGAAGCATTATGCAAGAGATTTGTTTGACACGGAAATTTACCGGCTTTCCTACTGTTTTTGCCATTTCCCAATAGTTTTTGTACGTTGAACGGGCCTGCCACAGGCCAGTCCAAACCCTGTGTGTGCCCCGCATGCACCCCGGAGGCTGTGGAGATGAAATCATGCTGGCTAATCACCAGGGAAGTGCTGGAAATTGCCAAAAGTGCTGTAAAATTGGTGTAAAGCTGTCATCAAATTCCGAGAAAGTGACAAAAAAGTTCCAGAAAGAGACGGAAAATGGCAGAAGGCTGGAATCACTGGAAACTGATAAAGTACCAACAGACACTTGCAAGCACTCCTGAAAGGTTGGTATTTCCCTTTGGAATGGGAACACAATGGGAACCAAAGGCTGCTGGCCATGACTCTATGGTGCTGAATGCAGGCAGAGGCGACTGCACACCCAACAGATGGGGCAGTCATGGGGGTACCCTGTGCCCCCACAACACATGAGAGTGAGCTATGGGACAGCGCATTCCCCCACCATTCCCGGATTCATCCACACGGCATCATCAGCTTCCCCTGGGATGACGCCCTGTGAGTAGTGACCCTGGGGTGGAGCCTGGATGAACATCTGGCAGTCATCTGACGGTCAAGTGGGTGAATCCAGGGTTAATGGGGCAAAAGTGGGGCAACATCTCATCTGTTTACACCCAGGGAGACACTTTCTGCTCCAAATATGAGGAAGGGAAAGAGAAAAAAAAATCTTTCCTCAAAATTCCAGGGATCATTAAAAATGTCACATCAAAAGTGATGATAAAAAAACTCCCCCTTGTGGGAAAGGAGAGATGACACAGTTAGAGGTGGTGGTATTATTGTAACTGGGTTACTAGGCCCTGGGGTAAGAATTCTCAGGACCCAGCCCCCAAAGATCCAGGCCCATATGGGACCTTTGCCCAAGTGTCCTTCATTCACAAGTGCATAAGCCTTTATCAGCAGTCCATATACACATATATACGCAGAAAGTCCATTCACATGGGGTCTCTCCCTAAGCCCAGTCCCTCCTAGAACCAGACACCACCCTATCCATAGTCCTTTGATACCTTCTTTAACTCAGGCCTCCCTTGTCAGGCACAATCAGCCCCATAGCCAGACCCTCTCTCTGTAAGAGGCAAAGTCCGCCCTGTCTCCTGTCTCTCTGGGTGTCTCCCCTCAACTGAGCTTCCAGGCTCCTTTTTAGGGTTTCATTTGGCCTGGCCATGCCTAAGGCCACGTTTCAGGGATTTCAGGCACCGTCCCTTACTACACCAGCACCTGCCCCCTTTTTAACACCTGCTCTCCAGCTACCCTCTCTTAGAGGGCTAGGCTGTTCCCAGAACTGTGCCCTGCCAGTCATAATTATCAATTATTATTATTATTAATTATTATTGTTGTTTATATAGCACAAACAATGTACAGTGCTGTACGATTTAATAGTTATAGACAGGTCTCTACCCCAAGGGGCTTACAATCTAAGTATTGTGCTATGTAACAACCTACCACTGGGCCAATATATGAGAAATGGAAAGGGAGAAGGGATCAAATTCCAAATACAGAGTAGAACCCTGCCCTGAGTGGGTTACCTCTATCCTTGACAGACTTGCGTGGGAGAGGGCCTGTCCTTTTCCAATAGCTCTGCAAAACTTTGTCCAATTTGTCCAGAAAATAATTGAAATGAGACTGCACAATATCATCTAGAAAAATTCTACCTAGAGAGATGATCACTTTGTCTCCATCTGCATAATGTAAGTAACTGTTCAGGTTTTTAAAACCTATATATACAGTCCATCTGTCAACATAGCAAAGGCATAGTAAGTAGAGTGCTGCCACCTTCTGGTCATACTAATTCTAAATGTTTAAAATTATAATGCCCTGCATGCTTCCCCTTAGAACACAAGTATGCTAACCATAAACATTCTCAGTGGTGCTAAGGCACCTTGCAAATAGCCCTGCCAAGAAGAGGTTTGAGATATGGTCTCGCCATATGTGGATAGGTTCCTGATTGATATTTATACACTCTGCTTATAGATAGATAGATAAATTTATTACGGCGTTGGCTTTCGCCATAGCCAAGAAGCAACTTGGTTAACATAATACATGTACCATATAACAAAAAGAAAAACATTTCATGTCCATTAGGCATATAAAATATAAAGTTTAAAGTTAAAATATAAAGAATATAAAAACGAACCCATTCCCCCATACAGGAGAGAAAATCAATTAAGTATACAATATACAGTTAATAGAATCGGGGGATTCAAGGTCAGGAGAGACATATAATATTTCATCTCTAGCTATCCAGCCTGAGGATCTGTCTTATGGTTAATAAGCAGAGGATGCTATAAACCTTGGATTTGCACCAAAATCCACTGTTTCCTTTTGGTAGCCAATTTAATAAAGATTGCTAAGGCAACAAGCATATCAACCGATGATAGATTCAATAAGGATTAGAATGTGTCCACTGTTCCCCCCTTTGTTTCAGATTCTGTTCGGGTGGTTAGCCAAGTATTACAGTATAGGACAAAATGTTCCATTGTTTCAACTTCGTGCAAAGAGCAGGGGCATAACCTCTGTTCAAATGGCAGACCCCCCAATCGACCTTCCAACACTGTAGCATTGATCTGGGCAAATCTGAGGTGAGTAATATTCCTCCTCAGGATTGCACTGGGGAGAAGATCCATATAAGGTTCTGGGGCAAAGTTGGTTTTAATTGTCCCAAAATCTGGTACTACTCTCCATTGTTTAATGGGGCCAGGTCCTGTTGGATAGCAATGTCTTTAGACCTCAGTGCAAGCTCCTTTTTTGTAAGGGCAGCTGGCCACTCTGCTTATAAGAATATAAGAAGTGCCATGCTGAGTCAGGCCAATGGTCATTCGAGCCCAGCACCTGTCTTCAACAGTGGCCAGTCATGGTTGCTTGAAGCACCCAACAGGTCACTATGGGGTGATCTATTCCCTGCTGTTCGCTCGCAGCTCCAAGCAGCAAGAGGATGACATTCCCCAAAGCTGCTAATGGGCCCATCCCCCGGATAGGTCCATCTTTGTCGCTGTCTGGGTTCATGGGATGATATTTAAGGGTGAAAATGGGATCCCAAACAATGACAAAGCACTAGCAAGGTTGTGGTAGGTTCAGGCTCGTGGTCCATTTATGGGCCACCCTAAGGGCAACAGAGCAGGGTCTCCAGGGTGGGGGGCAGAGTTTACCTATGAAGTCGGCACCAACCCAGCTCCCAGCAGCAGCAACCCCACCAGGAGGTTTTAAGAGTCAGTGAGGCCGTCCTCTTTCAAAGGGGAGGTACAGTAAGCCTAGGTGAGGGTTGGGTCAGCACTCCACCTCTGGCCACACTTAAAACCTCTTCTTGGCAGGGCTCTTTGCAAGCTACCGCAGCACCACTAGGAAGTTTTCAGAGTTGACCAGGATGGAGAGTGCTGGCTCCGCTCCCTCCCCTGCCTATGCTAAAAATTCCTTAGTGGTGCACAGGTTGTTGGAAAGGCTTTCCCCCGAGTCTGGGGCCTCGGTTCAACGCAGCCTCCTCACTCCATGGTAGCAACACCCCTGGTACTGGAGGCAATCATTTTTAGAGAAGAAAATACTCCAAGAGGGGTCCTCTCTGTAATAATACTCACTCAGCTGTTTTACTTTCAAAACTTGTCTTGTTTTCTTACATGAACTGTATAATGAAAAAAATGCTCACGTCCTCACTAAAGAGAGAGATAATGACCCCAAGGTTGCCAGCATTGGTGATCTTATTTCGAGGTGTTGTTTTTTTAAAGTTTTGGATGCTTTCTTAAATTGAAACCATGAGAATTTCAGCCTTTGCTTTTTTATTTTTTTTAAAAAAAGCTTATTATGACTAGGAAAAGCTTGAAAACAAGCTGCAGCATGTCCTGGTAGTTCAGATACTTTAAGACAAAAAGAACCAGGATTTATTACGTTTCTTAAAAAAAAAACCTCACGTTTTAAAATCAAAACTTTTTTTAGAAGCATTTATGATTCTTTACCATTGGGGGTTGGTAATTTTGCAATTCATAGGGTAAAAACATACGTGACGCTGGCCCAGTTAGGCCCGTCTGAGCCAGTATCACAGTGGGCTGTCTGTTTGTGGCCTGCCAGATGTGGGTTTGGTGCCTACCTCAGCCAGGTAGGAGCCGGGTAGGAAATGTGGGCCCAGTATGAGCCAGGCCCACAGTTTGTACCTGGCTGCTGCCCGGCCAGAACAAAACAGGCAAGCTGGGTGGGAACATGTGTTCCTGGCCCAGTCCTACTGGCATTGGGGAGGTTGCCATGGCGGTTAGCCATGTCTGTATGTAATAGGCAGCCATGGCTGTCCATCATGGTGGGGGTCAGAACGATGTCAGGAACACGGCCAAGCAGCCGCATGTCACTCCCCGCCCTCCCTCCCTGCTCGGGAGACGCCACAGGAATATTTGTTCCCATGGCCGCAGCATACCAGGCTGGGGGGAAGCCTTCCTCAGGGTGGGACGAACATCACGATGTGACATCTGTTACCACCTATAGTAAAACACACACACACACACACACTGCAATTTCCAAATTTCTATCCAGAGCTGATGAGGAAATTATTATTTTTGCCCAGTTTGGGGGGGAGGGGGAAGAAGGGCTGAAGCATTTTTTGACATTTTTAATTAAAACACTGTTCTTTAGGGAAAACTGGCAATTTTTCTGAGTAAAAGTTTCTGCTTTGTCAGAAGGTTTTCATATATTTTTTTTAACCAGCTCTACTTCTATCATTTAAATCTCTGTCAAAACTTCCCTGTGGTGATTTGTTAATTTATTTACCATCAGAAGTCAGTGAAGTAGATGGAGTGGAAAGCAATGACTGTCTTAAGGAATTCTGACATCATTAATACCAGATTTTATTCTATATTAATCTCCTAAATTAAACTGAAATTTTCTTGCAGTTAGTAATGAAAAAACTCATGCCATTCTGACTTAGATACGTATTTGCAGGTTCAGGTCCATCCCCTCCTATCTTCCTCATTTAGCAGACTCAGGAGACCAAATTCTTTCTCTTGTTCAGTTTACATACATTGTCAAACCACCAACAACTCAGCACAGTACTGGCCTTTCTTCACTTGGACTCTTCTGCAGGGCCAGCCTGAGAATTTGCAGAGCCCAGAGACAAGATAAAATGTGGGGCCTCTGGCAGCCCCAACCTCTCAGGTCCATAGGGGCCTATAGGTGGTCGAGTTTGGTGCCCTGTTTTGAAGGAATGGGGCCCCCGCACTCCGCCCTGGTGCAACTGGGAGCCACTGCAGGGCCTCTGAAAGTAGAGAAAATAGTGGGCCATGGGGTGGCCGCTCCAGGCCACTGTGTGGTAAGGCCAGCCTTACCCATCTGTGTCATCATTGTCTTCTGCTGTGGCTGTGGCAAGCACCTTCTCTGGAGCAAACCTAGGGTTTCCACTTCTGGCAGTTTTGACTCTGCCAAAAATGGGAGTGTCATGGTCAAAACCACAAGTCTCCTTTCTGGATATCCTACCACCTGGGCTTCCAGCCCACTCCTCTCTGCTAGAGCCTTCCCTGCGGAGATCAGTCACCCAGCTGAGCCTGAAGCTCAGCTTTTTAAAGGCTCCTGCTCTCCTTTGATCAATTAGGATCAAAGCCAGGTGTGGATGGAGTACTGATCCATCAAGAGCCTGTTCCTGGTGGAGTTTATCACAGCACTCTGCCACAACCAGACAGCAACAAAGGAATGCCGAGGATGTCAGCTATCGAGATTGTGACCCCCATCTGCAAAAAGCATGAGCCCAGTTGGGGGTCATATAATGTGAGCTCTGTGGGCCCGAGAGAGAGAGACCATCTTTACTTTGGGTCGGGACCTCCAATGCTAATGAAAGTTCAAGGCAATAAGAAGTATCAACAGCCTTCATAGAAATTCAGGTCAGAGGGATCTCTAAGATTCAGGACAGTAGTTGCTACATTAAACCCAGTGAGTTGTGCTTGGTTCAAACATCTTGACTTTTAGAAAGTCATATGGATTCCAGAGTAAATCATTTGTGGATTTTGGCATAGTCTTAATCTGAAAGAAGTAAATGATGGAGAATCCACCACAAGTCCATTAGCAGTCTGTTCCAATGATTAATCATCAATTTGTGCTTTTACTACTGTAAGAAAATGGGTCTTTTCAAATTTGGGAATCAAATGTGCATATCTTTTTACTCTAATAAATACTGGTGGTGGAGAAGGAGGGTGTGGTGAGAAGTGGCATGCTATAGTTAAACTGGCTGATTTTCAGCAGTGCTGAAATCAAATCAAGATTATTCTGACTTTAGCATTTTTCTTGCTTTTATTCTCTCTCATTCAGCATTTTATATACAGGTTCAGTTGGATTTGGCCATATGGACAGAGAAAGGATGAAGGTTGATCAGGGAGTTGATAATTACATGGGAGAAAGGCAAGGATGAGGCACATGAGAAGAAGGCTGTGGGATATGTAGATCTAGTAGTAGCCACAGATTGGAGAGACGAAGGATAGGACTACACAATGATCCCATTTGACGGGAGTTAGTTTCCTGTGATCTCTTAACAAGCCTTTCTCAAGCAAGCTGGTCTAGATGGTTAGGCTAAGTATGAGAGAACTGTTAGGGATGGGGTTGGGCTGCTATGTTCATCCATGTCAATGTGGTAGAAGTTTGCAAACCCACACAGCACATTAAACTACTGCGGTCTCACCATCCTGAAATGTCCTGAGTTTTGCAGGACAAACCCTCGGAGATGGTGCTTAGTCAATGATTTTAGGCAGGGACTCATGTTTACTGTGTTTTTCCCATTGCCACCAATGGGGAAAATGCAGAGAATATGGATCCCTGGTTTTAGGGTTGGGTGCACTATATGGTAGTTCTTCTTCTACTCTTTGGGTGCAAACTTCCATCCATAAAAGTCAATGGCTCAGATTCCATTGACTTTAATGGGGAAGAGGTTTTGCCCTTAGTTCTTACATTCTTATGCACTAAGGCAGAAAAGGAAACGTTCACCCGATGAGCAGAGTAATACTCTCTGAAGCTCTAGTCTGCACATTCCAGTGCATTGAAATAATCAAGAACTTTTATTCAGTTTCACTGACAAGAGTTCCTCCATAACCAACTTCACTGCAATAATCAAGCTCTGCTTAGGAAAGACATACAACTAAGTAAACAAATACTTTATGCAGAAAAGGAAATTGTAGCTGAATTGTAAATATTACTTCAAAGCTCTGTATTATCATGTTACCCATCTGCAATGCAATGAAACTAAAACTTTGCAACATAAAAAACCAATTATATCCTTTCCAACCGACCACCTCCATAGTCAAATATTTCCCTAGGGAGAGTTGAAAGATTCAGATCAAGATTATTCTGACTTTAGCATTTTCCTTGCTTTTGTTCTCTCTCATCCAATCCATTCCCCCAATTCCTTATTCCTAAAATACCTGCCTGATTGTGGGGTAGAAGAAGAAGACAAATTTTATATTGGTTGGTGGATGCCTATTTGTTAAAACATCAAATGCAGAACTGAAATGAATAGGCATTTTTGTTTTCACAAATATTTGTATTTTTGGATAGCCCAATGAATAATGATTTGCCATGGAAACAATATTTGCATATCTATTCAGGTATTTTGCTTCAGTTATTTAAGTCACTTCAATTCAATGCACAATAGCACTAAATAGTGCTGAAATTAAGTAACTGAAGTACCAAATTGACAAAATAAAATTGAAATGACGTGACCAAAATAACCAAACTGAAATACCCCAAACTTAGTGGAAATGAAGCCAGAGCCCAAGCAGAGAGTTGCACCCTCTTGTGGGTGAGTGGGCCACTGTGGGTCACTGGCCCTTTTCACATGGGCTGTGCTGGGTGGGGGGATGGGTGTGCACCCGTGGTGGGTGGAGGTGGGTGTGCACCCCCCATCTCCACCTCCATGCACGGAGCAACTGGCATTGGAGCCCATTGCTCCATGTGAGGGTGATGGGTGGAGCGCAGGAGCACGCATGCACCCCCACCCACCACGGGCGCCGTTCCCACAGACAGCCCCCCACCACACACCTACCGTGGGCGGCATTCACACGTGCGCTCCCCCACTGCACAAGTGGTGAGAAGTGTGTGTGTGGGGGGGAACCAGTGTGAAAAGGGCCACTGTCAAGAACATTTATTTGATCTAGACTAAATATTCCTATTCTTCATTTCTTCTAGTTACTACTCCCAGGAGGACCACTTCTTTTTGCCATAGGAAGCAGCTCTTTTCTTTGAGTGTACATCCAGTGTAGAATATTTTTGGAATCAAAGAACTAAAATGACATTTGCAACTTTCATCATCCTGAAATTCATGTCTATATGTTACAAACCACAAGCTTTGAGCTTTTTTTTGTCTACTTAGACTACAGTTTCTTTGCAGAAGGTGATTTTAATATAGTCACAATCCTCTGGTGGGATAATGTTAATTAGGCATGGGCGAACAGATCGCGGTTCGTGTTCGGCCGTTCGGTTCGGCCGCGATCGGTTCGTGTGTTCGTGTTCAGCCGTTCGGTTCGGCCGCGTTCGGTTCGTGTGTTCGTGTTCGGTCGTTCGGTCGTACCTCGCGTTCGTATTCGCCCATTCGGTTCGGCCGTTCGTGTGTCAGCCGTTCGTGTTCGGTTGTTCGGGCAGGTCGTACGTTCGTGTTCGGCCGTTCGGTTCGTTTGCCATCGGGTTGTACATTCGTGTTCGGGCGTTCGGTGTTCGGGTGGTTCGCGCGTTCGCGTTCGGCCG
>QEPC01002001.1:1886625-1909046 GCA_003113815.1 Sphenodon punctatus | reverse complement strand
AGGCAGACAGTTTTGTTTCTTGCTGCGCCCGCCTCAAATCAGCCCCATTGGCTCCGTGCAGCCTAGCCCGTGGCCAATCATAGACTGCCAAGCCAGTGGTCTGAGGCGAAAAGAGATGGTGATTCATCAGGCTGGCTGCTACTCCAAGCCACTCTCCACCCTCCACCCCTGGTGCCTGGAAGTCTGCTCCTAGCTGAGTCAAATGACTTCCCCCTCCCTGCTACATTTGGCCTTCCAGTGACCTGACAGAAGACCATGTTTTAGCCACCCGAACACAACCGAACGCGATTCGAATTGAACGAACTGTTCGGCCATTTCGTAGTTCGGTGTTCGGTTCCGTTTGGTGTGTTCGGCCATTTCGTAGTTCGGTGTTCGGTTCGGTTCGGTGTGTTCGTTATTTCGGTGTTTGGTGTTCGGTGTTCGGTCCGTTCAGTGCGTTCGTGTTCGTGTTCGTGTTCGGTTGTCCGAACAGGCCGAGTTCGGGCCGAACACTGAACTACCGAACCGCGTTCGCCCATCCCTAATGTTAATGGAGGCTTGAGTCTCATTGGGTGCTTTTAGATGGGGTATTTTCAGACGTTACGAGATCACAGTGAACCACGGTGAATACCCACCTGTGGTCAATGTGTCTCGAACGTCTGTTTGGCAGCCACCAGATGACCCCGGCGGGGAATGAATGGGGTGATTTCGGTACGGGGCCAACGGGGCCCGTAACGTCTGAAATCACCCATGGACAGCTGCCCCGGTGCCGGGCGCGCTTCACCCTCAGGGGGCCCATCCATCTAAAGGCAGCCCCACCAGATGTGCAGGCAGAGCAGGCTGCCCCACCGGTGGTGCTCAGGCAGGCCAAACCCAGGGCACCCGCTCAAAGTGGGACAGCTATCTGTCTGATGGGTGGCCCATATTTCAGCTCTGCTTTCGGTTGGCCATTGCCCCAGGCAATGTCATAAAAGTTGTGGGTGCCATCCTAGAGCATAGGGCAATAACCTGCAACTCTATGGTGTATGGGGGGGGCGGTGCCACGCAGGCGGACTGTGGACCAGGGAACCTGCCGGGTCCATCTGAAGCTAACCCAGGCAGGGCTGCAAGTGCGTGGACGCATCTAAAAGCACCCATTGAAGTAAATAGAATTCATATGAGTACTAATGGCAGGGATGCATGCTATCCCATGGTGCTCTGCACTGTATATCTTGAATAATGATGATTAGCCCAATAGGCCCTAATCCTGACCTGGTGGCCTTTAGAAGAAACTGGAATAACAGCAATAACAAGGGTTTGCAATGCCTCTCAATTAAGCATTATATTTATATGCTGCTGGCAGTGTGCTGAGCACTCCCTCTCTCAGGTCATAAAAATGATATAAACAGTGTGATCCTGACTCCACTGAACTCAGTGGGACAGTAAATAAAACTGAATCTAACACCTGTCCCTGCAAGATCCCAAGATTTGGCTGCATTTTTTTAAAAAAACTAACACATTGTTTATCATTACTTTTTGTTTATGGTTTTTTTCATCAGGCTTCAGACAATATTAATGTGTTATTACAAACACTGTAGCAGAGTTGTGGCAGGATCAGACTCACAGCATAAAACCCAGAGGGACAATTTGAAGTGCAAAGTCAGGAAGAAGAAGAAAGAGGGTCGCAAAAATGTGAAAGGGGACAAGATGACAGTGCACAGCGTCAGGGGGGAAGGCTAGCAGGTAAGAGCAGAGAAGTCAGACCAGGGTCCTGAGACAAGGGTGAGGCCGAAGGCTGGGAGTGGCAGGCAAGAGGGCTGGAATGAGGCAGTGTGGAGGCTGAATCCAAACCCAAGGCAAGGTTGGAATTGAGCCAATGCTGTAAATACTTGGAAGAGCAGAGTCTCTGGATTGTAGGCAGGGATATATATAATATCCCTGACAGCCAATCAGGGACAAGGGATAGAACAGGGGTGGGGAACCTCAGGTCCTAGGGGCCAAATGTTTTTATTTGGCCCTTTTCCGTTCCTAGATCTGGCCCCTGGATCTAATTCCTACTCCCAGCTTAAGCACTTAAAGACTGAGCTCAGAGTAATGGAGCAGAGATGAGGGCATGAACACATGGATAGGGAACAGACTTTAAGCACTCCTCACCCACCCCCAATTTCTGTGTGGTGTGGCTCCTGGGAAAGAAAAGGTTCCCCAGTTCTGGGCGAGATGTTATATTCATTGGCTCTTTGCTATCTCCAGGATAGCAAAGAAACATGGGCAACTTCCTGACATCCAGCAGACCCAGGTTCAAGATACAAGATGCCTGGTCCCACAGGATCCTGACAGTTGCTACTTGTACCAATTTAAATTATTTTTTTAGATAAGATTAAGAATATATGAACTGTCCTATTGGGTTCATCTAGCCAAATATTGTGTCTCTGCTGGCAGCCAGCACTAGAAGTTTCAGAACAAGTATACAAAACAGGCATATATGGAGAAGACAATCCCCCTCTTGGTCACTCCTAATTTCTGGCAGTCAAAGAGTTAATCTCCCAATCATCATGGCTTATAGCCATTGATGGACATATCCTCCAAAAGAGTACCTAATTCCATTTTGGACCCATTTAAACCGTTGGCCTTCACAACATCCCATGGCAATGAGTTCCACAGGTTAACTGTGGGTGGGGGGAAAACAGACATGCACCTAAACTCTGCTGTAACATTGCTTATGCATGTTGCAGGGCTGCATAGGGTGCCAATACAACCCTGCAACATGTATAAGAAATCTTAGCATGGTGTTAAAGTGGTGTTATGTGCATGTCTGTTTTCACCCACTGTTGTTAAAAAAATGATAGCCTTTTGTTTGTTTTAAGTATGCTGCCTGCTAATATATTGTGGGTGCTGACCTCCACTCATTAAAGTCAATATGACCTGAACCCTATGGAGACATCATCCTCCATCCATTAAATTCAATCGCTGAGCTCCTATTGACCTTTAACGATGGAGGATTACATCCTGTGTCTGTTTAGTTCTAGTATTATGAGAAAGGTTAAATAACAGCTCCCTATTCCCTTTTTACACAATAGAAGATTTTATAAACCTCAGTCATGTCTTTTTTTAACTGATTTTGTGAGAGACAGTATCAAATGCTTTATTAAAATTCATACACATAATGTTTACTGCATTCTCATTGTCTACTAATGCCATTTCCCCCCAAAGACATAAAATTTAAAAAGCAATCTAATTTGGCTGACATGGTTTAGTTTTCATAAATTGATGCTACCTTCTGTTTCTGGCTCCATTATAGATTATGGATGCATTACATTCTGCTTATAATTGTATCAATAGCTGCTGACGTCTTCCTAATTAGCAACATTTGGATTCTCTTTCCATGTTCAAACCAACGGTAATTAACTGATCCACAGTCATTTAGAAACAATGTCAATGTTTTAGGAGAAAATGTTTGTTGTGGGCTGTGTAAACTAAATATTTGCATGAATGCTAGTAAATCTTTTCCTCTTCCAAATGCCAAAATGACACTGTAATGAGGATCTTTACAATGTTATCTGTGACTGAAATTTCTACTCATATAGGGCTGTATACCTCTCCCTACTAAAGTCTTGCACATCCATCTTGTCATTGGAAAGCTCCTTGTTTGAATTTTTTATTATAGAGACAAAATAAAGGTTACACATAATCAATTATATATAATTAATAATAACAGTAAATGAGAACATCCAGAAGATGCAGATGCATAATCTCAAGAAGTATCAGGACCTTGTTATTGTCACTTACAAGGTGTATCAATTGGAAAAATTACGATTTTCCCCTATTATCATCTTGGTATACAGCCTGATTCTGAAAGCACTCAAAGTAAGTTTTGGTAATTAACCATTCACGCTAAGAATGCTCTTATTTTGGACACAACCAGTATCATCTGCAAGACCTTGGGCATAGGGGGCAGGTGTGACAGCCACCAGCTGTCACTCAAGGCCCCACCCAATATGGGAAAAATAAATAAGGAATAACAATAAAAATATATAGGCATATAAGAAGAATGTGTAGGAATCAACAAATGGTCAGCCTGGAATACATTTTATTATTGTATACATGGAATACATTTATTACCGGTATTATTTACAAGCGAATAAATGGGAGAGCGACCACAGATATATAGTAGATAACTAATATTAATTAAAAAAATTATTTTTGGAAGTGTTGGGTTGGTAAAATCCAGTGCAGATTTCTCAACACCGCCGTTTTGCGGCCTCTACGCCGTTGCTATGCTGAGCCATTGATTGCTTCCTTGCATTTCCCCTCCCCTGAACTGTCCCGGCGGTACACAGAATCCCTGCTATTTAAATCTCATCTAGAGAATGACCTCCGATGTGGTGCCGATCCCATGCCTGTTCTTCTTTGAGTGGCTCCTCCCATTCTCACAAATGGGTTTGCGCATGCGCGCCCTTCTCCTACCGGCATATACCAAGCTCATATTCAAATCTTTAAGTGATGTTCACGTGCCCCCACACTATATAAGGCACCCTCCCGCATATGCCCAACAGTTCCTTCCAACCGCTTTCGCGGCTTACTGTCATTTACCTTTGCTCGTATAAGTTCACCATGTCTTCAATCAAACACTCATTTAAAAGTTGTTTTTCCTGTAATAGGAAGATGACTATGAAAGACCCGCATGGTCAGTGCCTTATTTGTCTGGGAACAGAACATGACCCAGCAGAGTGCCCAAATTGCCACTCTCTGAAGCCTAGAGCTTTGAGGGAGAGAGCTATAAGACTACCAGCTCTCCTCAAAGAGATTGAGGAAAGACAAAAATGTAAGTCCCCTGTTAAAAGAATATCTTCTCCCTCCTCTCAACCTCCTAGTATTGGTGCAGAGGTGATTATATCAGACGCAGCTTTAGCCCCTGGAATATCTAATTTAGACTCTCCAGTACCGGGGCCTTCGACTAGAGAGGAATCTGATTCTCCTCCAAATAAGCGTAGGAGATGGTATGAGGATGTTGAGTTTGCTCAGTTTCCCCAACACCCTCTGAGGAAGATGCTTTGTTATGGGGAGATTATTTGTCTCCTTTGACTCCGCAATCGCCGCTCTCCACTATATACCGAGGAGGAGCAACCGGGCACAGAATTTAAGGATTCGCCCTACCAACCCCCTCGTATTCAGTGGGTAGCCAGTCCCAGACAACAAGTGGCTCAGGGACCCCTACAGCTCCCTCCGCGTCTGACACCAGAAGCCATATTTCCATGGCGTTATTTCAAAGAGCAGGAATCTGCTAGACAGGAGGATACTAAGCGCATTTTTTTGTGTTTGGAGAGGCTGGTTAAGGTGTCTGAGACAAAATCTACGTTGCTAAGGCATTCACCACACCTCTCGGGCGTCGACCTTTCTCTTACATAAGGGGACACTTGACGTTCTACTGCATCAGCGTCGAGGCATTCCCCTCCATCTACTCCGCCTACGGCTTCCAGAGCTTCAACTTCGATCCCCCATTGACGTCGACTTGCTCATACTACATCGACAGCTTCAACATCGACATCCAAACCCTTGACGTCGTCAGGACAATCGACGTCGATGGATCAACAACCAAAGTCTTTCCAGTTAGAAGCTAAAAGAATCTTTTTAGCATGCCAAGAAAAACGCAAGAGGCTACTCAGGTGTAGGAAACAGAGAAGGTCTCAGCTGATTGAAGCTCCCCCCATGGAGGATTTACCTCCTTTACCGTAACTAGAACCTGATAGAACCTGAACTCCCTTTAGAAGAGACTTTACCCACACCTGATGCTCCTGAACCATTTGAAGGGGAGCAAGACATGGAAAACATCTCTCCACCACCATCCGATGACGTCCAGGGCTCTACATCTTCAGGATCGACACAGGACCATAAGGACTTTCAGGACCTTCTGAGGAAGTTCTCTGCCGTCCTAAAAATAGAGACTGTTCCCATGAGTGAGCATGATGTTGATCCTGCGTACTCTGCGGTTGAATGACCTACTCACTCTAAAAGGACTCTCCCTCTCCTTAAAAGACACGCTGCGGATGCTGAAAAGATATGGGCTACCCCTGCAGCTATCCATCCGGTATCTTCTTCAGCAAGTTCTTTTTACCTTTTCCCACCGTTACAGGGATCAATATCTTTTAAACACCCACTTCCAAATTCCTTAGTTGTGGCAGCTTCTGCAGAAAAGTTCCAGAGAAACACTCAAGATACTTTCCCTGCGGACAGAGAAAGTAGGAGGATTGATGTCTTCGGTAGAAAGGCTTTTGCTTCTTCTACCATGTTAATGAGAACATCTAATTATTCGGCAGCGATGTCCTCGTACCAACATCATCTATGGGATGAGGTACAGAAATTCATTCCCTCACTTCTCAAAGAAGAGCAAGCCCCTCTCCAAGTTCTTTGCACAGAGGGTTTGATCACAGCCAGATTTCAACTTCAAACAGCCAGGCATTCTTCTGAGACAGCAGCTAGGGGAGTTGCTAATTCAATTGTGACCAGGCGATTTGCTTGGCTCAAAGGCACAAAATTGGATGCTCATTAGGGATGGGCGAAAGCGGTTCAGAAGTTCGGAGTTCGGCCCGAACTCGGCCTGTTTGGATGATCGAACGTGAACCCAAACCCGAACATACCAAACAGAACCGAACACCGAACGGCAAAATGGCCGAACAGTTCGGTCAGTTCAGATCGCGTTCGGGTGGCAAAAAAAAGGTTCACTGTATGGTGACAGGGAGGGGTAGTACTAGTCACTGAGGAGCAGACTTCCAGGCACCAGGGGTGGAGAGACTTGCAAGAAATGAAACTATCTGCCTCCCACCTTCCCAACACCTTCTGAGCTAGTCACTGTTCCTGAACAGCAGGCGTTGAGTAGGATTATTAGATTGCTTTAAGTTTCATTTCAGTTTTGTACTGAAATGAAACTTAAACCTTAAACTGAAACCTTGTGTTTGTGATTCCCACCCCCCCATCGCATATATAGAGAGATAGGTTAGGGATAGTAGTTGTAGGAGCTATCTTAGTGATAGAGATAGCGTTAGTGATTTAGTTTTAGTGTTTGTAGTAGTAGGCCTGTGTACTTATTAGATAATCCATTTAGTTCATAGCATTTAGAATAGTTAATAGCAGTTAGATTTAGTGTAGATATATATATATATATATTTATTAGATAAAATAAATAAATAAAAAAAACCCATATAAAAACAAAAAACCAAATAAAAAACAAAAGAAAACCATATAGAACCCAATAAAAAACCAATAAACGATATAAAAAACCAAAAAACCACCCATAACATTTCCCGAACGGCCGAACCAAATGGCCGAATGGCCGAACCGAATGGCTGAACCGAACGGCCGAACCCAAACACGGCGAACTAACTGAACTGCCGAACCGAACGGACGAACCGAACGCAGCCGAACTGAACGGACGAACCGAATGCAGATGAACTGAACGGACGAACCCGAACCGCGATCTGTTCACCCATCCCTAATGCTCATCATAAGGCCAAAATAGAAAACTTACCCTTTGACCAATTAGGCCTGTTCTCTAAGGATACTGATGGCATCCTTTAAGAATTCAGAAATCTAAGGCGACAGCTATTAAAATGAAGATCGCCCCAAAAGATCAGCTGACACCTTTTGCACCATCCAGATCTTATCAGCAGCAGCCAACTTACTACCGACCACAAAGGCCATACTATTCGCATCCTCAAGCATACAATAAGAGGTATTCACCATCCAGCACCTCTTACCAGGGACTTGCAAAAAATCAGCATACACCTTATAAACAGAGGGGAAGTTATAACAAGCAGTTCTCCGCTTTTTCCTCTAGATGGTGCAAATGACAATTAGCCACAACGGGTATTTTCAGACCTGACGATTCACAGTGAACCACGGTCAATACACACATGGGGCCAAAGCGCCCTGAACGTCTGTTAGGCGGCCGCCAGATGTTCACCATGGTTGATTCCCACATGGGGTCAATTTCAACCACGCTTCCGGGGCTCCCCGCCGGACAATCCCTGAAAGCGTGGTCAAAGAGATCCCCGGCAGGGACCAACAAAAAGTAACGTCTGGCTGGCGACCACGGCCCAGAATCCCTGGCCGGATTCCAGCCGTGGTCAAATTGGACGGGCGCTGCGGCTGCATTGGCCGCGGCATCCACCCATCTCCCCAGAGGGTGGGCGGCAGGGGAGTGTGAGGGGGTGGGGCTATGCGCCCGCGCGTTGTGCCGCATGGCCCCGCCCCCTCCCCGATTCCCCGCTGGGATCAGCCGACACACCTGTTGGACGTGCCAGAGTGATCCCGGCGGGGAATCATCTGGGTGATTCCGGGACGGGGCGAATGCCGCCCCGTCTCGTCTGAAATCACCCAACATTTGCATCCCCACAGCATACAGTTAACTTTCAGTTTGGTTTGTCTAATTCTATATCCTATTGGAAATATATTACTAATGATAAGTGGGTTCTGAGAATTATTGAAAGGGGTTACAAGGTTTCTTTCTCAGTTATACATGAACTTTCTACCTATGTTAAGAACATTCCTTTTTCTCAACAACAAGTTAAAGAATTGAATAAAGAAGTTACTGAAATGTATAAAAAGGGTGTAATTGAGTTAGTGGACATGAATAACTCTTCTACTGGATTTTACGCTAGCTATTTTATTATTGATTTAAAAAGATGGGGGGTCTAGACCCATATTAGACTTAAGAGAGCTTAACACTTACATTAACTATCACAAATTTAAAATGCTAACCCTGGACAGGTTATCCTCCTTTCTACATTTGGAACAGTGGTATGCAGTACTGGACTTAAAAGATGCCTATTTTCATATTAGGCTCCACCCTTTGTCCAGCAGGTTTTTTAGGTTTATCCACAATTCTCACCATTTCCAGTTTGCTTCACTTCCATTTGGATTTTCATCCGCTCCAAGAGTGTTCACCAAAGTTATGTCTCCTGTTATTGCTTATTTACGCAAACAAAGTTTTGAGATATACCTCTTTTTGGATGACTGGCTCCTCCTGGCATCATCCACGCAACTATTGAAACACAATATTGATTTTACACTTGACCTATGCTATAATTTAGGGCTTTCAGTGAATTTGTGAGAGACCAGGAAGGACTCTCCACCACATGCACTCTCACCCCCCAGTTGCGAGGACACTTGTACCTTTAAATGGTTCCTCAGGGTCTTATATTGGCTACGGGAGCAGGCTACAAGAGCAGGTCCCAGCCGAAGCTCATCACTGGGACTGGCAAAGGACAAAGTGACCACTCTATGAATCCACACTCCTTCGGGGGCCCAGGGAAGGGGGTTGAGGTTCAGTGGGGGTTCAGGGAAGGGGTCACCGGGAGCCCAGGAATCCACTAGGATAGGGATAGGGCACTCACACAAGAATAAGGGGGTCAGGTAATCGGGGAAGGCTAAATACCACGTTCTCACCAAGCACGCGTTGTTCACACCCACTCTCTCAGTCACTCACCTTGCTCTCACTGCACCCGCTCATCACTCTCTCAATCTAGATCTTGCGCTCTGCACTTCCGCTCCACAAACAATGCTCAAGGGGCCGGTCTCACGGCACTACGTCCGATCACCAGCAATGCAGCCTGCTTCTGCAGGGTTTAAATAGCCCTGCCCTATTGCCTCACCCGGAAGCGTGCGGAACGCCGCGGTCCCACTTCTGGGTCTATCTCAGGCATGCGCCGTGAGTCCTCGGTTGCCGGGAGACCCAGGGACGCCGAGCTTGTGCATGCATCCTCTGGGTCAGGTGTCCCTGACGCACGTTGACGCGCGCCCGGGCGGGGGGGCGCGCGGCGCCGCCGGAGGCAGGAATTCCCCGCAAGCGTGGCCATCCCTCCTCTTCCCCAACCCTGGGACCTGACAGAATTTCAAAAAAATCTTCCCTCTGCCCTACACAACGCATCGCCTATATTGGAGCTATTTTGGACTCCACTGTGGCCAAAATGTTTGCCCCTGAAGAAAGATTTGGTGATATTTCTAATCTTATCAGGCATCTCTGTATACATAGGTTGCAGGGTGCAAAAGTTTTCCAAAGGCTACTTGGCCTTATGGTGTCCACCACCGCCACTACACCTTTCGTAAGGCTGCATATGAGACCATTGCAACTTTGGTTCTTAAAGCTTTTTAACCCTATGTTAGACCCCCCTAACAAAAAGCTTAGAATAACTCACAAGGTTTTAAATTCCTTGGAGTTTTGGACAAAAAGGGAATGTGTTTTGGCAGGAAACCCCCTTTTGAAGCCCTATCCTTTAAATATGGTAACAACCGATGCTTCCTTGGCAGGTTGGGGTGCTCACCTGCACGACCTGAACATCTTGGGGACATGGAATACAAAACAACGGCAACTACATATAAATGTATTAGAGGCCATGACTATTCTAAAGGCCCTAAAGGCTTTTTACCCTCTTCTCCAAGGGACTGTCGTCAACATATCATCAGACAATTCAACCACAGTTTGGTATGTAAACAAATGGGGGAACAAAGTCCCTGGAACTTTGCATACTGGCCTTAGAGATCTGGCACTTTGCCAGGAAACACAAGATACATTTGATTGCTTTGCACATTGCAGGAACGCAAAACACTCGTGTGGATATTCTCAGCAGGTTGTCAACCGAGAACCACGAATGGGAGTTATCCACATTGATATATCGGAAGTTGATAGAGTTGTGGGGCACCCCAATGATAGATGCATTTGCCACCAATCAGAATGCCAAGTGCAACCAATTCTGTTCAAGGGCAGCCCATGGCCCGGCGTCCATAGGGGATGCCTTCCAAATTCTATGGAAACCTCACCTAGTTTATGCCTTTCCACCTATACCACTTATCCCCAGGATGTTGGACAAGGTACGGGCACAGGGGGAAAATCTTATCCTAATTTGTCCAAAGTGGTCTCGGCAGTGCTGGTTCAGCAATCTCCAATTAGCCAATCTCTCCATGCCCCTACCCGTTCCCACACCTCTTATCCATGAATCAAGGTCTGATTCTGTATCCAGACGTAGACCGCCTGAACCTACATGTGTTCAGGATCCAATTTCCTTAGTCCATAGCATGGTTGCAGACAAATTATCGCTAGTTCTACCCAGTGATATCAAGGATTCAACTCGGAAGTCTTTTGACTCTAAATTTAAAAGGTTTTCCTGCTGGCTAGCAGAAAACTCCAAATCACAATGAGAGATACCTATTGATTTGGTCTTGCAATATTTACTTACATTTGTAGCGTCGGGGCTAGTCCCCTTCTCTATAAGGGTCCACCTCTCCGCAATAGCTAGGAATGTTCAAATAGAGGGCATGCAATCCCTATTCTCTCATCTCAAGGTTAAAAAGTTTTTGAAAGGTTTAAATAACCTTTTCCCCCCAATAAGAGTCCCCTTGTCTCAATGGGATCTTAACTTAATTCTGGATTTTCTGACAGGCCATCCCTTTGAACCCCCTGATCAATCTGATCTCCTTAATTGGACCCTCAAGACTGCCTTCTTAATTGCCATTACTTCTCTCTGACATGTAAGTGAATTGGCTGCTATAAACATTAATGACCCATATTTGCAGTTTTTCCCTGATAGGGTAGAAATTTCTGCCCACCCCTCCTTCATCCCCAAAATTGTATCTCCTTTCCATTTGCAGCAAAAAATGATATTGTCAGTTTTCTCCCCTCCCCCTCATGATTTTGAAGAAATGAGGCTAGCTCATACATTAGATGTTAAAAGATTTATTATGATTTATTTAGATAAAACTCGAGATTGTAGGAGCTCGAACAACCTTTTTGTATCTCCGACTTTACACAAGTTAGGCCAAAAGGTATCGTCACAGACCATCTCTAAATGGTTGGTACAGACTATTTCCTTGGCTTACATTCAGAAGGGCTTATTGGTCCCACCTAATCTAAGGGCTCACTCGCTTACAGCAATGGGTTCTATTACTGCGGCTTTTGCCAATATTTCCCCTCATGAGATTTGCAGGGCAGCTACTTGGACCTCCCAGCATACGTTCATAAAACATTATTCCCTCCATTTGGGTTCCTAGAACGAGACTTCCCTTGGCATTTCTGTATTATCTTCAGTTTTCAAATCTTACTAATTCAGTTATTCTCCCATTTGGTTGCAGAATTACTTGTTTAGCATTGTGATTGCAGTAATATACATGTTTAGTTTTTGATTTACCTAGGCTATACAATAAATTGCCTTCCTGGTTATAAATACTAATCTCAAGAATCTATGTTTTCACTAAACATAATACATTCCCCCACCGCCTTGATCTAGGCTTGGTACTCTCCCATTTGTGAGAATGGGAGGAGCCACTCGAAGAAGAACAGAAGGTTGCTACCTTGTAAACAAGGTTCTTCGAGATGGCTCCAAACATTCTCACAAATGCACACCCTTCCGACCCCGCATGGAATTTATTTTTTACACTACATGTTGGAAGGAACTGTTGGGCATAAGCGGGAAGGTGCCTTATATAGTGTGGGGGCGCGTGAACGTCACTTAAAGATTTAAAGATGAGCTTGGTATATGCCGGTAGGAGAAGGGCGCGCGCATGCGCAAACCCATTTGTGAGAGTGTTCGGAGCCATCTCGAAGAACCTTGTTTACAAGGTAGCAACCTTCTGTTCGCTCCCCTGACCTTCCTCCCATGATGCTCTCCGCCAGGCCCGCCTCTGCTCAGAAAGAGCTTGGATCTAAGTGGTCGGCTGGCCTGTGCGACCGGAAGTAGGTCGTCTACCAGGGAAATTTAAACGTTAGCAGCGGCTGTTTTTTTCTGCTAGCTTTGGAGGTTCCGTCTTGCTGCCTGTTACTTCTCCCACCCCTTTAGGTGAGACCCAACTTCAGTCCTGCTGGTGCGAGTGCCTGGGGACAGCCTCCCCCCCCCCCCGCGCACCTTTGGGGCAGGAAGGTTTATTCCCTGCAGGTCGCTATGGCGTTTGATAGGAGCAGCCGTAGCTCCAACAGTCTGAGAGCCCCCCACCACTACCCTAGTGTGCAGGCGCCGGGCATCCTCGCCTCCGGCTTGGCTGGATTGTAGAGGGTGGCGGAGGGTTAAGAGGAAGGGGGCGGCTGGTTAAATAGCTTGGAGTAACTTTCATGTAAATACTATGAATGCAAGTTGAAGGTGAGGGGCTTGTTCTCTGGGCTGTGAAACAGGTTAAAATTGGCAGGTGAACAGATCCCTGGTCTGGACTGAAAATGTCCCTTGAGGATGCTGCAGGATTCTTAACCACTGGGATGGGTACCTTTTTGATTTATGGTCGTGGCAGGGTCCAGAATGGTGCAGATTGTGAGACTGCATAGGGGTGTGTGTGTGTAATATGAGGTCTGCTGAGGGTGAAAACAGACAATGCTAACTGTACATTAACACCACTTAAAACACTACTTTAACATTTCTTATGCATGTTGCAGGACTGCACAAGGCACTGAAACAACCCTGTAACATGTATAAGAAATGTTAAAGTGGAGTTAGCATTATGTCTGTTCTCACCCTAATAAACTTGAAATGATGAGATAAGTGTAAGATGGATTGGTGTAAAATACAGGCAGACAAAGCCTCAAAAACAGGGAGCACGAGCCTGTGTAGGGGTGGTGGTGACTCGGAAGGGGTCCCCAACACAAAGGTGGGTGTAAGTAATCTAGAAATAATGTGTAACATACAGGGCTGCAGTGAAGGGAACCTCAACCCTAAAGGGCATGTTGTTTTTGACTGTACATCAAAAACTATGGTAACACTTTCCTCCTTTTCTGAGTGAGTTGTGTGTGTTGAACATTCCTATGTTAGGAGGCTCACATGACCATTCCACACAGGACCCAACTTCCCTTGATGCAGCCAAACCTGTGGTTAGGGTGGTTGCTGTGTTGGTCCCAAGTATGAGAGATGAAAAGTAGCTTGGATGATGCCCTTTTTATTGGTCCAGCTTCTATTGGTGAGAGAGCTGGTATGTTTTTGAGTTACACAGAGCTGCTCTTAGGCAGGTGTGTAGATGAGTTACGCTCCAACTCTATCCGGTTCCACTCTATCTTTACTTTAAAGCAAAGAGCTTCTTGTTCTTGTGGAGAAAAGATGGACAGTGAGACTAGCTCTAAGAAGCCTGAAAGTGGAACCGGGGCATGCATCCTAAAAGGCTTGGCATCCAGAAGACAAACAAACCACCCCCAAATTTTACTTAGAAAGAATCCTGATTTTTTTAAACCCATTCTTGCAATGTCTAGGGGCCTGACACCTTGCTCTGAATGCTTAAGGTTGTTAGCTCTGAATAAATTGACCTTAAAACTACATGCATTATAGCTAAAGGCAGTAAGCGCTTTCACGTAGAGCAAATCTTATCCTTAAAATTGCTGCAAACATTCTAGGTGAGGCTGGGGTGCTAACAGCTGCCTATGTTAGGCAAGAGGTGGCATGAGCTACTGTAGATCCTGCTTTATAGCCCCTTTCACTAGTTGAGGTCAGCCTTATCCTGGGGCAGAGTTAATCCTGGTTGAGAGCTTTGGTGCCAAGGCAAGCGTGTACTCCTGCATGTTCTTCCTCTGAGGGCGCAAGTGTGATTTGGTTGCTGTCACTTTTCCTTATGTTGTCTCCAAAGCTACCTTAGCAGCAATCCCTCCAAAGCATGAGGAGTGCCTTATGAAGGCTTTTGTTGTGCTGCAAAATGATATAAACAGAGGGTGGTAAATGAGACTAAGCTTCAGGGTAGGCTGTCGAGTTCAGTGACTTCTAGGAGAAATGCATGTATATTGGATAAACATCTGTCTAAGAATTGCATGAACACTTAAGCTCCACTTCTCAAAGCACATGACTGCTGCAAGCCCTGTCCACTCCAGTGAGGCTTGCACTAGGGAGTGCTTTAGAGTGTTATGACAGTACTAATTAGTGTACTATGATGGAAACCCAGTGTGCTGAGATTTGACTATGAAGAGCTTCTTGAGTACTATGACTTGTATGAAATAGTTGGCACAAGTATGATGATGGCCTAGTTGTAAGTAGTTAAACTTCCAGAATATCTTGGTTTAGCAAGAGATGGTGACAGTGGTTTCAGGAGCCCCACCAGGAGAAGGACTTTGGCTGCAGGTTAGGAGATTCCCTGGGCCCTTGTAATGTCTCCCTCGCACGGTGGCAGAGGGAGACGGTGTGGGGCCAGGGATCCCTCCTGGCAGCCTTCAGCCTGACTGGGAAGGGACTTGAAAAGTGGCATGCCTGCTGACAGCACCCTAGGCCACATGCCTAAGGTGCGGTCCGTGGCAGGGATTGAGGGCGGCTCTGTTCGGGCTACTGTTTAGTGGGGTAAATCTTAGTTGAAGGGCTTGGATGGTATTTCTTATCATTGGTTTTAGTGTGGCTGGGGGGTATATGTGCTCTAGGGTTGATGGATGTGATGCTTAGCTGGGGGATCTCTGGTAAGGGAGAGGTTATAATTTGGGGAATGGGTTTTAATAATAGGGTTTGTTTTGTACTGGGGGCAGGAAACCTAACCAATGAGACTGGGTGTGAATGGGACTGGGTTAGGGATGGGGGGGCATTTCCCCTGGTGAGATGGAGTGGGGGTATGATCCCTATAAAGGGTTTCATGGATACTGCCTGGTGAGAGCAGGGGATATGAGAGGGGGTGGATGGGGGCGGGGGGGTGTCTCCCTTGCTGTCCGGGCAGGACAGTCTGGATGGGATGGGTCCAGGGTTGGTGCTAGCTGGGGGGAGAACTGCAGCCATAGGGGTTATGATGGGGCAGGGGAACTATGGTCCCCTTGGGGGGCATACTCGATTTGGACTTGAGATGGGACAGGTACTTGGTGCCTATCCCCCTCACCGTCCTCCAAGCAGATGGTGAGGTGGCTCATGATCAGGGGGCCCCTGGCTTGAATCTGATGCTATTGAACACTAGGTTGGTTGTTAGATCAACAACTGTCCAGGAATTGATCCTGATCAAGCAGACCTGGCTGGACACTTGGCCGACCTTGTTCCAGCTGGGTACTCTATGCAGTGTCAGCGGGACGGTGGTGGGGTCGGGGGGCATGTAACCATTGTCTTTAGGGACCTGTGGTCCATTAGGAGGCATCCAGTGTAGCTTATGTTGGGTATTGAGGGTCTCCATCTTGTGATTGATGAGGAGACAGATTACCTGTATAGCAGCATCCCTACACATTCTAGCAGAGCTGTTGTTAGAGGTGGTATTGTGGTCCCCAAAGACTGGTCTCGGGGGACTTCAATATTCATGCCGACACCAGCCTTGGAGAGGTGGAACATGAGTTCATGGCAACCATGGGTTTGTCTCAAGTAGTCATCAGCCTGACATATGATGGGGGACATACCCTGGACCTGATTTCCTGCACTGGCCTTGAGGCGGGGGATCCGTTGGTGGGGGAGGTGTCAGCAGTGCCCTTGTCATGGACGGATCGTTACCTCCTACGGGCCTGTCTCCCGGTGCATGTCTGCCACCAGAGAGGTGCAGAACCAGTTCAGTTGGTCTCTTCCCCCGGAGACTGATGGAACTGAAGAGGTTCTGGAGTGCTCTAGGGGAGTTATCCTCTGATCTTGTCGACCCATTGCTCAATGACCTCGTTGCTCTTTGGAACATCTTGCTGACTGAGGCCGTTGACCAGACAGCTCCTAGGTGTCTGCTCTGTAAGCATCAGTGCTGCAGGCCTCTGGTTTACTGAGGATCTGCGGCAGCTGAAGCGGGAAGGGCGGCAGTTAGAGCAATGGTGGTGCCGTTCACATGCTGAAGCCAACCAGTTGCGACACAGAGCTAGTTTGAGCCTATGCTGTGTCTGTGCAGGCAGCAAAGAAGGATTTCTTTGCTGCCCTCATAGCATCTGCAAAGTCTCGTCCAGTGGACTTTTCCAGGTGGTGAGGGGGCTGATTGGTCTGGCCTCCTTCCACCTGGAACTGGACTCTTCCACTGCCCGCTGTGACATGCTTGTTGATTACTTTGTGGATAAAATGGCTCATATTCACCATGACTTTGACACTGCGCTTACTACAATAGGAGAACCAGAGGTTATGGAATCAGTTTCAGTGGGTGTTGCCCACTAATGCGGAGGAGGTTCTTGGGGCTCTCAGAGCCACCTTGACCCATGCCTGTCCTGGCCAGTTAAGGCCAGTCGAGAGATGCTGGGGCCATTGCTGGCAGGAGTGGCCAATGCCTCCCTTTCAGAGGGCAGTGTGCTGAGCTGCTTCAAAAAGGTAGTGGTGTGGCCTCTGCTCAAAAAACCATCACTTGACATTGACTCCCTCACCAGCTATTTGTCAGTCTCTAGGTTATTGAACAGGTAGTGGCTCGGCAGCTTCAGGGGCACCTTGACCGCATTGGTTTTCTGGATCCCTTGCAGTCCGGCTTTTGTCCGGGTTATAGCACTGAGACTGCATTTGAGGCTTTGGTCGATGACCTCTGCTATGCATTGGACCAGGGTCCCTGTTTAATGTCTGCTGCCTTTGATACCATTGACCACGAGGTGTTGGTGACTGTGCTGGGGTGGGCAGGATTGTTCTTGAATGGTTCTGCTCTTTCCTGGCCGGGAAAACTTGGCAAGTGGTGCTTGGGGATTGTTTTCTATTGCCCCAAGTTCACTCGTGTGGAGTCCTGCAAGATTCCATTCTGTCCCCTCTCCTGTTGAATGTGTATATATGCAGCTGCTGGGTGAGGTCGTGAGACGTTTTGGTGTTCGGTGTTGTCAATATGCTGACGACACCCAACTCAACCTCTTTTTCATCTGACCCAGACCCAGCAGTTTCGGTGCTTACTCAGTGCCTGGAGGCTGTGGGGGACTGGATGAGGGTGAATTGACTGAAGCTGAATTCCGACAAGATGGACGTGGTGATAGTGGGAGATGGTGGTGGGGTTGGTATTCCCCCCCCATTATTGATGGGGTTCCCCCCCCCGGTTCCCCAGGTTTGTAGTCTGGGAGTGCTCCTAGATTCCCAGCTCCTCGGATGCTCAGGTGGAGGCTGTGGCGAGGAGTGCGTTTCACCAGTTACATCTGGTGCAGCAGCTGTACGTCTCTGACATCAACCTGGCCACTATCAGCCATACTTTCATCACCTTAAGGCTGGACTATTGTAATGTCCTCCATGGTGACGGTTCAGAGACTGCAGCTGGTGCAAAATGTGGCAGCCCGTCTCCTTATGGCCAGGAGCACATTACACCAGCGCTTCGTTCTCTGCACTAGCTGCCTATAGTCTTCCGGGCCTGATTCAAGGGGTTGGTGCTTACCTATAAAGCCCTATACAGGCTAGGCTCCACCTACCTTTGGGACCGCCTCATTCGCCAGGCTCTTGATCAACCCCTGTGGTTGGCCGGGAGTACCTTTCTCGAAGTCTTCCCCCCCCCCCCTGTATCTTGGGGGCGGGGGAAGACACGACTGGAGGGGGCATCCTCCGTGAACGCACCAAAGCTGTGGAACTCCCTCCTGGCAGAGACCCGGGTGGACCCAAAGCTCCCCTCCTTTTGACATCAATACAAAACCTGGTTGTTCCGTCAGGCTTTTGGCGAAGGAGATGGGTATGGGTGTGGGGGTTGTGGGATAGGGAGGTAGAGTTTTAATGAATTTGTATATTTTTTTTGATGTTCCTCTGGTGGCTTGTAAAATATTTTAAGATGTAGTCTTTATTTTATTTGTATTTATATTGTGCTATTTATTTTTATTGAATTGTTTGCTGCCCCAAGCTGCTTTTGCAGGAGGGTTGGGGTATAAAAAGCCAAATAAATATCTCTTACGGATCAGCTTCTGTTGGTGAATGAATGAACAAGCTTTTGGGGCCCTTCGTCAGGCATGCAGTTCTGACTCCTTGCGTGTCTGAGGAAGGGCCCTGTGTGGCCTGAAACTCTCTCCAGCAAAAGTTGGCCCAATAAAAGATATCCTGACATGTGAATTACTTCGTCTTGCATTTGGGAGCAATGCAAGTGCTTTCTAGATTAAGTAAACAAGCTCATTGTAGAAGCAGAGGCTGCACTGTGCGCAAAGTACAAATTTGACTCATGATGAACCTTTCTGCTCTGCTCTTGTAAGAATGTGTCAAAACAATTGATCACATGCTTCTTTGGTAGGTGTGTTTTGAAGGACTGCTGATCACAATATGGCTGTGGATGACTATGAAGAGCTTCTCAAGTACTATGACTTATATGAAACTGTTGGAACAGGTATGATGACCTAGTTTACTTGAAAATAGCTAAACTTATTTTCTGGACTTGGTTTTCTGTGTTACTTGCTTAAGTAGCAACCAGTCTAATATCCGACTTCAACTGCTTCTCTTGAGGATTAGAATTCTTGGATTTTAAAACTAGAACACCTTTTATACTAAAACATTTCTGGCTTCTGCACATTGGTTTCAAAAGTTAGCTTCCTCCTGTAGTATTGTGCTGCTTCTGTTTATATGAAGAAAGTAATGTTCATCTTGAATTACAAATGTTTTCAAAATTCAGGTGGGTTTGCAAAGGTTAAGGTTGCTCGCCATCTCCTTACTGGTGAAAAGGTTGCCGTAAAAATCATGGACAAAGTGGCTTTGGGGGTAAGTATAAATGATGTCAAAGATGCAGTTAGCTTTAATTGTAATTTAAAATAATTGGTTTTTACACCTGTGAAATGCACATCAAATATACAACAGAATAAGAATCAAAGACCATAAAACCTTAAAACCCTACTCTTTTTAAGCACTTCTTCTGAGAAACAGGGTCTCCAATAGAATAGCTTGAAATTGAGGTTTAATTGATATTCAACACGGAGAAAAAAACCCAAGTCTTAGGCTTGCATGCCTCTAACCTGTATTAAAATAGGCACTACTTCATACCTGCACCACTATCACAGATGATACTAGGTTTACTTGGCAATGTAATTACTTTCAACCAGAAACCTGTGTCCAGTGTGGTTTCCCTATTGCTGCCAATGGGGAAAACTCAGTGAATATGGGTTTCTTCTTACAACTAAAAAGAATTGTCATTGCTTACCACAGTAGAATAGCTAGCAATGACTATGTTTGGCAATTGCATAATTTGACTTTATTCTCTTAGGATGACTTGCCTCGTGTTAAAACAGAAATTGATGCAATTAAGAACTTGAGTCACCAACACATTTGCCGGTTATACCATGTGATAGAAACATCCAAGAAGATATTCATGGTTTTGGATGTTAGACTCTCAAACTTCTGGAATCATTATTACTCTCTTGATCCCAACACTTATGGGATGGTAACAAGTTTGCCTTTGCAAATACCCAATAATTGCTCTGTATTGATCACAGTAGCTTATGGGATACCTAAATTGAAGTCAGGCCAGTTCAAAAAGCTGCTCTGAACATTTTCTGAAACTAGGATATCTTTAGTAGGTAGTACTTGCTCAAATATTGTAGTATTCTGGTACAGGACATTCAGAAAGGAATATTGGCTTGTCTAGCACTTTGATTAAGACAGACTTGCATTCTTTTTTTCTTTCTGCAGTTTCTACATACCCCCCCCCCCCCAAACCATGCAAATATATATGTATCTGACATAGAGGTAAATTGTGATCCATCCATTGACTTGTCCACCTTTGCATCAAGTATAAACTTTGTTCCCACACTGTCCTCAAACTCTAGCTAGCCTGATATTACATTCTCCTCTCTACTAGTGTTGCTATCTTATTTCTCAACTCTGCCTTTACTATTTGGAACACCTTTCTTGCTCTGGTCTGCCATGCCACTAACCCACTTGTAACTACTAACCGTAACCGTTCCATACCCCTTACAATTTTTGTTGCCCATCTCTGTACCTTTTCTACTTCTAAGTTATCTTTTTTGAGATGGGGCAACCAGAACACAGTACTCAAGGTGCAGTTGCACCATAGATTTATATAGTGGCATTATGATATTCTTGGTTTTATCCTCTAATGAATAACTAACAGGGTTTGCTTTTTTTTTATGGCTACCGCACACTGAACTGAGGATTTCAATGTATTGTCCACAATGACTCAGTCTCCAAGGTCCTTTTCCTGAGTGGTAAAACCTAACTTACAACCCAGCAGTGTACACATACAATTTTGATTGTTTTTCTCTATGTGCATCATTTTGCACTTGTCCACACTAAATTTCATCTGCCATTTTAGATGCCCAATCACCCCATCTCGCAAGATCCCCCTGCAATTCTTCAGCTGGCAATAGCCAGCTGCCCACCATTACCCAAAGTGGGGTAAGGCTGCCCAACTTGAGGTAGTGTGCCACCACTCATGCCCAGTCCCCATCTGACCAGCCCTGTGAGGTCTGCTGCAGGGCTTTGAGAAGTGGGTGCTGGTGCAATTCCCATGCAGCCACATCATGGCCCAGTCACAATAGGAGTAGGGCTGGGTGCCCACGCAGGACAGCCAACAATGGTCTGCTCGCTCAGTTTCCCCGTGGGGGGCGGTGGGGTAGGGCAATGGTCTGCCCTGCTCTCCGTGCTAGCCTCGCAGTGTGGCAGCTGAAATTGCCTGCCTTGGGTTGCATAAGGATTGGTTCCAGCAAGGCTCATCTGGCTGCACCCTAAGCTTTGGTCTACCATACCAGAGACCTGGGTTCTGTTCCTTGTAGACTTATGTTGCCACCTAATACTACTAGTAGTACTGATCATTTCTATAGTGCTGCTAGGCATACACAGCACTATATTTTCAGAGACTGATCCCTGCCCAGTGGGTTTATAATCGAAGATGGACAAGGATCCAGGAAGCACACGGGGAAAGATGCACATGTGCACACTCTCCCAGTTTACAGATGGGGAACTGAGCAGTGGCAGCCCTATCCTGAGGGTGCCTGGGGCAGTGCCCTGCCTCTGCTCTCCCCCAGTGCAGCACTAACTGAGCACTCTGTCTCTGCCGGGCGGCTGAAATTGACATTGAAGCGCCATGCTGCTCTTGACTGCTGCAGCTTGGTTTGCAGCAGAGCAGTGTGGTGCTCCAATGTCAATTTCAGCCACCCGGCAGAGACAGAGCGCTCAGTCAGTGAGCACTAGCCTCTGTCTGGACTCCTTCTGGGACTCTAGAGTCTGGAGTCCCAGAAGGTACAAACTTGAACTGAACACACGCCGGGCGGCTGAGCGTTCAGTCCAAGTGCGCCACTGGGAAATGAAATCTCCCTGAGCGGCAGCTTTGCATTGAGCCCTATGGGCTCAATGCAAAACCTCACCTGGGCGTTCACTGGAGGCACTCGGTGGCGAGATGTGCTGTAGCGCGCATGCTTGAACTTAGTCGGTTGAGCATGTGCGCCGCAGCACATTTCGCTGCCGAGCGCCTCCATTGAACGCAGTAAACTGCCTTGTGACAGTCCTTGTGCAACGATGGTCATGGTGAGTAAATGTGCAGGGTGGGGTGGGGGAGCAGAGGCACTAGGGAAGGGGAACTCGGGGAGAGAGAGGGGGGACCTGGGATGGAAGGGGTGGGAGAATGTGTGAGACTGAGGAATGGGGGGGAGGGTGAGCAAGACTGGGGAATGGGGGGATTTTTTGGGGTGGAGGGTGTTGTGGGGACAGACC
>QEPC01002001.1:1790773-1885870 GCA_003113815.1 Sphenodon punctatus | reverse complement strand
TGAGGGGGAATTAGTATTTAATGCCCGGTGATTCAATTGAGGTTTTGAAATCGTGAGATGTAACTGTTAGTCTGGTGATCTGCCTGCTTTTAAACCTGGCAGAGGAGGTGAATATAACCTGTCTAACTGAAATTGCTGGATTAAGTAATGTAATGTCCATCCAATGTTAACCCTGGGAACTCCTTGCTTCTGGCTGGGTTATGCCCTGGCTCCGCCCCTAGGCTAGGCTTCGGCCTTACTGCCCCTCCAACATCAAAACCCACCAGCTGCCCCTGGAACTGAGGCTGTGATTTACCCAAGGCACGCTTATTAGCTAGTGTGAAATTCAAACCCTGTTCTCCCAGGTCCAAGTCCAGCACCTTATCCACTACACGGCACTTACTCTTGGCTTATTTGTAAAATGCAGTAGCAGCTTGTAGTCATCCATTAAAAGCAGAAGGAAGGGATGTATATAGGAAGCAGTAAGTGGAAGCAAGATTCAAAATGACCTCTGCCCTTGTTTGGTGAATACTCTCCAAAACTTAGGTCAGGAGTAGAGAACCTTTTCCCTCCCAGGGGCCACTTTTGAAAACTACTACAAGCTTTGGGGGGGGTACATAAAAGTTGGGGGCAGAGTAGTTTTAAGGGGCTCACTTAGGATCCAGATCATGGATCTGTTCCCTATCCTTGTGTGTATGCCCTCATCTCTGCTTCCTTACCCTAAGCTCAGTGTTTCCGTTCTTTGGGCGGGGGGGGGGTATTGGTGGTAGAAAATGGTTCCAGGGGCCAGATCTAGGACCAGAAAAGGGGCCAAATGCAAGAAGATAGTTTGGCTCCTTGGGCCTGAGGTTCCCCACATCCCTGCTATAGATGGTATGCATCTGGAGGTCTTGGCTATCTAGTGACTGATAGAGCATATGCACGTCTATATTTGCTGGAGGGAGGAGTGGATGAGAATTCCTAGGCTAGATGTTTGTACAACATGAACACTCATGATGTAATACAAATGTATTAACTGCTTTGATGCCTTGGTCAGCCTGTCTTGGGGGGGGGGGGGGCAGGAAATGGGTCACAAGGGTAAAGACCAATCTCTAGGTAATTTGTGTTTTGGAATTGCTTTGTTCCTTTGCAGTACTGTCCTGGAGGAGAACTGTTTGATTACATAATTTCCAAAGATCGTCTATCTGAGGAAGAAGCACGTATATTTTTCCGTCAAATTGTATCTGCAATTGCTTATGTGCACAGTCAGGGTTATGCCCACAGGGATCTGAAACCAGTAAGTGACTTGCAGTACTTGTACAGCACTAGTGTAAGTTAGCATTCCTAACCAACACCCTTTTCGAATGGGGAGCCAACACCTTAATTAGAGGCTAACCCAGCTAAACGTCTTTTTCAAAGTTAGCTTTGTTGTATAGCCCCCTGTTGAAATTAATGGTCTTCTATTCCCCCATGGCTACTTTCCTCTATTCAGTTCTGTTCTTATCAAAGAACCATAAAGTTAGAAAGTACCTCACGGGTCATCAAATTCTGTTCAGTCTGCTGGTTGGATGAAGTTCCATCTGTACCCTGGAAGACGATACAAACTTGGTCCTGAACTCCAGGTCTCCATGTTTGTCCTCTTCACTCCACTTGCTCCTTGGATGGAGCTGTACCTTTTAACGTCAGTGAAAGTGGCAACTGCAATGGGCATGTTGAGCAGTAGAAGTGGTCTTCCATTAGATTGCCACCTAGAGACCCTTGATTCAACTGTTCTTCTCTGACTCAGACCTGGTTCTTCCACCTACAAAATGCCATGACATCTGAGTGCTCTATAAGGAGTAGAGGCATCCTGGAAAGGGTGGGGAGATGGCCTTTCCCTAACACTCCATAGCATGGCCCCATCTAGAGTGCCATGATATTTTAGTGCTCTCTAAGTGGTGGGAACATATGCCCATGAGTCCAACTCTTATGAGAGTCCAACCACGTTGCAATGGGGCTCTGGCTTGAACAGGGTTCTACTATCATTTACTAAGTGATGTAAAGATCGAGGCTGGAAATTGGGTCTTCCTACTGCCTCCTACGTTGTTGAAGCAATTAGGCTTTTTTTTGTCCTTTGCTTCACTGAGACTGAGGCCGCTTTTAGACGAGCGGTGCACAATAGCGCATCGCCATTGCGCGTATTTTGAAACGTCCACATGATCTAATTAGACGAGACGGAAGTAGATTATTATGCGCATGTTACAGCGGTGACGCATTTTTAAAGTTCGTGAATTAAATAGCTCGATTGTGAGCTATTTAATTTGCGGACTTAAAAAATGCGCCACCGCCATAATATGCGCATAATAACCCACTTCCGTCTCATCTAATTAGATCATGCGGACGTTTCAAAATATGCGCAATGGCGATGCGCAATCGTGTGCCGCTCGTCTAAAAGCGGCCTTGTTTAGGGATAGTTTGGGGCCTTGTATAAAGCTGTGATGCATGCTGAAGGACTGCATATACACAGTGCATGAGTATCTCGCTAACCCAGAGGTTCTCAACCTTTTTTCATTTGCAGACCCTTAAAATGTTTTGGAGGCTTTGGGGCCAGGCAGAACAGAAACCGCTTGTCTCTCTGACACCCTGGACATGGTCTGCAGACCTCCAGGAGTCTACAGATCACAGGCTGAGAACCACTGCACTAAGCAATATAGAATGTTGATCTAAAGAGGAGCATTGTTTGCAGCATTTCTGAAGGGGGTGGCATGGTAAAAGGCATGGCATTAAGGGTCAAAAAGGAGGGTAACAGACTGTATTTGAGGTTAAAGGCAAGAATAACAAAATACAGTTATACCAGAATGATCATGTAGGAGTAATGTTACCATTACTTCTTTTGTTCAGGAGAACTTGTTGATTGATGCAGATCATGACTTAAAGCTGATAGACTTTGGTCTCTTCGCAAAGCCAAAGGTGAGTATGAGGAGGTAACTATATCTGCTGGGCAGATACAAGTACTGCCAGAAAGACACTAATAGTTCATGCTTGCCTAGATTCATCTACTATGCCTCTAAAGCGGGCTGTGATTTCAGTGTCCACTTTCTTTTCTGCCTCTCAAGGCACTTGTTAGCTGTACCAGAGTTGAATCCACTAACTTGGCCTATGATGCATTTTGCTCTGTGATGAGACCTGGCTTGCATCTAATGGGTTACACAGCTGGTCCAATGAGAATTTGACCAATCTGGTAGGAAGAGGCTGTGCTAAGAACAATCAAATGGGACAGCAGCACTAAATAGGGAAATTCTATCTTGCCTATGATGTGTAGCTGAGTAACAGTAGGTGTTTTTACACACACACATTTCTCCTGCATGTTTGCTGTTCCATCCTGAACTTTCTGTGTGTTTAAATCACTTACCCAGATCTTAAACATTTGGCTCTTTGAACTTCTGCGTGAAACTTCTCCCAGAAATTTTGTATGTAAAATATTCGCTTGGTAAACTGCTTTGCTCCAGGCAGCTGTCGTCACTTGGTTTCCGTGGCAGCCTGTCATGTCTACAGCTGTGGCTACTTTAGGCTGCCTCAGGGCAGTGTTTGTGTGCATCCAGGAATGGCGCAGGGCAGTGTGTGTGTGTGTAAAATGAATCCAGAACTTACTTGTGAACCCAGAAGATTGAAAAATCCAGAACTTTAACATGTGTATAAAAATGCCCATTGTCTTGCCAAAGGTGGTATGAAAGATGGCAGATCTTAGAAATGAAGTTAAATCTTCAAATTCCTAATAGTGTCCTTGCTTGATAACTTTATATGCAGTATCTGTAGCTTTTAGTTCAAGTATAAATAGCTACCAAGAAGAATAGTATGGATAAATTTGGACCGTAACCTTTCTCTTGTACTGGATTATACTTGAAACTAGATGATTCCTTGCAAATTAAAGCACCAATTTAGAAGATGCCACTGATAGTTCTGTGTTTTTGTTGCTGCAGGGTGGCCTGGATTACCAACTAAGCACATGTTGTGGGAGTCCAGCTTATGCAGCACCAGAGTTAATTCAGGGCAAAGCTTACATTGGCTCAGAGGTGAGTGGCCTACTTCCTAGAATGCTTAAGAACTTTCTCTAGCTATATTTTTGCATAACTTGACCTGGTTTTAAATTCTCCCTTATGGAATTGCTTCTATGGCAAGGACTTGCAAAGTAGGGTTGCTAGCTGTCCCTTACTTTGGATCCCTGCAAATCCAAAGACATGTAACCTTAAAAGTTCAGGAACAGTGTAAAGTTGCGCACAAAACATCCTGCTACAGTCGGTTTTTTGGTTGTTTTTTTAAAATCCAGTTTGTCTGCTTTTTAAAATCTCCATTGAACTGCTTCATTCTATCTTCCCAGAGAACACTGTCCTTGGACTGCTCCTTCCTCTTCTGCTCATCCCTGCCTGATTTCATGGCTCTCACTCCTATCACTGAACTTCATATTTACCTCTTCTTCCCCATCTACACAGTCTGTTCAGTCTCAGACCCCTCTTCCTGGAAGTCATGTTATAAAGCATCTCCTACTTCTAGAACTCCACCTACCTTTCTAGACTGCTCTGACTTCTCTTTGCCAACACCTGATGGTTTTTCTGTTGACATCTTCAGAATTCTACAATTAAACTCTTCCAAACTTCATCCAGCGCTGCTGACATGTTCCCATCCCCTTAGGTATTTTCTTTATCTTGCATCTATTCTAAACTCCTTTATCAAGGTTCTTCCCAACTAGGCCTTTGCCAATGCTACATACTTGCTCATTTGCCATTACACTTGGGACTTGTTCCACGTTCTAGCTCTCTGTTCCTTTTATCAACCTAAATGCAGTTCTTTCCAGGCCAGTGTTGTAAGCTTGCACTGCTGTACGTTCTTCATCCTTTTGGGCTGTCAGTTGGTACCGTTCAGAGCACTAGACTGACCTTGAGAAAACTTGGTCGTTTAGGCTGGCCACAATTGCAGTGACAAGCAACCCCAATAGCAGGGTTTTTTTGTGATTTTAAAACATGAACAAACAGGACTTGCTTGTTTCCTGCTCCATCTGCATCAATAGAACAAACATCTGGTATAACTTATCATTAGACCAAAAAAGCCTGGCTGTCCAGTAAAGGCTTATAGGGTACTTGTGTGCTATGTAATAGTTAAAGGCCCCAAGCTGCCTTTGTGCTGGATATCAAATCCATGTAACATATATAAATATCTGAAACTTCTGCTCACTTTACCAACATTCTTCCTTGGAGTGTTTGACTTCGCTTGCAAGACATTTTGGGGAGTGTCTGACAGATAGCAAGGCTGCACAGAAACTTGCCTCCTAGGCAATTTTGTACATGCTTGTATATCCATAAGCTGTCATTGTACTCTTCCCTTTAGGCAGATATTTGGAGTATGGGAGTACTCTTGTATGCATTACTCTGTGGATTTCTACCATTTGATGATGACAATGTTATGGCGCTCTACAAGAAAATAATGGTAGGTATTCCAATGCCTATAAAATCTGGGGGGTTTGGAATCAAAACTTGCAGGTAAGACTACTTTCATGGTAAGTGAAGATGCAGTACATGGTAGGCATTTGTCTTTGGTTGCTAAAATATTTTCCCAAGCAAGGACTATTAATGAAGCTTGTTTTTTATTTGGGCCTTCTGTACAAGATGAATGCTTTAGGAGAGAAACTACAAGGTAACATTCCAATGTCGCTTATAAGCATTTAGGCAAGAGCTTTCTGAATGACCCTATTAGTGCTATAGGGAAGTAACTGTCAAACCTATGTAGCAAGATTCTTGCTGAGAAGTTATAAGGTCTGTTAACTGAAACCGTTTTTGTCTTATGCTATCATTGAGATCAAAACTGGAGCTGGCACTAGAGGTTAACCCTGAAGTCAATTTCTAGGAACAAAGTTTTTTTTTTCCCCCTCCAAGTAAAAAAGTAAACCAAAAGATTTAAATCAAACTTTAATTAAAAACTAGAATAAGCAATTGTAACTGAATAAAGGCAAAAATTATGAATACAGTAAAACAAGGTGGTAACTCCAAATGAAATACAAGCAAATGAGAAAAGGTATAGTGAAAATGAAGACTAAATGTAAAAGGCAGAAATAGGAAAGCAAAAAAAAAAAAAAAGAAAAGAGAAAAGAAAAGTACAAGACTCTTACTTGACTTGTTTTGTCCAAACAAACATCACTACCTAGTCCCAGAATCTAAGCCTAGAGGAAAATGAAGATGTCCCCCTTTCCATGGACATAGTTGAAATCCAAGACAGAAGGGGAACACTAGCAATTGTTGGCTGGCTTTTTATGCATTAACTGGGCCATCTCTACAGATATGGTCACAGAAATTAAATTGCATAGGTTCACAATTAGCTGCTGGTGATTAGCATAGCCATATTTTAATTGGCATTGCATTCCAGTCTTATCTAAAGTTCCAGAAGTATGGTTTCCAACCTTGGAGAGTAGCTTTTGTACCATAAATCTACTAAAGGTTTACACCATCCAGCTCTTAGCTCTGAGGAACAGAGAAAGTTTAAGGAACTTAACCAGTCCCAGTATCCCTTACTTAGGAAACACAAACTGGGACCATATTAAAACAAGGTGAAAGGCAAGGATAATTCAGGCAAACATTATACAATTATTAAGATCTCTGAATTGAAAAGCACTTGAATGACCCACAGTAATGAAGCTGTAGGGTTAATCTGGAATGTCTGGGCATAAATCAGCTCTAAAAGCCACTTTGGTGCAAAATTCACCAGGTGGTAAGGACTACAGTACAAGAATAACAAATGAAAGACTGGACTCTAAAGTTAGGGGAATGTAATAGGGCTCTGGAAATGTGAAGAATTGCAACTGAGCAAGACTAGAGAAGGTGAGGAGAGAGGTTAGATTGGAAATGAATCTGAAGTTAATGGAATATTCGTTATTGCACTTAAATAGCTAGACTTTCTTCACCTATGAAGCAGAGTAGTGAGAACCATAGGAAAGTTAGACCACAGAATAAAAAAAACTGAGCAAAACCTCCAACCTGCTTGAGGAGACCTCTTATATATGAATTGGGTGCCTAGAATCACTGCATACCCTTTACAACAGGCCCTTACATGGTGATTCTTAAATCTTGCTCTTTCCTGATTTTTAATGTTTCTATTTCTTGTTCTCACTTCCTCCCTTTACTGGCCCTTCTGTGCCAGTATTTACCCAGTACCTAGGGAACTTTGTAGAATAAACTGCCAAGACCTCTAGTTTTCACCTCTTTATCCTCCATAAGTTAACCTCTTCTAGCTCTGCATTTTCTACAGCACATCTTGCTTACACGGGTATCTAGCATGTAGTGCTAAACCAGGCAAGGACACAGGCAGCAAATTTAATTTGCGTTTGTACCTTGAGACTTCGATAAGCAACGGGTTGTGTAAAGAGCTACATATTATGGGTACTTTCCCAGAGAGCCTACACAACACCCAAGGCTTGCCTGTTGCCACCCAGGTTTTATAATCCATATGACCACCTCAGTGAGGCCTGAGAATAGAATATGGTGATAACGGCTACTGTTTTACTAAGACTACTTGGAGCTTTTGCCTGTTTCTGAAAGGTCCTCTGTCAGTATTTTCCCTAACAAAAAGATTATATTGGAAAGGGAAGCCAAGATACCATACTTGTGTAGGAAGCATGTTGAGTACTCCAACATGACAAGGGACCAGCAATGCAAAGGTTCTGCCATGCATAAGGACTCTTAACTTAGGCTAGGATGGACTATTTCCTGCACTCTGATCATATAACTTCATCATTTTTCTCCAACTTGTTAAAGTTGAGCTTAGAGGGAATGCCTTCCTGTTCAGTCTTGGAGGAGGTATGGGAACTTAAGAGAATCTTGCATCTAAACTACCTAAGCAAGTGGGACTTCCATGGTTTTAGACTAACCTCTTTGGGCTTCTGTCAGCAGGACCAGAAGCTGGTGAAAATGTTGGTGGTTACAAAATATTGTCCAACCGAACTTGTCCATATGCAGCTGAATAAATAAGCTTTACAAAACTTGAGGACAAGAAATGTCTGCAGCCTCATTAGTTCAGACTGGCCAATACAGGTCTTGGCTTTTACCACTCTTTCAATTTTGTGTTTTTACAAGTTGTGCATTCTTTTAGGAATTTCATATTATAGATTTTTGGAAACTTTTGTAATCTTGCCTTTAAGAATTGTTCTGAGCCAAGCATAGTCTAATTGCTGGTTAAATCTAGACTTTGTATTGCTTGCTTGAAATATGTTAAACTTTTGTACTTGAACACATTGGTAGCTACTTCCAGGCATAGTTGAAAATGACCCAGTTCCTCTTTAAAAGGTAACTATGTTGGCCTGCATTTTGCCATCTTATTTATGTAGCATCAGCAATGTGCCTGGTGCTGAACAGTTGATTATAGAGGAGTCCCTGCCCCAAGACATTTAAATCTAGAATGGACATGAGTCTACCAAAACGCTCAACAGCTGATTCTAATATGGTTACTAGTTGCATGTTAACCTTATTTACATCACTTGATCATGCCAGAGCTGTCTTCAGTCAAATGTACATGGGCTTCTGATGGTTTGCAAGACTGCACACGGGAATCACTCGAAACTTTTTTGCAGAGCTAGCATGAGAAATATTTCTAAATATTCAAATATTGAGATTAAAATTAACCAGAAGTCAAACCAAATTTGTTTTGACACGTTTAGTTTCTAAAACATGTGAGACTCCAACTATCTGCAGAAATTAATTTCATGGCTTCAAGAGCCACCTCTTCTGAACTAAACCCATGCCCGTCCTGGCTGGTTAAGGCCAGCTCGAAGACTGGGGCTGTTGTTGGTGGGGGTGGTCAGTGCCTCCCTCTGGCAGGGCAGAGTGCCGAGCTGCCTCAAGGAGGCGGTGGTGCAACCTCAGTTCAAGAAACAATAACTTGACATTGACTCCCTCGCCAGCTATCAGCCAGTCTCTAACCTCCCCATTTTAGAGAAGGTTATTGAGCGGGTTGTGGCTCAGCAGCTGCAGGAGCATTGAGACACATCCATCTTTTGGATCCCTTGCAGTCCAGCTTCCATCTGGGTTATTGCACTGAGACTGCGCTTATGGCCTTGGTCAACGACCTCTGTTGGAAATTGATCAGGGTCGGTTGACTCTGCTGATTTTGTTAATCTGTCGACTGCCTTTGATACCATTGACCACGAGATGTTGGTGACTCGTTTGCAGGACCGAGCCAGGGTGGGTGGAACTGTTCTTGAAAGGTTCCATTCTCCTGGCCAAGAATGAACTTGGCAAGTGGTGCTTGGGGACAGTCTTGTCCCCCTGGGATCTCTCGTGTGGAGTCCCGCAAGGCTCTATTCTGTCCCCTCTCCTGTTCAACGTGTATATACAGCCACTGGGCGAGGTCAGGTCATGAGACGGTTTGGTGTTCTCAATATGCTGATGACACCCAACTCTACCTCCTTTTTTCATCACTCAGCAGTCTCAGTACTTGATATCTGGCAGCTATGGGGGACTGGATACGTGCAAGCTGCCTGAAACTGAATCCTGACAAGATGGAGGTGATGCTGGTGGGGAGGTCGATGGGGTTGGCATCCCCCCTGTCATTGACAGGGTTCACCCCCCACTGGTTCCCCAGGCTTGTAGTTGACTGTGTTTCGCCAGTTACATCTGGTGTGGCAGCTTCAGCCATACGTCTCAGACTCTGACCTGGCCACTGTCATCCATGCTTTCATTACTTCAAGACTCAACTATTGAAAAGAACTCTACATGGCCACCTATGGTGGTGGTTCAGAGGCTGCAGCTGGCACAGAATGCGGTGGCCCATCTCCTTATGGGGACGGTTGCCATGAGCACATTACACTTGTGTTCCGTTCTTTGCACTGGCTGCCTATAGACCTCCGGACCCGATTCAAGGTGTTGGTGCTTGCCTATAAAACCCTATGACCTAGGCCCTACTTATCTACATGACAGCCTCGCTCCCCAGACTCTGGATCAACCCTTGCAGTCAGCTGGGAGTGCCCTCCTTGAACCACCCTGGGTGTCTTGGGGGGACAACTATGGCGAGGGTGTTCAGTGGCCACATCAGGGCTGTAGATCTTCCTTCCAGTAGAGGTCCAGGTGGCCCTGACCTCCCTTACTTTTGAAGACCATGTAAATCCTGGCTGTTCTGCCAGGCCTTTGGTGAGGGAGATGGGTGGGAGGGTTTTTGTATCTCGTGGTGCTCCACTGGATTTTTTAAAGTTTATTTTGTTATATTGTGTATTATAAGTTGTAATATGGTAAACTGTTAGCTGCCACAAGCTGCTGTTAGCAGGCAGGTGCAGGGTAAATAAATTGCCCTGCCCCCCCCCCCCCCCCCCCCCCCCCCCCCCCCCGGTAACTTGGTAGCTTAATTCTTCACCAGTTTCTTGGAGTATAGATGGGCTAATGAGCCCAATTTCTTTTTCAGCACCCAATTGTTATAGGTTTTCATTTGGAGACATGCTTCAGTAGCAGTCCCAAGCTATTTAATAAAGCTGTCCTGTTGCCAAAGCTGTATCTGAAACCAATTTGTTTCCTACAGAGAGGAAAATATGATACTCCTAGGTGGCTGTCTCCTAGCAGCATACTGCTACTCCACCAGATGTTGCAGGTAAACCTTTTAAAAACATGGCTTTGTTGGAACAAGCCTAGTGTCCCACACTTCTGCAAAAGGATTAAAATATTGTCAGTGTGTAGAATGTTACTTTTCATCCTCCTAAACCTTTAAGGATAATCTCCCTCCCACCTCCCCCCACCCCCTCAAATCTGTGAATAAGCCCTTGCTGTAATAACAATAGCTTAAGGCAGGGGTGGGGCCACTTGTACAATTTATACAAACTGAGGGCTGCATACAAGTTGGGGGTGGAAGTGCTTAAGGGGAAAGGAAAGGGTGGGTACAGTTCATGGATCCATTCCCTCTCCTTGTGTGCATGCCAACATGATTGTTCTTCCCCCAGCTTGCTCTTTCAGTGTTTGGAGGTAGGAACTAAAAGGGCCTCAAACTGCATTTGGGCCCTAGGTGTGAAGTTCCCCACCTTTACCTTAAGGAACGAAGTACTGTGGCTATAGAAATGCACATGCCACTGAACAACAGTGCTTATAATAACTTGGGTTAAGTATGACTTGATACCTCTACATTTGTTTATACTAAGCTTGAATATCAAATAAGGTTCTTCTATCCAGGAGGACACCCTCAAGCACTCCAGTTACTGTCAATCTAGACTGACAAGAATGTACCTTTACCAGTCTCACTCCCCCTCCCCCCCAAGAAAAACAAAGTATTGGTTAACATTCCCATTGTTCTGGGGCAAAGGAATAATTTTAACTCCTGTTACTGAAGTCACTGTTCACAGAATCTGTTTCTCAAAACTGTAACCAACTCTTATTGCCCACTAGGTGGAACCAAAGAAACGGATTACAGTAAAACATCTATTGAATCACCCTTGGCTCATGCAGGGTTACTCCTATGCAGTTCAGTGGCAAAGTAAATACCCAGTGAGTAAATGGACTAAAAAATGTACTATCCTGTGTATTGATGAGCATGCAAGCTGAACTGAATTTATGCCTGGTTGGAGTGTGGTTGACTAAGGTTATCAGAGGGCCTCTGTTTAGCATCTCTTGTGGTTTTCGGAATGGGGGTGAGGAGACACTGGGTACATATATCTTGCACTTGCAACATTCTATAACTTTCAACTTCTGGAATCTTCTGCATTGAATAAAATTAAATTGTGGGAAAACATCTTCCACAAAATACTGGACTAGCTAGAGTTTAGTTGAGACGGTACTAAATGAATAAAAACGTAACCAGTTAGGAGGAACTATTCAAGAACAGTTCAGTGTCAATGCTGGCCATTGGGTGTCGCTGTCTTCCTGTCGGAGGAGCCTCGCATTAGTGGACACAAATAGCAGTCTCTTCTCTCACTTGAGAAATGGTCATGCAGTGCTAGGGCCCAAAGCAAAAACACGTCCACTTAATCTAGACTTCAATAACTGTAGAACAGAATGGAAGAGCGAGCTGCAATGCTTTACAATTGGGAGAGAAATCGGAGAACCCCTTAAGCTTCAGCTAAAGAAATCTGTGCTGAACGAACTAAATTAAGCTTGGTAAAAACTTCAGACAGAATTGGAAACCAAGAAGTCCACAAGCATGCAAGACCAGACACTAATCTTGCACATGGCAGTTCCCTTCACATTATACAAGGAAAGGTCAAAAATATTGAAAATAAGCACTATTGCTAAGGAGATAAGACTATCTCTAGCCTCCAGTCTGGTGCACTTCCCAGTGTCACAACCACTGGTTAAAGTGAAGGGAGTCCTTTTTGTCTTTCTCCACTGACTTGTCTTAGTTTTTTCCATTCACAATCTGAACGCATTCCAAATGTAAATTTCTTACCATGAAAAGATAGTCCATTGCTACCTGCTAGCACAAACTAAGTGGGATTTGTGTTGCATATGTAATGTGGTGTGGTGTAGGGAAGGGCTGGATGGGACTTCTGTCCACTTAGCTGGTGTATTACCTCTGGTTCAAGCTGCAAGAGCTTGATGGGACATAACCTTAATGTAAGGAGTTCACATGCATAAAAATCTTGGCTTTCCCATGTCTGGCCATAAAAATGGAGCCCAGCATGATTTAGGGCTATTTCTACCCTGTAATTGTAACCATGGTTAATAGCTCTAAAAACCCCAACCCCACCACTGAGAACATTAGCATTAGGTAATCTTAGATCAGCCTCTCTTGTATGAACAATTCTCCCTGAACAGGTCTAAAAATACACAATAAAGAAATGTCAAAACATGTATTGCTGTTTCGGCAGCAAACGTAGCTGTAGCTATAAAGTTTGCTTGTCCATAGTTGTCAAGTTATCATGACATGTCTGGTTGTCATGACAAAGCTATCATAGTTGTTGACCATTAAACTTGCAGCCTAAACTTCCCAAAGATCAGAAGTTGCATTAAGTTGCTTCTTTTGCATATGAAACTGCACAAATGCTCTTAAAGACTTCCCCTAAACTAGCCTAACGCATCCTCCTCCACCAGTATTGGAAAAGGATTCATTCTCAAATAGAAATCGTAGCTGAAACATCTTCAAAATAAGTTAATCTCTTATTCCAATTGTACCATTCACTCTTCAGCCATAAAAACTGAAACTTAAAGCAATCTGCTAGCAAAAATAAAAAACTAGAAGCAGCATGTTGTAGGACTCTGTACTTGCTCTGCCCTTGGCTGTGGTGGAAGCAGATCTATTTGATAGCATTTCTCAATGCCTTAAAGAGCTAATTTCTCTACATCTAAAGGTGTTTGGGTGAAGTTGCATCTGGGCTAACTGAAACCTATCATTAATTTACTGTACATCCCAAAATTTGCCTGAGCTGTGGAATATGTAGACGGGGGAACACGTACAGCTTCTAAAGCTCCTCAATTGGGTTTTATTTAAACTAGTCCTGTGTATTGGCTACTGAGACAACCAAGAAACATCTAGTCTTTGAAAGCTTCTTACTGAGATGTTGCAAAGAGCAGGAATCAAAGTGTGAGGTTTAATACTGAAACTTCCTCTTGCAGCTTGGACATCTTGATGAAGACTGTGTAACAGAACTTTCAGTGTTCCATAAACATAGCAGACAAAGTATGGCGGAGTTAATTTCAGAGGTGAGTAATAGGGTATCTTATATTGCCTTCAGTTAGTCTAGCCCATTAACTGATTCCATTGCTTGTGTTCTTAAGCTTGAGGTCCGATGCACTCAAGACAAAATTCTGCTTATAATAATGAGACTTTGAAAAGTTCAAGCTGTGCTTCTAGTAGTCAAATATATTACTCTGCACCCTATATCAAATGCATCCTTCTGGATCTTGATTTTTTGAAAGGTAAGTTCATTGGAGCAAAGGAAAACTTAACGCTTGTTGGGCTGCTACTTCATTATGGTGGCAATTTTCAATGAAGAAATGTTTAACAGAGCATTGTTTAAAGCAGGATAGTTCTCCAGTCTTCCTCCAACACCAGTCCAGTGTTCAAATAAGGTAAAAATGTCTAGATTGTTGACATTAAATGACACACAGAACTATATTGATGGTCAACATGTATCTTTATGCCAGACATTTTCTAATGGAATTATGCTAAGAATGTCAAATGGTAGAGCTACTAATGTTCTATGCAACATGTGCATAGTAGTAGTATATGTACTATCTAAGCTGGTGACTTGTGATGCTAGGAGAGCTAATCCAGCCACTTTAACCAAACTTCTACATACTAGTGCATTTGATCTAAATGCTAAACTAGCTAGCTGTTGCCAAGAGAATCCCAGATCATATAGGCCACACTTCGTAGACTTACTAAAGAAACTAACTTGCTGATTTGAGTTCCTCATTGGCAGTATGCTGCAAGACAGAATGCCATTCATTGGCTTAGGTAAACCACACCATACCCTTAATCTCTGAAGTTTCAGCCCTGCTTTAGATGGGGAATTAGTACCACTCATAACATGCACAAAGTCCTACATCAGGCTGGTGGTGGCCAAAAGAACTGAGAGCCTCATCATTGCATGACACTTTCTGCTTAATTCTGCAGAAGGAGGGTCTTGAAACAAAATAACTTGATATGATTAAGAGCTAGAAGTGATCAGGTAGGGTCACTTTTGGTGGTGGTGGTGGAACGCTTAAATGCAACTTAAATCTTGTGCTTAACATACCAGCTCTGACAAGGTGCTTCATTTTTATAGTGGAAATACGATCAAGTGTCAGCAACATACCTCTTGCTTCAGTCCAAAAAGACGCATGGTAAGCCCGTCCGTCTGAGACCTTCATCTCTAACAGAATATGCTTGCTTTACACCATCTAGAGAATTAAAGGTGAGTTTAAGACTTCTGTACTGTGCAATGCTTGCTTACTTGTCCTGCCTTTAAGATAAGGTATGCTGTGCAAGGAGATTCTGCCAAAGTTATGGCAGATCTGCCCTTTCTCCTCCATAGAATAGGTGGAAGATATCAAACTTGGTTTTAGTGACACATGCTGAGGTGGCTACTCAACATGTTAGGGTTTGATGAACAACTGGAGGCAGTTATGCATCTTCCTCAATGTTGTAACAAAGAAATAAAACTGTTAACACTGTGGCAGAGGAGAGGACTTGACTCAATTGGGGCAGCGGGGAGGCAGGGCAGCTAAGGAGAAACGCATGAATCAGCTGGAGAGCGTGTCGGCACTTTGCCTAGCTAGACAATATGTTCAAGTCTGTTAAGCACTCGTACTTGCATGTCACCCTTGCAGTTCACCTTGATGACTGATCCAGCAACAGAGAAAACCTAGTTTGCCATGTGCCAGCAGCACTTCCTCTTGGTTATATTGTATAGCTTGCAAGTCCATGTTTAGAGGCAGAATTTGGGGAGGGAGGGCACCAGTTTTAATGGATCCTAAACATACGAAGAGTTCTGGGCCGCTAAAATCAAGTTGGGCTCCAGTAGAATTGGCAAAATATTGACACTTTAAATGCCTAGTTGTGCACTGGCAGAACTGGAAGAGATTTTTAGGCTGTCTGGCCCTTCTCCAACTTCTGTAGTACAACCAATTAGACCCAGCAAGGTACACACAGACTAAGCTTTCAATAGCTACAGGGCATGAAGTGAATTGTTGATTCCCGCTCTTCCAGCACTTTTCTCTGATTAGAACTGACCTCTGAACCACGCTAATAGACTTATCATTTGACTGTCTATAGCTTGAGCGCAATACATCAGCACCTATGACAAGCCGCTTAAAGCCCAAAGATTAGTCAGCAGCTTAACAATATCATACCTCAAAAGAGGCAGTGCTGTTTTCTATTAATGCCTCTGAACCTTGATATCCACGTGAAACTTACGTGTGGTGAAGGACAAAGACTTTTGGTTAATAGCTTTCCCCAACAGTGAGGGTCTCCTTGGCCATTACACTTCTGAACTTGTTCAGCCACTTGGAGTAATGGCACAATCTTAGCTACAGAACCTGGCTACTAAATTCCAGGCTGCCACTGATGGCGGTCAAAAGATCTGGATAACAAACAGCAGTACATGTTTGTCATACATTTCTTTTAGTACTAAGATCAGAGCTTGACAACCTCCTGGATCACTGGCCAAAAGATCTTGCCTGTAGATAAAAGGGTGGCTGGCTTCCTGACAGCTTCCAGCTGAAGGATGATTGGCTTGATTGCTTGTGGTGTCACAGCACTGGGAGAAACATCCCTTTTCCCCCACTTCCTATGACCAGAATTCTTTAGTGGTGTCCTTAAGGCAGGCTAGTTAGCAGGAAACTCTCCAGGAACTAGGGCCATGCTTGTTTGAGGCCCCTAAAATCTCTTGCCTCTGAATGGGATAGATGGCAGCGCTAAACCTTCTTCTTTGTAAGGAGGTGGAGAGGCAGTTATTCCACAGGTGAACTTGATTTGTCATAATTGCATTTTATTATGGGCCCACACTCTCCTTTTTGTCCTTGAATATTGGCTAACCGGGAAATAAGGCCCCTCAAGTCCTCTGAGATGGCTCTGCCTTTTTTAACAGAGGAAAATGAAGTCAGGAGTGCCCCTTCCTCAAGAAACCTAGTTTCACCGTAGGGATTTCACAGGTTCTTGGGCAGATGTGTTGTACCCCTTAGGATGCAGTCTTCTGGACAGCCAGCTGCATGAAGAGACTTTCACTAGATTCTGTATGGTAGATGTCACTACTTTCTCAGAGGCAGCCTTCTGGAAGAAAGATCTTACAATGTACTGCTTGAACAGTACATTGGGTCTTACTGGATGTAACTTGAATTTTCAGTCATAGGAACAGTACTGCTGTGTCCCACTGTTAAGGCAGCTGGACAAGCATGATGGAGGAAAATAAGCTTCCTTTCACTGGCATTTGGGGAGAGAACAACTAGAACTCTGTCTTTATGATTAGACACCCAGGAAACCTTCCCACAAATGCTAGGTGTACTGCCAGTAGTGAGTAAATGCTGACGTACACATCTTCAATCCACTAGCTGTCCATAGCAAACTGCATTTCCCCCTCCCACAGTAGTGAGTGCATTTTGCGATACTTTCCACACTCACCATGCTTCGTTTTCACTCCATTTTCATTGACTTTTCCTAATACAACACCTATGGGACCACTCTTTCTATATGCTAGCAACGCTACTTTTTATTTACATAGGCAGATTGCTGGTGCTAGTTACTGAACCATCATGAAACTTGAGCTGCATGTACACCTTTGGTTTGTAATCAAGAATATGCACACCATTACAAACATGAAACTTCATAGCATTGTGTGTGGCTGCACTATTTCCCACCTGCACTTGCTGTCAAAACCTTCATTGTGCACTTGTCGTAGTCAAAAGCACTGGGTGACTGAACCCCAGTGTTTCTGCCCACAAGATTCTGAAAGTGCATTTGCTGAATGGCTGTCTTAATCTGGTGTGTCCTCTTTTGAGCAGTCGAAAAAGAACCTGACTTACGAAGATGTTCCAGACAGAAAAATACCGTATGCGCTTGCATCCACGGAATTTCCAGAGTTCTGTGCCGAAGCGCCATCTGCAGAACTTGTTCTCAGTACACCCAAAATAAAGCAGGTATAGCTCTTCACTCCCTTAATGCAATTCATAAGCATTAAATTAGTTTGGTTTTAAACTTGTATTGAACATGTTGGCTGATTTTAACCACCACAAAATGCCAACTAGTACTGCACAATTCCTTGACCAGATGAGCTTACAGATACAGACATAATGATTTTGCCCCCTCCCTGAGGTTAACTGAATCGGTCACCCTCTTATAGACCATGAGGAAGAAGTGAACTGTTTGGAATAGGTAGGGGCTCAGCATTTTCTAACTCAAACGTAAAGGGGCAGGGTGGAGGAAAGGACAAACCAGGTGGTGAGGTAGCCATTGTTGGAGATACAATCAAGTCCTAAGACATAACGAAGGAGTTGAGGACATGCACGTCAGTCTTGGTATAGTGAATAAGGGGAGCAAAGAGAGGGATTGAAAGGGGTGCGGCACAATCTGCATGAGGAAGGATCTTGGCAGTTGTGCTTTAACGGGCTGGTAAGGAATGGAGGAAGACCAAGGGGGGAAAGTTGAATACAAAGACAGAAGTGAGCATTTACATGTCCTCTTGCTTTACTGTCTGTATGATGCAATGCGGCTCTGTAGCTGCTGTGCCATAACCCCCTCCCCCTGCAAAACCTACCTACCACTACCAAAGCAGAGACTGCAATAGCTTTGTGGAAAGAAGAAATGGAACAAAATTTGGTTGTTCCTGTACTTCCCAGAACATCGCCGTGAGAGTCCTAAAGCACAGAGCTGTGTTTCCAGCTACACTTGTCTATTGTACACAAACATACTTTACAATAACAATTCCGGCTTGTCCTGAGCTCACAAACTCAAGGGCTACGTATCAATAATGGTCTTTTGAATGCAATTGTAACATGATAAAGGAAGGCTTGTTTCCCTTACGTCGCAGTCAAAGCCTCAGATGCTGTCGGACAGTGAAATATTTACACCACCTCCAACTCCAGTGACAAGAAGAGCAGCAGCAAAGAAATGTGAAAACAAGGAGAACTTGGACACCAAAATGACCGTACAGAGCACAGAGCTGTTTATGCTGCCAGCTCCCAAGAGCCCAGCTAGGGGCAAGAATGAGACAAGGATACTTGCCACACCAAACCATGCACTTCCTGCTGAAGGTATGCCCATTGCATCTATATAATGGAAATCCTATTGAGAGTGACTAGGGTTTCTAGGCTTGAATGCACCCCACTTTGTTGAAAACTTAGCACTACAAAAGTTTCTGGGTGGCTTTATTCCAAAGGGTACCGCGAGGGTTTCCTAACTGTAGGTCACTCCATCTGGATGTGACCAGATGGACCATGATATCTGTATCATGATACAGATATTAATCAGGACTTTGTTTTCTGGAATCACAGATGAGTTAAGTCCAAAATGGGGTCATTCAGGCAGAGACATAGGGTGGTGTGCCCCCTCCACCAGCCCATTTAAAACTAGTTGCCTGTCCTAGCATGGCTAAGAATGCCTATTCTGGCTTATTAAACTGAAACAAACTGCCTCCCTGGTGACTGCAGTTAAGGTTATCACCAAATTGGTTGGCAAAAGGCAGCTTGTGGCCAAACAGAAATAAGCTCTACTTAGTTTATTCTTCTTGAGTGGAGGTGTAGGTGTTTCTTGTCTCCTTGTTTTATAAAGCAGGGTTACCCCGCTCCCAGCATCTCTTCAGATTCTTATGTTCCTTCCCAATGGTAAACAGCAACGAGGCTCCTGCATCCCATTTCATGTATGATGCTAACGTTCTGTTTAGGTAAAACCAGCCGTGACAGCGGCTTGCCTTGACTCACAGGTCGCTGTCCTGTTTGGTTCCTGGCCTCCAGATGTTGACCCAGGTGCGACTCTTTCCCTGTGGCTTCCCCTCACACATCCATCTTGGACTGGAAGCCCACTGGTCAGAGGCCTGTCTCTGAAAATCTGGGCCTGTAAAGCATTGCATACTCCTAGTAATGCTGTAGAAGTAGTAGTAATGTTCTGCAGTGCTCATGCACAGGGGACGGCCTTATCTTGAATGTAGACTCCAGTTTCTCAGGCACGCATGACTGTGCTCCATATTCTGCACTGGCACAGGGAGGAAGGAAGGGTTTAACACTCGACATCTAGCACATGACAGGCTAGCTTCTAGTTAGTAAAGTGGCCACCTATTATTGGAATAGTGAGTCGAGAGTATTTATTGTGACCATGTTACCTGCATTGCATTTGGCCGTCATCAAAAGCCATTTCAGCTTAATGACATGGCTTCCCACTCCTTCAAAAACCAGTTCCAGTCTGCTTTCCCATCTACTTCACCTTGCTTCTAGTCCCTTGGTGGTCTCTCCAGCATTCTGCCTTCCTTAACTCTGCTCTGCTAGGACTAAGAGGACCATCCACTACCCCCTAAACTCCACTGCCTTCCTCAAGCTTGAGCAGCAGCACTTATGTCCCTGGAAAGGCAGCTCATTTCAGTCTTCATCTGTAGCAATGAAACCCTGTATGGCTTTTGCATTCAGAATATCGGATGTCTGATGCTAGCATGGGGAGAGAGGTAGTAAGGAAATTTTCCTTTGAATCCCTTTTTGTTGCAAAAATTGTACCCTATTTGGGGTTTGGATAACTCCATTTTTGCAGAGAGAAGTCAGCGCACTAAAGAGACCCCAATTAAGAAACCCACAAACCCAGCAACTACAGATGAATTGGCGGCAGCAGTCATTAGCCCTGAGAGACGGTAAGTGTCCAGTTACTTCTGCACATTCCTGTCTTAGGACAGGACTACCTTAATCCTTGTATAGACTAGGAAAGCTTGTTAAACAGCATCTGTACTTTCATTGTCTCTGTTAAAACCTCCTTAAAATCCTTTTCTACATTCACTAGCAAATATTAAAGGTTGAAGAAAGTTTAAAATTACACACCTCGGTAGTCTTGGATATATTCCTATTTTCCATAATTACAAATTCACCCTTATTCCTGTTCCCCAGAGGGCAACTGTTTCTATATACAATTCCCTGTTTAAATTCCAAATGACTATTGAAAAGCGATTCTCTAATAGTGTCTTCGTCAGTTTGTCAGTCTGTGTATAATGCATTTCCCTTCTCTTTCTTCCTCCTACAAAACCAAGGTCTGCTAATATTTTAGCAATGTATCTGAAATGACTGGCTTCCAGGCAGTAGTGTGTTGTTGTTTTTTTTGTTAATCTCAACACGACAGGTGCCACTCGGTAGAAGTGGATCTTAACCAAGCTCACATAGATAGTGCCCAAAAGAGAAGAGGGGCCAAGATGTTTGGGAGCCTGGAGAGAGGCTTGGATAAAGTGATCACAATGCTTACCCCAAGCAAAAGGAAAGGACCCACAAGAGATGGCCCAAGGAAATTAAGGGTAAGCTTGCTGAATTTTTATTTAAAAACACTGGGCTACCGTCTATTGAAATTGGTGATTTCTGGAGGCTTCACCTGTCTGAATGGAAACCACTCTGCCCCAGCAATAAAATCCAGGTGTCTTTATCATTGCTCCAAACCATAAAAACCACTCTCTAATTCTGTGCCAAGGCATCTGCACTGTCCATGGCTCAAACAAGACTCCATTTAGCCTGCCAGCTGTCTGATAACAGAAAGCAGCTTTTCTCCCCGATGATCCATAGAAGTCAGAGGTGTAAATTTGAAAATTCATCCCTACTTGATGGAGAACAGGACAGTAGCCAGCTGATGTTGGAAGGCCTGAAAATGCCCAAGTACCATCTTGCTATGGGTACAATACAGCTCATGTTAAAAATGGCAGTTTAGCCATTGACTGTAGTCTTGAAAGAGCTACATCATTCCCTAATGCAGGGGTAGAGGATTTCAGGTCCAGGAGTCAAACATGGCCTGTAGCTAGTTTCCCACCCCCCCTTACCAGAGGATCTGGCCCTTGGATCAAATTCCTACTCCCAAGCCCTGAAAAACTGAGTCTGGAGTAATGGGGCAAAGATGTGGGTCCGTGCACAAGGAGAGAGGATAGATCCATGATCTGGGCCCTCTACTTCCTAAACACACCCACCCACCCCCAGCTTGTACTAATTTTAAAGTGGCGGGGACTCCCAACCCCTTTGCCGTTGTAAAATGAGGGCCTCTTGCATTACTCTAGTGCACACAGTAGCATGGCTCTTAACAGGATAATTGGTGGTAAAACAACCAGAGCAAGCCACTCCAAAGCAACACTGACTTGATGGTGGTGCACCTGAGACAGCTGTGTAGCAGCTTGGTGTTTCTATAAACAAATGTAATAAGCAAGAACCCATGTTCACTGCACTTTCCCCATTGCCATAATAGGGAAAACACTGAACAGGAGTCCCTGGTAATGAGTAGTCTCTGCTGAGATCTGCTGCACAAAGGTTCTCGTAAAGTTACTTGCCGATGCCAAATGCAGCTGGTCTCCAGAACGGCACTCTTAGTGTCGGTATATCATTTGTGTACTAAACAGTAATTCCCTTCTATGGAATCCAACATTCAAATGTTTCAACCTTCAGAAAGGGCCTACTTGTGTACTAAACACAAATACATTTGCAAGTTAAGGCTTTTAATAGCTCTGTCTGAACGTTAGCCACCACTTTGCCAAAGACTAGAACTAGATTAAGCTGTGAAATGGTTGTCTTAAGTTACAGGCAGCTGCTAAATTGCCATTGAAGCTGGCCAGCTTAGTCAGTAGGTGTCTTGTCAGTAGAAAAATACAGCCTTCAGGATTGGGACCCATGCAGCTGTAGCACCATATTGAGACCATAAAGCGTTTTACCAAGTGGCACTTGAAATGGAGCCAGTCTGTCCGTCACAAAGGCCAGCACAGATTGTCAGATGGGTCTGTCTTTTAGCCAAATGTCCAGATAGCATTAGACATAATAAACTTGGGCAATAAAAGAGGCCAGCCATGCCCATGACTCTAATTCAAGTTCCAAGGCCCTTGGTACTACCTGAATCTTTATCTGAATATAAACTTTAATATAAAGTATTCCTTCTTCCAAAGTTAAGAAAAGAGAATTGGTCACCTACCTTCAGTGAATTCTTTTCTCTCCTGCTCTCCGGGTACTCCTCCGTCCAGGTAGCTTCTCCCATTGACCCCCAGGAGGCAGAACACATCATTTTCTTCTGCGCATGCGTCAAGCTACCCCCTTCCTTCCTCAGTCGCTTTCATAGCAGAGGACCGAACAGCCTGAACGAGACTCTTTCCACAACTTGATTTAGTAGACCACAAAGAAGGTAACTTATACATACCAACAACTGTCCTAACCTTGAACTCATAACTGTTTGATTCACCCTCCCAGTCTCTATCCTGAGAGTCTGGTCGCACCCGATCTAAACCCGGCACTCCCCCCCCCCCCCGAATATGCTTTTTGGTAGGGTGGGTCGGAGGAGTATCCGGAGAGCAGGAGAGAAAAGAATTCACCGAAGGTAGGCGACCAATTCTCTTTTCTCCTCCTGCCTCTGTCTACTCCTCCGTCCGGGATATACCCGAGCAAAACTTCTCCTAAGGGTGGGAACAAACAGTACCGTAATCATCCAGCACTTCCTGAAGCACCCTCCTACCAAATGCAGCTTCCGCTGATTGGTAAGCATCTAGTTTATAGTGCCTGACAAACGTATGTATGACAAGGTGGCTGCCTGACATATTTCGTCATAGGAGACATGGGTCTTAAAGGCATATGACGTAGCCGCTCCTCTAACCGAGTGGACCCAAATTTGTGGAGGTGGCACCTTTTGCTTTGTACGCTTCAATTATGCATTGTTTCACCCACTTAGCAATGAGGGTTTTAGAAGCCTTAGATCCCTTGTATCCCAGCCTGATATTAAGAAATAAAGCAGCCGATTTCCTAAATCCCTGAGTTCTTTTTATGTATATCTTTAGTGCTCTGCCCACATCCAATTTGTGCCACATTTTTTCCTTACCATGAAGTGGCTTAGAGCAGGAAGATGGTAAAACTACGTTCTGCGATCTATGGAAGGGAGTGTTCACTCTGGGTACAAAAGCCGAATCTAGAATCAGTGACTGCTTTTGAAAAGAACAGAATTGCTCCTCCACAGAGAGGGCCCCTAGCTCTGAAACCCTTCTGGCCAATGTAACAGCCACCAAAAAGGCCACCTTAATTGAGAGAAAATACAGGGAAACCTGGCTAAGGGGTTCAAATGGGGTTACGGTGAGAGCGTTTAACACCAAATTTAAGCTCCATGAGGGAAATTTGTGCATCACCAGAGGGGATATTAACCTAGAAGCCTTTAGAAATTGTCAAACGTGCCGATGGTCGGAAATCGGCCTGTTGGAAAATACCCTTAGTACAGAATCCAGGGCTGCTGCCTGCCTAGCTAAGGCATTAGGCCTCAGACCCTTATCCAACTCCACTTGGAGAAACTCTATGACCTCCGGAACCCCTGCCCTACATGGGTCCCGAGCCTTTGATTTTGCCCAACTAGCAAAGGTCCACCAAGTGGCTTTGTACCCCCTTCTAGTAGCCGGTCTTCTAGCTAACAGCAGGGTGGCGAGGATGGCCTCGGAATATCCTCTTTTCCTTAGAACTGAGCGTTCAGTTTCCACGCCGTCAAGCTCAGGACCTGTAGATTGTCATGTAGCAGTGGGCCCTGCTTGAGAAGGGTCAGAAGGACTGGTAAGGTTAAGTGGGTCTGCTAACTTAGCTGGATTAAGTCTGAGAACCACAGTCTCCTGGGCCACCATGGAGCTACCAATATGACCTGAGACCTCTCCTTGTAGATCTTTGCTATTCTTGTCAGGAGAGGGAAAGGAGGCAACACATACAAAAGAGCCCTGGGCCAAGGCTGGTTCAGCATGTCTACAGTCACTGCATCTGTGAACTTTATTTTGCTCATGAATAGAGGGAGTTGCATGTTCTCCGGTGAGGCAAAAAGATCCATCAGAGACTGGCCGAACTGCTGTGTAATGGTCTAGAATATCTCCCTGTCGAGAGATCATTCGTGTGGGTCTATCATGCGCCGGCTGAGCCAATCCGCTTGCAAATTGTCCAGACCTCTGATGTGAAGAGCCTTCAACGACAGGAGGTGAGACTGCGCCCATATCAGGAGCCTTACAGCTTCTTGATGCAGCAAAGGGGACCTCGACCCCCTTATGGTTTAGGTATGCCTTTGCCGTGGTGTTGTCCGTGTAGACTAGGACGTGGTGCCTGTGCAGGACCGGGGCCAGACGGCTCCCTTCAGTTCCAGGAAACTTATGCTCCTGCTGGAGTCCCCTTTGTTCCAGAGACCCTGCACTGAGATTGGGCCCGAGTGTGCCCCCCATCTTCTGAGAATGGCATCTGTAGTTACTATTAATCTGTTGGGATCTGAGAGCGGGGAACCCTTGCTGAACATTGTTGGTTTTAGCCACCAGGACATTGAGGATGGTAGACCTGGTGGGATGGGTACCCATGGGTTTTGACCTAGAGCAAGTTCTCTCTGCATAGGACGCAGCTGCTGTTGCAAGGGCCTGAGATGGAAGCAACCCCGCTGCACCTGTTGGGTACAGGAATTGAGTAGCCCCAGGAGCCGTGCTAACGTCTTTAGTCTGTCATCTCTTTACCTGCAACGTCTGGATCAGCTGGCGTATCCTCTGTTGTCTGTCTGTCTGGAATCAGCGAGATGTCTATGGAAGTATCCAGTAGTACTCCTAGATGCTCGAGTCTGCGTGTGGGGATCAGGGAGCTCTTTTCCCTGTTGATGATGAAACCGTGGAATGTTAGATACTGCATTGCCCTGTCCACTAAGATTTTGTCTTCCGTCTGGGCCCTAATCAGGATGTCTTCTAGGTAGGGATAGACGTGGATCCCTTCCCTGCGTAGGTTTGCTATGATGGGGATTATCAGCTTTGTGAAGGTTCGCAGGGCTGAGGACAAGCCGAATGGGAGGGCTCCGAACTGCCAGTGGGACCCCTGGTAGCAAAACCTGAGCCATCTCCTGTGGAGTGGAACTATTGGCACGAGCAGATACGCATCCTTCAGATCTAGGGAGACCATCCAGTCCCCCTGTCTCAGACTCTGAGATATTGACTTGACGGTCTCCATTTTGAATTTTTGTTTCTTTACTGATTGATTTAAGGCCTTCAAATCTAGGACCGCTATCCATTTCCCTGACTACTTTGCGACCAGGAATAAAACTGAATATAGGCCGAGCCCGTGCTACTCCTCTGGGACCTTCTCTATCGCTAAACTGGACTGCAGCCTTGAAATTTTCGAGGAGCATAGCTTGGTGTTTTGCAGGATTGTTGGAGGATGGGGAGACTAGAAACCTTTCCCTGGGGCGTTGAGTAAACTCTATTGCGTGACCGTTCCTTACAATAGACAAGGCCCATTGGTCGGAGATGGAATTTTCCCAGATATCTGAGAGATTCTGTAGCCTGCCCCCCACCCTGATGTCCTCAGGATAGTCATGCGTCATGCTTGGGCTGGCCTGACGCTGCTCCCTTGGGCTTTTGCTTGTTGAACCTACTGTATCTCGATCCCTTGGGGCGAAAGGAAAAGGACTGGGAGGAGTCTCTGTTATGTTGGGGCTGGAGCCTTTTGGGTGCCCTCCTAGCTCCCCCCAAAGCTGAAGTTGGGCCCTCAAAAAGGCTTTTTCTTAGCTCCGAATTGCTGCAGCGCTTTTGTCTTGGTCTTGTGGGTAGCATCCGTCAGAACCTTTTCCAAAGAGGTGCCAAATAGTTTAAGCCTCCTGTAGGGGCCTGAAACCAACAGGCTTTTGGGCTATGGCATCGCTATGCCATGACTTAAGCCAAATTCGTCTCCTAGCAGCTACACAGCCCGCCACTGAATGGGCTGACCACAACATGGTGTCCTCGCGTTGCCAGGAAGATACGGGAGGAAAGAGCCTGGGATCGCCTTTCTGACAATGCTGGGTCCTGCATCTTTTGGAACCGGGAAAGCAGTGCTCTGGCCACATAGGATGACAAGATATTGATCTTTAGGGAAGAGGCGCCTGCATCTGCCACCCTTCTGAGGGAAGTGTCCACCCACCCTGTCAGTTGAATCCCTTGGGGAAGCAATCGCCCTCAGTGGGAAACACTAGTCTGGCTAGGGAAGCTGCCGCTGCATCCACCTTAGGATTCTTAAAAAGCGGCTCCTTCCTCCTGGAGGAGTATAATGTCTCCGGAGTCCTGTTTATCCTGTGGGCCTTGCCTGGATCCTTCCACTCCTCCAGGACTAGTTTCTCAAATGCCCTATCCAGAGGGACTCCCTGATCTCTGCCGTGGACACTGGGGATGTATTCCCTCACCTCCTCTTCCTCCAAATCAGAGGAATCCCCTTTTGGGGGCTTTTCTTGTAAAGAGAGGGTCTTGATTACTTGACTAAGTAGCTCCTCTCTGTACTGGAGAGGAAAGTGCCTGTCCTTGTCTCTGGGGTCTGCCTTGGGAGCCATATACTCCTCTTCCTCCACATCTGAGGTCTCTCCCTGTGAGGCACCCTCTGAGGAGGACTCCCTGCTGATTTGGGCCTGATCCTGCGTCCGAGTTCTGACTCGCTTGGGGCTTTCCTCCTGGGTGCTGTGCTATCAGGATTTATTTTTTTTAAAATTATCGCTTTATATCCCGCCCCTCCTGAAAACAACTCAGGGCGGCCAGTAGTCGGACTACAGTACACCCTGAGGTTTTCTTAAGGGTTTTTTGAGAGAGCTTTGCCCCTTGAGCTGGTAGCGCCCCTCTTTAGTTTCCCCTTAGTGTAGGAATCAGAGTCTTTCCAGGGACTCCAGAATCTTCCCCATAGAGACAGCCAGGGATGATAAAGAGAGATCCTGCTGGCTGAGTACCTGTTTATCCTGGGTTTCTTCTGCTGCAGCGGCATCCATGTTGCCTTGCGTCTCTGCCGTAGGGGGAGCGGTGAGGCTGCTGGCCCAGTGGACTTCTGGCCTGAATTGGACACCGCAGCCACGGGAATTGCTCTGAGGCAGGGGGAGTACTGGCTGACAACCAGGCACGGTTGGGTTGTCCTGCCCCGCTCAGTTCCCCCGTTCCCCAGCAACGGCGAGGGAGCTGGCCTGGGCCTACACACCGGAGCTCCAGCTGCGGAGCTGGCCTACCCTTCAGCCCCGCCTGAGGAGTAACGACTCCTCCTTCTGCTCTGCCGATTTTGGCGCCAACACCTGAGTGGGAACTTTTCTGGATTCACATCCCTTGTGGAGTGCTGCTGAAAGCCTCCTGTTTGGTCCAAGGCAGAGAATAGACTAAGGGGGTAGCTTGACGCATGCGCAGAAGAAAATTTGGTATTCTGCCTCCTGGTGGTCAATGGGAGAAGTTACCTGGACAGAGGAGTATATGGCGGCAGGAGGAGAAAAGGCTCGGAAAATGACCAACACTGATGTAAAAGTCTCTAGGCTGTCCTTTGTAGAGAACCTTCACATCTGCCTCTGGGGTATTGGAAGCTAGATGAAGCGTTTGTACAGGATTTTATAGCTGATGGCTTAGCTGGCTGTATCTAGCCAGGTGTCGTGCTTTGCAAGTGCTTTTAAAGCATGATATAGGACAAACTTGTGACCCACAGTGAGAGAGATTCTTCCCAGTGCTCTTCTGGAGAATTAATGTATAGGGATATGCGAGCACTGGGGGGGTTCGGCCTGTTCAGGGGGGCTGGTTTTCCCTCCCCCTCCAGGTTGCACAGGTGGAAGGGGTGCTGGGGAACACCTCCCCCACCCCATAATTTTTTTTAACCCACCCCCCCGTCCCATGGATCGCCCTACCTGGTGCAGAGTGCTTCAGACCGCTACTAGACCTTCTGGCTTAACCTGGAAGGCCTAGTAGCAGCCTGAAGTGCTCCGGAGCGCTGCCGGAGCCTCAGCAACACCAGGTAGGGCAATCCCTGGGGTGGGGAGGGTTAATAAATAAATTACGAGGCGGGGGGGAGGTACTCCCCGGTGCCCCTTCCACCCGTGCAGCCTGGAAGAGGGAAGGGAAAACCGGGTTCCTCCCTGCCCCCGTCTGAATGGGTTCGGAACCCGAACTTTGTTCAGGCAGGGGGTGGATCGGGGTGTTCGCGAACGGGCCGAACACCCAGAGTTCGGGCCAAACCCTGAACTTCCGAACCGTGTTCGCACATCCCTACTGATTTACTTCCCTGCTTAAGTCGCACACTGAAATGAGTAGGGTGTGAGAATGTTGTCTTGCTAGCCACAAAGCTTTCTTCCAACATACTGAGGCTCTTGCAATACAACTTTCACTATGAGTGTTAACAGAGGTGGACGGCTGTGCCTTGAGACCCACCAGCATGTGTGTTCACATGCCACCAGATGTGAGCTTGCTTCTGCTCTGGGGTGGGTAGGCAGCTGGCCCAAGAAGCATCCCTGAAATATCTCTGCATATGCATCCCAAGCCAAGGGCCCATGTGTTTGAGTCCTGCTTATTATTAATTATTATTATAATAAGCATTTATATAGTGACAGATGTACCTGGTGCTTTACAGAGAATAAGACAGACACGGTCCCTGCCCAAGAGCTTACAGTCTAAAAGGCAGGGAGAGGGGCTGCCCATTATGGGGGAGGGGGCAGGGCACTAGGAGCAGGTGTAGCTGCCTGGATGTCTGTTGTGTGTTCCCCCCCCCCCCCAGGTCGTGCAGGCCATGGGATGGCACTCTTCAGCAGCAGGCATGTTTCATGCTGCTTGCTAATCTGGAGAGTGGTGGCTGTGGCTTTCACTTTGGGTCCAGCTGGAGAACTACCTCTCTGCCTGCATGTTTGGGTTTTACTCTATGACTCTTCTATGTCAGGAGTGACTATGAAAGTCGTGTTTAATGACAATTCCTCTTTTCAGGCTCATTACAATGTGACCACAACTAACTTGTTGAATCCAGATCAGTTACTGACAGAGATAATTGCTGTCCTTCCAAAGAAGCATGTGGAATATGTACAGAAGGGGTAAGAGGAAGTGACATGGTAGCTTCAAATTGTCTTTGCTTTAGCCAATGCTGGAGATTATCTCCCTCTTTCCCCTATCTAGGCCCCTAACCCCATAACAGTTGTCCCCTGTAATGCCTTTTCATAATCTCCAATAAGAGCATGCAGGACCATACTTGACACTTGTCTAATGCAAAAAAATTGTAGTAGAATATTCCTCCGTAGCCAATATTAAGTCTCTTACTCTGATCTGTCATGCGGGTGTTTTGGCAGCCTTAAAAGCTGAACCAACTTCTCTAATCCGGTCCCTTTTGATGTCATTGACAGTGTGAATCCCTGTTGGGATACTGTCAGGCTATCACAGATAAGGCACTTCATTGCTATCATGATGGAGATTATTGTGACCTTCACACACTACCACTTAATATACTGTAAATCCTAGCTCAAGAAATGTGACTCTTAATATTGTATACTCTTTTGCAGTAGTATTAAGAGGGCATCCCTTGGGGAAAACAACTTCCCTTCTGCCCACCATTTAGACATACCTGTATATTGAATGCCAATGTGGTGCTTGAATGGAAGTTACCCCATTCTACCTATCTAAAGCTTGTTAGTAAACATTGCTAGTATGTAGAAGTAGCTGACTCTCTTCTGAATGCTTCCTTCACCTTACCTTCTCCTCCCACAGTTATAAGCTGAAGTGTCAAACACAGTCAGACTTTGGCAAAGTGACAATGCAGTTTGAACTTGAAGTTTGCCAGCTTAGCAAACCGGAATCGGTGGGTATCAGGAGGCAGCGACTGAAAGGTGATGCTTGGGTCTACAAGAGATTAGTGGAAGACATCCTATCCAGCTGCAAGTTATAATTGATGGATGGTTTGTAACCTGCATAACCAGGGCAGGTGCACACTGCCTCAGCATGTTACAATTTTTAGTCAAACACTAAACCCTGAACTGTCCTAAGGACCCATAGCTTTGTTTTTAAATAGCCATTCTTCTGTGAATAAACGTATGACATACCATGTCATTATCTGTCCTTGTCTCTTTTAATCATGTTGCTTTATATATTAACTGCTGTCTAATTTCTCTCTCCATATGGATGTGAACTCTGAACTATTCTATTCTGCAAATGTAATTTCTTTTTTAAATAAAACAGTTTGTAAAATATATAGTGCACTGCATTCTGCTCTAGTATATGAAATTAAGGTCCAAATTAGATGTAATGCTTTCTAATTTCTAAGGACTATTTTTAGTGTCTCTTATCAGTTATCAAGTACATGTTGGGCAGAAAACAGATAAGAATTCATTTGCATAATTCTTTTCCTGTCTCTGCTTTAAGTAGGATTTATTGAGATCGTTAACCAAGTCACAGCTGCGGTTACCAGAGTTAAACTTGACACTCAATATGTTGAACAAAATAGGATTGACTTCAATAAATGTTAAGTCAACAATGCTAGGATTTAAGCTATGAACACATAAAATATTATAGTATGGCAATTCATTACTAAGCCTTGGTGATGGCTAACAATTATGTGCACATGTTTTCTGATCCTGCCGATAGCATTTGAAGGTCAGAACTGCAGCAGTGCTTTCCTATTGTTCTTAGAATGACTTGGACAGACTCTATAAAACAGAGAACAGAAGCTGTGCAAAGAGGGGCAAGCTGCACAGGCTGATGCAAATTGAATCTTATTCTGAAGCCCTCACACATGTCTTGGTATTCCTGGTGCCAGAAATGGACTGTTAGCACAACTTTCTCATGCACATGAATCAAAGAATGTATAGGTACACGTTGCTTTTATGACTTCTACAAGAGAAACTATAAAGCAGGGGTTGGAAGTGTCAGGCCTGGGGGCCAAATGCTGCCTGTGGCTAATTTTTATTTGTCCCTTTTCTGGTTCTTGGATATGGCCCCTTGGTCTAGTTCCTGTCCCCAAGCACTAAAAGACTGAGTTCAGGGGCAAGGGAGCAGAGATTAGGGAATGGATCCAATAGCACAGAACCATGATCTGGATGATCTTCTCCACTCGAAGCTTCCTCCTTAAGCACCCTGTCTGTGGCCAGAATGACCACTAGGAGGGGGGAAAGTGTACTTGAAGTATAGCTTACCATGTTGTCTCATAGGATAGAAATAACTAGGGCTGCAACCATTAATCAGTTAATTGAACTGATTGGTCTAAAATCCATTAAAATTTGTCCCCTGATTAATCGGTTAGCTGCCAGGACCTTCTGCCAGTCCATAGTTCTGATTCCGTAGCCCAAGGGGATTCGTTCCAGTGGCAGGCACATTTACCCAACATGTAAATTAGGCAAACTTATGCAATTTTTAAATGATTTAATTAATTTACAAAAATGTTTAACTGAAATTTCTAACTGGGTTGCATCCCTACAAATAATGGACATTTAAGTAACTTCAGTGTTAAATTTATTGTGCAATAATCCTGGCGTTTTGATTCTGCTTACATACAAGCTAGATCGTTCTCTGCAGAAAAGCAGTTCACAGTGGAAGTACAAGCAACAGTGTCACTTGTACATAATTGACTTGTGTTAACCTGTACTAAGGCATGCTTGAACCATACTGGAAAAGTAGCATGTTTTAATAGTGAGCATTACATGTTAATAGCACCTCCTGTGGTAATAACTTAAGTCCATTGCGCTAGGTGCTGAATATAGGCTCCCTGCTCTGATCCTGAAAGCTAACTTTGAAATGACAAACATAACAAAAAGGGAGGGAGGGAGGGAAGAGGAAGAAGCTGGCATGGTTATGCTAGTGAATGATGTGCAGAAATAACCATTTGGAAGTGTCTTTCTTCTCCAGCAGCATTCTTCACCCGTTAGCCTAGCCTAGCCTCCCTTTCGGCTTATGCTTGAAAATGTTGCAAGACAAGTGGGAGCTGAAGCTGGCTTGGGCAGCTGCCTTTACTATTTTTATTAGCAATGATTCATGTTCACTTTTTTGGTCACTGGTACAAATCAAACCAAGGAGGCACTATGGTCTACAAACAATATAGCTTGCCATGATTGATTGCCGATTTGACCACAGAGAGACTTGGTGGGCCAACTTGATTTGTTTACAGCAAGGGGGTCATAAATGTGCCTTGCTGCTAGCCTTTTGTCTGGCCCCCTGATAGAGTTCTTATCCCCAAACACTGAAAGATTGAGCTTGGTGTTAAACAAGCAGAGGTGAAGGGATCTTGAAGCTTGTATGAATTTTCATGGTGGCCCTGCAGAGGGAAAATGTCTACACAGGGCATACAGTGCATTTCCTATTGGAAACAAGTGTCAACTTTAGAAAAGGAGACCTATGCTTAGCCTGGCATGTAGAAGCTTACAAATCCATAGCTGATGACAAACAGATTGGGCATAATCATGTGTAATGGCATAAATGCTACTCCTGCATTTGTGTGTAGTGTAGCTATATGCTTTCTAAACTATTTTCACTGTAGTTCATTTACAGTGAATGGCATGAGTATTGTATTGACCATGAACTACATAGTAACTCTGCTGTAGACTATATAGAACCCAACCATGTGTCTTTACTGAATTAATGTAAATGGTGGCAGTGCAAGTACCATGGTTTATCCTGTAGGCTAGGCAACCATGGGGAACCTCCATCCTGGGTGTCAAATATGGGCTACAACTGTTTGCTTGGCCTCTTTCCCATTCCCTGCTCTTGCTCACTGATCCAGTCCCTATCTTCATGCTATGAAAGAACAAGCTTGGGGTGAGGGATTAGACGCAAGAGCATGCACTCAATGCTAGGGGATGACCTGGACCCTTCCCATCTCCTGACCATACTCCACAAGCAGCCCTGTCCCTGTTTCCTTTCAGCCTGTGGAGCATTTACTAATTTTCAAAATGGCCCACAGGAAGGAAAGAGAGCCCCGGTTCATCATAAGGTAAATAGTAGGCCTAAACATAGAAATATGCTTAAAATTCTACATATCTTGAATGGTTCCAATGGCATTGTTCACCTTACAAAGCATGCTATTTAATTTTGCTTTCAAAAATAAAACTGCACAGCCTCCATAAATAACCTGCAGTCTTCCAAAGCTGCAGTGCTATAATGTTATGAAAGCACAAGCTGTAATTAAGATGTTGTTTCTTTTTCCTTTTTTTAAAAAAAATCTAAAAACAGTTGGGAGATAATTGATTCAGGTTGTCTTACATGCTCTGATGTGTGAAATAAGGTTCCTTTTTATAGGCTACAGTGCTGATTTCTTGTGCCTAATATTCCTTGCTGAGAACAAATGACACATCAAGTTGAGAATTGGAGGGATGGACATGAAGCGGAATTCCTCTTTGTGTTCCAGTGCTCATTAAAAGCACAATTACAAAGTGCTTGAACATTCCACCAGCCCCATCTACATCCCTCCATCTCCCTAGATGGGGAGTGGGAGGTAGCTTAGTTCTAATTTACTACACTATATCTGTGGCCTCATAGATTCTGAGAGAAAAAAAGCCAAATTTTGCAACAAGGGAACCAAAACTCTGAGCAAAATAAATTAGGCAAATTTAACCTAAATTATATAATTTTTTGGAATATAAACATTTCCCAACATGCCATTCCATCAGTTTGGGGTAACCATCTTTCAAAGGGGGTAGTGGTACAACCCCATATTCTTTTAAGTTCTTACCACTTACTGTGGTACTCGATGATCCCTTGCTCTACAGGCCCCTGAAATACTAGACAATTGGTCACAGTGTGAATGCAGTACTATGGATCAAGGCCAACACAGATTAAAGAACAAGTAGTGAGCTTGCAAGGCAGGAAGGTGTTGTGTGAATGGTCTGTATGCACCAAGCCTGGTAGAGAGCATTAGGGATGTGCGAACACGGTTTGGATGTTCACAGTTTGGCCCAAAATCAGCAAGTTCAGATGGCCGAACCCACGTTCAGCTAAGGTGGGGGGGGGTGTGCCAAGGTCCCAGACTGCCTGAATCCCTACTGCCTTTCATGCCACGCTGCCTGTCTGTCCGCCCAAGTTGCTAACCTCAAACCCTGCCTCAGTCTGCCTTCCAATGCTCATGCCATGCTGCCTGTCTGCCCGCCAGGTTGCCAAGATCAAACCCTGCCTCAGTCTGCCTTCCGGTGCTCATGCCACACTGCCTGTCTGCCTACCCTGGCAAACCTGGGTGATGTGCCCCACTGGCCTGGTCATCCTGCTGCTGCTGTCTGCTGGTCCATGGGTGCTCTGGCCTGAAAAATCCAAATGTGCCCACGCAATCCTGCTGCTGCATGGGAGCTCTTCCCTGGCAAATCCTACCATCTTGGCTCCATGGGTGCTGTGCACAGGCAAATCCTGCTGCTGCCGTCTCTGCTGTTCCGCGGGTTCTGTGACCTGGCAATCCAATGTCTGCTGCTGATGCCACCCCTGCATGCCACAAGCTCTGTGTCCTGGCCATCCAATCTATGCTGCTGCTGCTGATGCCACCTCTACTGTGCCCAGGCAATCTAATGTCCGCTGCTGCACTTCTGCTGCCTCTGCTGTGTCATGGGTTCTGTGCCCTGGCAATCCAATGTTTGCTGCTGCCGCTGAATGCCACCTCTGCTGTGCCACGGGTTCTGTGTAGGGATGTGCAAATGCGGTTCGGAGTTCAGACCGAATTCAAATAGTTTGGTTGACCGAACCGAATGTTCGAACCAAGCTGAACCAAATTTCTGAATTTGGTTCTGTTTGCACATCCCTAGTTCTGTGCCCTGGCAATCCAATGTTTGCTGCTGCCGCTGAATGCCACCTCTGCTGTGTCATGGGCAATGTGTCCCGGCAATCAAATGTCCGCTGCTGTACTTCTGCTGCCTCTGCTGTGCCATGGGTTCTGTGCCCTGACAATCCAGTGTCCGCTTCTGCTGCCTCTGCTGTGCCATGGGTTCTGTGCCACGGCAATCCAATGTCCGCTTCTACTGTGCCATCAGTTCTGGGCCCGGGCAATCCAATGTCTGCTGCTGCTGCCTCTACTGTGCCATGAGTTCTGTGCCCCAGCAATCCAATGTCCGCTTCTGCTGCCGCTGCTGTGCTGTAGGTTCTGTGCCCCGGCAATCCAATGTCCGCTTCTGCTGCCGCTGCTGGGTCATAGGTTCTGTGCCCGGACCATCTAATTGCTGCTGCTGCGCCATAGGTTCTGTGCCCGGGCAACGCAATGTCCACTGCTGCTGTGCCATGGGTTCTGTGCCTGGGCAATCCAATGTCTGCTGCTGCCACTGGGTCTCAGACGGCCAGCCATGCCCCCACAGGCACCCCCACGGGCCACGCGATGAGCCTGCCTGCCCGGGCAACCCGGGGTGCCAAACCCCAAGATTTCCCGGTCTCTGCTGATGCTGTGTCTCCGACAGCCTGCCATGCCCCCACAGGGCCCCCTGGAGCGCCCCAAGCCTCCAGGCGGCCGAACATTCTGAACATTCGGGGGGGGGGGGGTACAAACTCCGTGGGACCGAACACACAAACCTGACCTACGTTTTCAGGCCAAACAGCCAAACATTCAAACCCCGTTCTGTTTGCACATCCCTAGAGAGCATGTAATGTAATTGTCAGGTGTGGAATGCAATGGTACTGAAGGCAACAGTAATTTTGTGTTTTGCCATGAGTATCAGTGACACCATACCAATACAGGCTGATTGCTTGCTGCTATGTCATGCTCCCATAAGAAGTTAAATTATTGCTGTGCTATTTAAAATGGTAGCTGCTGGCACCTCTTTGTGATGCTTATATAAAATGTATCTTCCAGGATAAGTCATCCAGTTAAATGGTGACCTAACAAAATTCATTTCAAAGGAAAACTAACATGAACTCTTTAAAAAAAATCAAAGTATACTGTCACAGCCAGAAAATGTGGGATTTTCAAAAGTGGTTTTCATTGTCTTCAGTCATCTAGGTGCTTTTGAAGGTCTCTCTGTTTTAGTCCCTGTAGAAAGATGTGAATGAAATTAGTTTTAATGAACTTTTACTTTCATTTCTCATTAGTCTCTTCTCCTTATCTCATTTTTAAAAAGCTTGCTCGTTGGAAACTTTTGATATCACTTAGAATACTTCTAGACCTAAATATTTGAAAGGGGGAAAACATATGGGCTGGAGTTTTGAAACCACTTATCTTGGAGACATTGAAGTCATTTGGGACTACTTTTGAGTAACTCCATCAATGGTTATTAGCCAAGTAGGTTGGGGATGTAGCCTCTGACTGTTGGAAACAAATGGGAGAGAATGGATCATTCTATTATGACCTGTTGGATACTTCTCAGAGACAGAGACAGGATGCTGGTCTCGATGCTTCATTGCTCTGACCCAGTATGGTATTATCTGATGTAATGACTAAACATGTACAAATCCATCCCATGTTGAAATCAATTATGTCACTCTGCATATGTAGCTGAGCAGACATTTATGCTGCTCCGTATTTAAGGCCATGCAACAGTGTCCTGCCAGCTGTTTCCTAGATGACATTCCTTAGTGCAAAATACCAAGTTGTGGGGGAGAGTGGCCAGCTCCAGACTATCAAAAGGTTGGCAGCCCCAGAATAGTAACTGCTGGGATAGTGTAGGAAAAGCTTCATTCCAAGGAGAATCCAACTAAGAGCCCTCTGTCATCGCACTCATTCTTTCCCCACATCTGTTTTTTCTTTCACCCTGCCCATTCCTCACACCATCAGAAACACCACAGAGCTGCACAGTGAAAGGAACTAGACTGGTCCTTCATGAAAATCTGTCTCTCTGGTTCCTGGATGACCAAAAATCAATAGCAGGACAGTGCACATCTCTAGACATAACAATGGTAGCGCCTTGTCTATACACCATGATTTTTTGATTCGCAACCATGTGAGTTTGCACAAGCTGATGTAACAGTAAAATGTGTATTTAAAGCTGAAACCAGCAGTGAACATCACATTAGCGGGAACCTGTGTTCACTGCATTTTCATTGGCAGCAATGGGGAAAACGCAGTGAACATAGGTCCTAGACATCTGGACCTGGAACTGCAGTCACAGAGAGCAGTGTAATCCTGAAGACATTTGGAGCTGGCGCTAGTCATTTGTACCAACCTAAGTCCCATTCGCTTCAATAGGATTTACACTGGCGCAGAGAATTAGTGCCTTTGCCAAAAGCTTCACATCCTAGGATTGTTTGCCAGGCTAATATACTGATCTACCCAAACCAGCTGATGCCATTAAAGACATTGGAAAATACTGTGGATAAGGAGAAAACCCCAAATCCAACTGAGTCCTCTTAGACTGAACCTAGAATAAGGCTTTTGTTGACTTTCAGAGGCTAATGCAAAACAAAGATGGAAAAGTTTAGCCAGGGAAAAGGGAAATAAATAGACAATGATCCAAATAATAAAACTGGAAAACTGTTAATGACAAACTTTGGAAGATGGAAAAAAAGCAAAAGCATAAGAGAAATTTGTTTTCAGAATCAATGAGGAGCTGAGGCTGTTAGACTAATTACCCACCCTTTGTTTTACTTAATTAAGTCAATATATTAACCTGAGGGAATTATTGAGCTGACATCTATAATTTATGAAAAGAGTGCAGTATTTTAAAAAACAAACAAGCTTGAATGCCATATGGAATGCTCATCAAATGTCCACAAGCCACCCATCGTTATTGTGGGGACAGAAAGATAACAAGCTTGCGGTTTGCTGCCTCTTACGGCTTTTGACAGTGGGAGTCAAAGCCCAGAGCATTTGGTCCTTGAAATGTACAAGAGAATTGGAATCATCCTCTCCAAGCAGCTTGGTTTGAATCAAAGCCTGTTTTAACTGCTGGGCGATAATATTTTTGCTCCACTTCTCCCCCAGAATCCCTAAAACATTTACAGATTTCTTCTACCATCTACTAGGCACCACCTATTTGCCAGTTTTTAGGTGTTTGGAAGGAAATGGAAATGCTTGCATATTTACAGAAGAATGTTGATGTGAAGAAGAGCTGTGTGAAGTTTGGAGGTTTGTACAAATTCACCAGCAGAGGTTATTATTATTATTATTATTATTATCAACAAACATTTATATAGCGCCAGCAGTGTACCTGGCACTTTACAAAGTAATAAATAGACACGGTCCCTGCCCCTAGGGCTTACAATCTGAGAGACAGGAGCTGGGACATAGGAAGGGGAACAGAGGGAGAGACAAGGGGTCTAACATTCATGAAGATGCGAGGTCTCAAGTGCACGTACTTGGCTTGGTTACGATGAGAATGACAGCAGGCAGGTCCATGTGGCAAGGATAAGGGTAAACAGATCGTAGGTATAGGAATAGTGGCTCAGCAGGATAAAGAGTCAGACAGAGCAGAGCGAAAGAGGTGAGTTTTAAGGAGAGATTTGAAGGTATGAAGGGAGGGGGCAAGGCGGATGTGGACAGGGAGGGAGTTCCAGGCATGGGGGGCAGCAAGTGAGAAGGGACGAAGGCGCTTAGGGGAGCAGGGAAGGCGTGGAAGGGTGAGAGAAGGGACAGAGGAGGAGCGAAGTGCACGGGCTGGAGTATGGAGGGCGATAAGTGCAGAGAGGTAGGGGGGAGCAAGGTTGTGAAGAGCTTTATAGGTGAAGACTAGGAGCTTGTGCAGGATTCGTTCAGGAAGGGGAAGCCAGTGAAGCGAAGAGAGGAGGGGCTGCACATGGTCGAAGCGACTGGCGAGGTAGATGACCCTGGCAGCAGAGTTTTGGACAGAGATGAGGGGAGAAAGGTGAGACCGGGGAAGGCCAGTGAGAAGGAGGTTACAGTAATCGAGGCGAGAGATGACCAGAGCATGAACAAGAGTTTTGGCAGACGAGACAGAGAGAAAAGGGCGAATCTTAGCAATGTTATGGAGGGAGAAGCGACAGGATTTAGCAACAGAGTCAATGTAGGGTTTAAAAGAAAGGGCTGAGTCAAAGATGAAGCCTAGGCTACGGGCTTGGGGGACAGGCAGGATGGTGACTCCATCAATAGTTATTGACAGTGAGGAAGGAGAGGAAGGATGAGGGGGGAAGATAAGGAGTTCAGTTTTAGCCATGTTGAGTTTGAGTTGACGTTGAGACATCCAGGTAGAGATGTCAGAGAGACAGTTGATGAGACGAGCTTGAACAGAGGGAGAGAGAGAGGGAGTAGAGAGATAGAGTTGAGTGTCATCAGCATAGAGGTGGTATTGGAAGCCATGGGAGGCAATGAGTTTGCCTAAGGATGAGGTATAGATCGAGAAGAGGAGAGGGCCAAGAACAGAGCCTTGAGGAACACCAACTGAGAGGGGGAAGGAGGAGGAGGCGGAGTTGGAGAGAGACACATTAAAGGAGCGGTCAGAGAGGTAGGAGGAGAACCAGTTATGGACAGAGCCACAAAAGCCAAGGGAGTGAAGGTTGGTCCAAAAGAGGGATAATCTTAATGGCTTGAGCCCCAGGTATCTGAAAACCGCATCTTCCCCTATGTCCCGTCACAGCCTCTGAGGTCGGCCGAAGGTGCCCTCTTGTGAGTGCCAACTGCCCACGAAGTTGTTACAATAAGGGCATGCAGGGGGGTGTTCTTGGTTGCTGCCCCACAATTATGGAACTCCCTCCCCTTGGTGGTCCACCTAAACCCGAACCTGCTTGTCTTCCAGAGGGAGATGTAAGACCTTTTTGTTTGACCAGGTGTTTGGAAGGCAGGAATAGGATTGGGTGGTATTGGGTAGGGGGTGGTTGGGATTAGTTGATGAGCGGTAGGTGGGGGGATAAAGGATGGGGTGAGTGGGTGGTTGGGGTTTTAAGAGATTTAATGTGTTTTATTGCATTTGAATATTGTAAGGTGCCCTGAGTCTATGGAGAAGGGCAGGGTAAAAATGTGAATGAATAAATAATATAAATACCTTGTCTCTTGTCTGTCTGGACCAACATGGCAACCACATTCTAAACAGGTATTATTAGAGCTGTGCTTTGGCTTACGGGTCCTTCAGTACTGATTATGATGATGGCTGATGATGCAAGAAAAAGAAGGAGCACAACTTGAGTCAGATAGCTGCCTGCAGAACTGCTAGTTAGGAAAACTTTTTATCCAACATATAAACTGGGCCAATGGTGTTCTGAATTGGGGGGGCGGGGGGGGGGGACCTTGCAAGTATTTCCTAGGGTCTGAGGAGCAAAACTGAGTGTTAAGGCTGCTCCTCGGACCCTTGGAGAATACACATGAGTTTCAGGGGTGGGGGGTGCTTAGGGGGAGCAGGGCGGGTCAGGGATGGGTTCCTTATCTTCCGGAGAGGTCCCACACTGATGCGTGGCCTCTTCCCAGCTGGTAACTTTGAAAATAAAAAAAAATCCAACCAACTGAGCATGCTCAGAAAGGCCCCCCCCCGTATGCGCCTCCGTTCTAGTTCAGGACCGTCAGCAGCTGCAGCGTCTGCACCGGCTCCTGGACAGAAAGGCGTTACTGACTGCTGCAGCTTCACGTTTCCATGGTGTCCACGGCTGTGTGTTGTGACAGAGGGCGAGCAGTTGGGTGAGACTTTTTTTTGTTTTGTATTAAGGTCTGACAAAATGCATGTTCCCGCTTTAGGGAATGCAGTAGAGAGCAAACTCTCCACAATCTGCCGTGGATTCTCTCCGAGGAACGGTGTTGCTGTAACCTGGTGGCTTTCAAACTCTGCTTGTGGGACTCCATTTGGAGACTTCAGTACGATCACACAATCCTGGGCACCCACAAAAGCATGCCGGCTATATCCAATACTGTCTGTTTGGTGACACCATCGACAGTGTCAAATGCCCCCAGGACTCAGACCTATGGATGCTGGCCCTTCCCATGGAGCTGTCCAAGGAACAATGTACAGATTCAGACTTGCAGCACTTAAAGCGTGGCACACCAGCCACAGTTACCAGCCCACCCACCAGTGCCTGACTGGTCCCGTGTAACCTCTGCTAAGATTGGCCAGGGACAGTTATAATCGTTTTGCCAGCACCTTGCCTTTGCCCTGCTGCACAGTTGCTTCTTGGCTCCTTGCTCTCAGCTCCTGTGACTTGTCCTGTGCTCCAGGCTTGCCTGCCTTCCAATCCCTGCTCTCAACCCTCACGTGTCTTCTAGAGCTAAAATGCTGTTTCTGCTGAAAATGGCCCATTCACCACTTTCCTGACAATTTGGGAATATTTACCCAGTTGTCAGAAAATCATTTGGCATTTTCGTCAACCCGAAAATGCTGGAAATGATAAAAATGACAAAAGTGTCGTAAAAGTGGTCTAAAAATGCCCAAAGTGTCAGGAATTTGCTGATAGAAATATTGAAAGTGGTGAATGGCTGAAAAGAATCCCAAATGTGAAAAAAAACCTGCACAAATACTCAACAAGATTCCCAAAAGGATGTTTTTGCATCAGCACTACTGTCGTCCAGTCTTGTCTACTTCTGAAACCTCCCCTTCCCTGTACCATCCTTTCAGCTACAACATTGCTTTGGACTCTGACACTGCCTTCTGCATCATCCACAGGCTGTTACACTGATCACTGGTTTTGAACCCTCCCTGAATTGACTCTTCCTGCTAGGGTCCCAATCCTGCCTCCACTTGATTTAGGAAGTGGATAATGTGAAAACATGCTGAGTGGAACAGCACCACCTGGTAATTCCTGCTGTAGTTGCCCTTTCCTTTCAAGGTGTGCTAGAATTGCACCCAGCACCCTTAAGCAGATTGGAATAAATTGGCTCAGTATAAATCCTGTTTATTTCTCTAAGCATGTTCTGCAGTGGCAAAAACCTTGACTAATCCAATTTTCTATAAGTCGGGGAGATCAGATAGAATAGATCAACTTACACTGGGTTTGTGTTTTGCCCCCCCCTCGCTTTTTCGTCTTTGAATGGTAAAAGCATGATTTGACAATAGTAACAAAATATGCAGCATAAAATTTACACCCACCCCAGGTTCATCAAGTTTTTTGTTGTTGTTTTGTTTTTTAAAAAAAACCAAAACAGACAAGCAGATTTATTTTTTATCAGTCAGCTTTGACAAAGTGATGTGGAATTAGACACCCTGTGAACTGTTTCTTTGGTTTAATGTGAGGGCTGCGCTTCATTAGAGGATATAGAATAATCCACTGTCATTTTTGTTTTTATCGTATTAGGGGTTTTTGGCAGGGAATTATTCAGCCTCCACTATATAGTTATTTATGTGCTACCAACTGGATTTTTTGTTTTGTTTTGTTGCATTCCCTCGAGAAAGCTCCATTAAAACTCCTAATGTGACACCACATCTTTTTAGTAGACTAGAAAATAGTTACAATTTTAATTTAAATTGAAATGACTGTGTAATAGCCGGACAAATCATTCCAAGATCCCTAGAGCTCTTAATTGTAATTCTCCATTGTTTCTGTGCATAAATTGTCTTTCCAAGTGCTCATTCTGAAATCCTTGCTAATATATTTTTTTTAAATGTTCTGCTCTCACATATTTAATTTTTTTAAATCGGTAACAACACAATGATTAAATTTAAACGTAAAATATAAATGGTGGAAACAAGAAACCCATTGAAGTGTTTGGAAAATAAGGCCTGTTGCATTTTAAGAGGTGAAATGAATTTAAAGAACTTGTATTTTCTTTTTTGTTTCGTGTGTCCGGTTCAAGGGTGCTGGCAGAATTATGTTCAGGGAGGGGGCAGAGGTGTTACCCTGCCCCTTTCTTATATCACCCACATTCTTTTCCAGGTCATGGATCGGATGTCATGATGTTTGGAAAATGGGGTGTGGTCACATAAGTGATTGGGTGAAGGGGGTCATTGCCCTTTCTGACACAAGCACACCCCTTTTCCAAGCATCATGGTGGCATGACAGTCAGAAGGGGCAGTGCTAGGTGGAAGTCAGGTGGGGGAAAGGTTTCCTTTCCCTTATCTCATGAACCTTCCTCCCTCTCCGTCTAGGAAGCAAGTTTAGAACCTGGAAGGGTGCAGGGCATGGGGGAAAACAAGGACTGTGTGATCAGGGACCTCACTGGCAGCAATGGGGAAAATGCAGTGAACATGGGTCCCCAGGGGGGAAGGGTCAGGGCATCCCTTGCCACCTACTCCCTTAAGAGTATCGTGGTTGCACCACTGGTCCTGTTTTTAGTAGCTATGGCAATTATGTCAGGGACAGTAAATGATTAGCTTGTAAATCCAGTACTTCTCGCTAGTTCAAATCAAATCAAATACTTTTATTGCGTGGTCACAGACCATTGCGAAATACAAAGAATACATATTACAAAACAGTTCAAAACTAAAAGCTAACGTTGTTAGCTTATATAAACTGGAGAGACCTATCAAATTTCCAAGGGATAAAGGATCTCTGGTAATCAAACACTTACATTTTGCAGAGATAGAAAGATATGTCTCAAAAACAAGTTTCTAAGGTGGAAGGCCTGTAGCAAAAAAGCTGCAACACTCTTAATGACATCAGAATCTGAACTGTCAAGAAGCAGAGCTAGAAGGGCATGATCAGTTCTGCCTGGGTACTTCCATATAATGGATCCCAAAAACTCCTGGCGTGGTCCGTCATATATATGGCATCATAGGATCATATGTCCAATGGTCTCAACTGTTAAATAATTGAACGGACATAATCGTTCAGTGTAGGGGATACTCTGGATCCGACCCTTGAGGATACTGGAAGGGAAAGCATTAAATCGGGCACTACAAAAGAGTTGTTTTGCCCTTCTGGAGATGGGGGCAGTGAGATAAGCAGCAACCTGCCCCACCTCCGGGACAAACGTCAGATTGTGAGATGACAACCTAATCCTGCCAAGATCCAGGTGATGCCCTATTGTTGATGCTGGCCTCAGTCTTCCCTAAAATGGGTACAACCCCCCCCCCCCCCGTTGTATAATCAAGGGCCAGTAAACTTGGACCAGGAGGGTTTAGCGGGATGGGCCTCACTGGTGACCAAGGGCCAGCAAACACGGAAAAGGGGAGCTTAAAAGGATAGCCCCCATAGCAAAGAGGGGCTTGTAAAAAAGGATCAGGCCCAGCAACCATGGAACCCAGCAGAAAGTAGGTCGCTCATGTGAAATACCAGCCTGAACGTGGGGGAAGAGAGGAAAAAGGAAAATGCCTAGAGTAAAGTATGGGGCCATTAAGAGGTATTCTTCCTATTCAGTAGAGCACCGATGACTGGAACTTGGAGCAGCAACCCCACCCCCTAAGAAATCCAGGTGTTCTCTCTTTCGTGCCTTTTGTGTCCCCGGGAGTTGATCGTTAAGCCCTCATCTCATCCTTAACTACCTTCCAGCCACTGTTGTTTACTCTTTCCCCTTGTGTCAAAAGTATCTTATGCATCTCCAATAGCCCTTTTTGTGATGGAAGTAGAAGTTTTGGTTCTTCCCCTCATCAGCCCATTGTACACCCATATGGCACAGCTTAGTCTCTCAAATCTGTTGTCCATTACCCTATAACTGCTCCTGATTTTCCCCTCAACCTCTGAGAAATCTTGGAACACAGATACGTGCAGTTCGCTCTGCACGTGTCTGTGCTAAGGGGTTTCCCAGACTTCGGTCTGTCCCTCTCTTTTTCTTCCACCCCCTCCCCCCCCGAACTAAACTGGATCCCGGACTGCTGATCCCTTGTGCAATCAGCTAGGAGAGGTAAACTACAGGTTCAGACTCTCTCTCTCTCTCTCTCTCTCCCCCTTGCTGTGCCTTCACCGGACCGCCTCCCCCCTCCCTTGTGCAATCAGCTAGGAGAGGTAAACTACAGGTTCAGACTCTCTCTCTCTCTCTCTCTCTCTCCCCCTTGCTGTGCCTTCACCGGACCGCCTCCCCCCTCCCCCCATTTTATGTTTTCCCTTTTTGTATCCCACCAGCCAGACTGGGGCTGTGTTTCAGCATTAGCTTGGGTGTGTGTATGTGTACCTTATTTTTGCCTTTGTACTTCTGTTTTCATACAACAATAAACCTGTCAGTTTTATTGAACCTTTCTCTCTCTCTCTCTCCTTACAATTTGGAGAGGGTAACATAAACTGACTGTAGCGCGTGTCATTCCTCAGATTGATCCCTGGGACACATGGGGACCTCTAATTTGGCTAATTCCCCTAAATTAACGAAACAAGTGGATATTGGGGTACTGACACCCCTCCAATAATCACGCGTGGACTGAGGTCTCCCGTTAACACTATATCCTCGGAACGGGAGAACACTTCCTTTTAAAGAGAAGCAAGAGGTTTATGTTGGAGATATTCTAATGGGATACCCATCTCTTTTAATTGCACGTCAACCTTTAAAGACCACTGATCTAAAAAGGGGTCCTTCACGGCACCCCTTAATAGAGATGATCCCTGCTCAAATTGCATCTTGAGCCAGAATTTCAGAGCAGCTTCCTTAGCAACCTGGGACCATGGTGTTTGGCCCAGCCCAGCCCGAATTACAGCCAGAGGGGTTCCTCGCAGGGCTCCCAGAAGCTTCTGCAAGAATCTAGATTGGATCTTATCCACCTGGTTGGAGAAGAAAGGGGCACATAGGTCAGCTCCATAGATTTATTCATAGACACCTTAGATTTTTCATAATTAATGCTCAGATGATTTGCCTGGCAGAAAGCTGCAAAGGCTTGAAGCTGTCGATGAAGGCCCACCTGTGTCTGTGACAAAAGTGAAATGTCATCGGCATAGCATAAGCAGCCGACGGCCCATGTGGCTAATTTAGGTGGGGAAAAACAAGGTCAGCCATGGCAGGGATAACATCATCGATGAAATAATTAAAAAGAGCGGGACGAGGACACATCCCTGCCTAACCCCCAGTGAGGTGGAAACTGGGGGTGGGGGTGGGGTAGTAACGTGGCCTTGTTGGTCCATTTTAATCACCAAGGATGAGTGGGCATGGAGCGAATGAATCAAGGCCAATAAACGTTTATCAATAGATGAAGCCTGCAGCTTCCTCCACAGGGCAGCCCAATCAACCAAATCAAAGGCTGCCCTAAGATCGAGGAAGGCCACATAAAATGCCCCATTATGCGCCCTATACTTGGCAGCAAGAAATTGGAGGGTGAAACAGTGTTCAATGGTTGAATGGCCCTGCTGGAATCCCGCTTGTTCCGGTGAAATGGCCTTGGCATGGGTCATCCAATCCGTTAATTTTGCTAAAAGATATTTAGCATACACTTTTGATACTACGGATAAAAGGCTAATGGGCCTATAGTTGACTGGATCTGTTTTGGACCCCTTTTTATATATAGGGACAACAATGGCCTTGTCCCAGGCCCCCGGTACCAGACCAGTGTTGTTAATGGCAGTAAACAGTGCAGCCAAAACAGGCAGCCACCAGTTCTTATGCACCTTAAGGTACTCAGCCCGTATAAGATCCAGTCCAGGGGCACGATTATTCCGAAAGGAGTCTACCATTGCCTCAATATCCTCTTCCTGAACTGGGGGCTAGGGGGGAGCATCCTCAAGCCCAGGGGTGGAATCATCTTGTTGAAGGTGCTGGTCTTCACCAGGGGAGTTATATAGCTCCTCAAAGTGAGTCATCCAGACAGATGGTGGGGAGGGGAGGGGAGAGGAGTCCCTGGGGCCGAGTTAGTTCCAGTTGTTGGTTTTCCCCCCACCCGGTGGAGCCTGCTCCCACCGTCAAGTTCCCCAGCCCCCTGGTGCTCTCCTACGTGCACGAGACCCAGCTGAATTTGCTTTGACATCCCAGGAGTTTACGCCTACGTTGACACCTGTGCCTGGACACCTCGCCGCTGAGTCAATGGGTTGGCATCCGGAGGGGAGTGGAGTCCCTGGGGCCGGGTTAGTTCCAGTTGTTGGTTTTCCCCCCACACGGTGGAGCCTGACCTTACCGTCAAGTTCCCCAGCCCCCTGGAGCTCTCCTACATGCACATGAGACCCAGCTGAATTTGTTTTGACATCCCGGGAGTTTGCGTCTGTGTTGACACCTGTGCCCGGACCTTCTAAAGCGCCACTGAGTCAACGGGTCGGCGTCCGGAGGGGAGTGGAGTCCCTGGGGTCGGGTTAGTTCCAGTTGTTGGTTTTCCCCCCACTCGGTGGAGCCTGTCCTTACCTTCAAGTTCCCCAGCCCCCTGGAGCTCTCCTACTTGCACATGAGACCCAGCTGAATTTGTTTTGACATCCCGGGAGTTTGCGTCTGTGTTGACACCTGTGCCCTGACCTTCTAAAGCGCCACTGAGTCAATGGCAGCGCCGTAGGCACACACCGGTGCGTCGTGCCTAAGGGCATCGCACACAAGGGCGCGCCCTTGTGCACAGCCCTAGGCGCGGGCTGGGCCTGGGCCGCTATTATTTCAGACCTGAGGGTCTTACTTTTTGGTTTTGTGTGACTCGATTCTCCCATGGGTAGAAGGAGAAGGAAGGAGGGGATGAAAACCCGCTCCCAGGTTCGAGCTCGGCAATCGACTCTGAAAGACTTTCTACGGAGCCCCAAGGTAGGACTAACTCAGAGTTATTCTAACTCTCCTCTTGGCCTGGCGATCTCGCCACCTGTGGCTGTGGGGTTGGGGGCCTTGCTGGAGCTGAGTGACCTTGATTTACCATCCACTTTGTGCCCAGAGATTGTATTATCGACTCCTGCAGAAGAAACTATGGGACTCCTTCCCCCTGGTACCAATGATAATGTGGATAACTCTATGGAACATGTGGGCAATCAGTGTTGTGCTGTGGGTGACTTAGTCTCCAAATTATATGCACAGTTAGAGAGTATTAACATGCAGCTCGAACTCCACAGATTGCAGTTGGGGATTATTGTTGATATGCTCAACTTACAAAAGACTGTTATGTCGCAGCCAGTTGGGGATCTCCCCCGGGCTCTGGTCTCAGTAGGAACCCAAGTCTCACGGGCCGATATTTGTCCCTAGGTACCTGTTTTAGGGGTAATAGCCACTGGGCGCCCTGAGGATAAGGAGCACTGCTCCTTACAGCTGGATTTACAGGCGTTGGCCCTTAATATTGTTCCTCTGCCTTCAGGATACTTACCAGCTTGGACTTCCAAGCATTTTATTCAACGGCATCTGTCCTCTATCTTGGGCTTTTCGCTCCATCTCAGTTCTATTGATAGGTATTTATTGCTGCCAGCATCACCTTCTTCATATCTTTTATTGGTCCATTTCTCTGCAGCAGCAATAGTAGACAAATTATGGTCATATGCCCACTTGTTTGCTACCAGGGGGATTTATTTAACAAGAGCCTATAAGAATCCAAATATCTCTGCCCTGTTACCAGCTTCCCCCAGAGGGTCATCCCACTCCTTTACTTCTAGCCAGCATAATTTCAACTCCATTCCCTCATCTAAAAGAGTGCCCATGCAGGTGCCTTATGACCGGGTTACCACCCCTCTGGAAGCTCAGATGGTACCCAGTTCTGGAGAGGCACGGCTGAGGGCTTCTGTTTTGGGGTCTGTAGCTAGGGATAGGGATGGCTGTCAGGTTTTCCCACAACACCTGCGGCCAGCGGTGCAGGCATCTGATCAGCTGGATATTCCCCCATTGGGGATACAGATGGTTCTTAATTCGGGGTGTGTGTGTGTGTCAAGTTTGAGTTCCCGATAATAAAATCAAAGACCCCTTCAAGGGCAGGGGGGTTTGTTCCCTCCCCACGGATGGCTTGTTGCAGGAGCCTGCGGTTGACGACCAGCAGGTTTCTTCAACGAGAATCAATGCTAGTTTCACAGATTCTAGGGACAGTAGTAGACAGGATTCTATCCCAGTCCCATGACTATCTCACTCAGGTTCTTTTAGTTCCATTACAGTATGTTCATGGAATGTGGCAGGTTGGGCTAGGCATTGTAACGACCCTGATTTTTTACACTACATAAAAGGGTTTTCCATTATTTTGATCCAAGAAACCTGGTCCTCTAGTTTGAGCTTCACAGACTTTTTTTGCTCAGGCATATGTACGCTTCAGCAACCTTTTCCATTGCAACCTGTGTATAGGATATAGATCACTCATTGATATACAGTACACTGCAGCTGAAATAGATGCCAATCCCCCCCAAACCTATTAAACTTTTGAATCTACACTACCCAAACTGAAAATGGCATCTCAGGTAATGGCTGATACCTGTCTGCACACCAATAGAGTTTAGACTTTCTTTGATTTTTTTGGTTTGATTATTTTGGTATTTGGGACATTTTTGGTATTTCTGTTACATCATTTCAGCAATAGTTGCACTATTGTACATATGCAGTTGCTGAAAACAATGCAACCATAGTACCAAAATGACTGAATAAATGAGATGCCCAAACCGAAAAACAACAACACAGGAACATGAACAAAACTGAAACAGAATACTGGAAATTCAGACATATGAGTACCTAATTTGGTCATGGATATTGTTCTGAAAATGTAAACAATACACACAAATAATAAACCCACTACCCATTTCAGCTCTAAAACACAGGGTAGCTGCACGCACAATCTGAATGAGACACTGAACACTCTTCTTGCATGTTACCAAAGGGGGAAGAAAAAAAATAAGAGGGCAGTAACGGGCTACTGGTTTGTTATCCATCGTGATCTAAATGTTAAAGGAATATTGCCATTTACTTAAACTTCATAGCCATTGCAACACAAAGCTGTGACCTTGAAGGTCTATGCCCATGGCTAAGGGAGAAAGTATGGAAGAGGGAGTCTTTAGACACAATGGCGTTTGGGTGGTTACGGCACGCAATATATGGTTGTGTGTTTTGTGTAAACAATGAAACTTTTTTGGCACCCCGATAGCCGCCCCCCCCCCCCGTTAAACCCATATCTGCTCCCAGGAAGTATTGTGGGCTGAAATAATGTGTTTTCCCTCACAGTGTCCAGTGTTGCTTCTAATGATATTGGGTGGTGTGTTAGCCGTTACTTCTGGTGAACAATCATAGAGGTCAACACCAAGAGTGGCTTGCAAGACGGCGGTGATGACAGCCCCCATCATTGATGGGGCCTGTCCTCTGCTGGTTCCCCAGGTAGAGTTTGGGGGTGCTCCTTGATTCGCAGCTCCGCTTGGAAAGTTCAGGTGGAGGCTATGGCAAGGAGTGCCTTTCACCAATTACATCTGGTGTGTCGGTTTCATCCGTATGTTTCAGACTCTGACCTGGCCACTGTCATCCATGCTTTCATCACCTCTAGGCTAGACTACTGTAACGCACTCTACGTGGGGCTACCCATGGTGACGGTTTGGAGACTGCAGCTGGTGCAGAATGTGGCGGCCTGTCTCTTGGTGGGATTGGGCTGCCAGGAACATATTACAGCAGTTCTTTGAACGCTGCACTAGCTGCTTATAGTTTTCCAGGCGCGATTCAAGGTGTTGGTGTTTGCCTATAAAGCCCTAAACGGCCTTGGCCCGATCTACCTGTGAGAAAGTCTCACCCCTCGAGTCCGGGATTGACCCCTGCGGTCATCAGGATGTGCTCTCATCGAGGTTTCCCCGAATCTTCCAGGGGGGGCACAATGGGGAGGACTTTCTCAGTGGCTGCTCCACGGCTGTGGAACTCCCTGTTGTTAGAGACCCGTTTGGCCCCGGATCTCCCATCTTTTCGACGCACTTGTAAAACCTTGCTGTTCCGCCTGGCCTTTGGTGGGGAGGATGGGGAGGATGGGGTGGGAGGGTTTGGTATAGGGATAGGGTTTGGTCTTGGGGTTTGGTTTTTAGTCCTCCTATTTTGAGGTTTTTAAAGGTTTTATTGTAAGCCGCCCCAAGTCGCTGTGCGGGAGGGGTGGGGTATTAATTTTTGGAATAAATAAATAAACTTCCTGCAAAACTGAAGTTGCTTTTGCTTGCTCCTAAGCAGGAGGAGTGAGGTGAGAAAGCCCCCTGACTGAGAGGGAGAGAAAGGACCGAGGTTTCTGATGCTGTCCATCCCTCCATCCCAATTCAGCAGCAACCTCAGCTGTGCTTGCTTCCCCTCCCCAGTCACAAGAAGCTGCGAAGCACTACCCGCCATCAGCCTCCTCCCTGCATCCACAGTCCCAGTGGGGCCAGCCTCATTCTATAGGACTCTGTCCCTGTGTGCACTCATTTACAGTTTCCCACTCCCCATAATTTCACCTTGTCCCCTGTCAATGTGCTCTTTCTATGTGTCTTTCCCTGAATCCACTCCCAGTCCCTTTGTGAGAATGTATGGAGTCATCTCAAAGAACCTTGGCATTTAAAAGTGACCATACTGTATAGCGAGGAGAAGGAGCTGTGCATCATGGAATATCATACTTTTTACTGAAGGGAGGAAGAAGTACATGATGGGATATCATCTGGGGAAGCTGTGGCAGGTTGCACGTCATTGCTGAAATCCAGTGTTTAAGTAAGCGCGGGTATATGTAATCGTGTAAGTAGTGCAACACAGTAAACATGGGGATATATGCGTAGCTAAACAATGGTGTCAACACACATCCAGATACCAATTTCTGTTGTTTCTAAAGGCGCCCTCTAGAGTTGTATAACTCCTGGCTCTCCCATTCTACTTATAGGAACAGAGGTATTCCAGAGTATCACCTCCAGAGGAATTATCATGTTTCCAGTTCTTGTTCATGAGAACAAGCCTTTTAAGGGCACAATCCTCCTGCTGTTTAGTGCCGGTACAACCACACATTGCTGGCATTAAGTCCCATTGAATTGAATGGGACTTGCCCCAGCAATAAGAGCTAGCACCAGAGGATTATGCTGTCCATGTTGTTCAAATCTGTTTCTAATTGTTTAAACCATTCTTAAAATCAGAGTGTTTTTATAAGCTTTGAAGCACTGTAGTTGAATTAATTAAAAAAAAAAATCACACTAAGTTCAATGCATGCAGCTCCGCATGAAGACAAGCCCTTCACAAGAGACTGTAGCAAAAGGGAATGAAAGAGAGTATTAATTTCTGAAAAGAAATCATGGTTCACATTAAGCATTCGGATGCACTGTTGGGCCACAATCTTTGAACCATTTACTCAGGGATAATTCCGCTGAAGTCAATAAGACTACTGGTGAGTAAGTGGTTGGAAGTTTGCAACCTTACGGTCAATCCCAACTATTTTGGAAGGTGGGTTTGAGTGTTTGGGGCTAGCAAGGGAAATTTCCTTTTAATTAATTTTGAAACATTCTTTCTCTCGTTAAGCACTGCAGTCAGCTTTCCTGCGGCAGTCTGAGTCAGTTAGATAAAATTCAGCCATGGGAGATAAATTGCCTGTGGTAAATTCATAAACCTCAAGATTAGTTTAAAATGCTTATTTTGTATGAAGTGCTTTAGACTTATGAAAACCAAAAGTCATAAATAAAATTTTTGTTAGGTATTAGATCCATTCAAACAATTGCACTTTGGAGAATTAAATCTTGAAATACTGTTAAGAGATGAACGACTTCCCCAGTGGAATCTGAACAGCAAAGTGCAATATTTTTCTAAATGGAAAAACTTCAGGTTGGACCCTGAAGTCACTTATTGGCCACAATTCTGTTTGGATCAGAGTCTTCCTGAAGTTGTTTATAAACTCTAAATGCCATCAGGACTATGGGCATAAGGAAGGGGTACAAGGGTTGCAATGGCTTAGCAGATAGATGTCTCTAGGCAAGTGACAAGTGATGTGAGTGATAGTCCTGACAGAGGCACCCTTCGGAAACAGGTGGGGCAGTTTGCTTTGAGTCACCATAATAGGAGTTGATTGTCAGGATAATATGGCACATCATGCATTCATGTGTTCTTACACAAACAAAACAAAGAGTTTGCAGGGCTCTTTCACCTCAGAAAAGCAACCAAAAGCTTGGGCTGTTTGGTGGCAGTTCATACACATTTTTACAATTGTGTGCAAATATTAGGAGGGGCATGATGCCATGCTTTCTTCAGCAACTGTGAGGGCTAGAAATTCAATTCCTTTGAAACTGAAAACTCACCTAGGAAGCAGAGCATTCACCGAGATTCACATGACATGGAAACTTACCGGCTTTCCTGCTGTTTTTGCCATTTCCCAATATTATTTGCACACTGAATGGGCTGGTCCCAGCCCAGGGGTTGTGGAGATGAAAATGTGTCAGCTAAGCACCAGGGAGGTGCTGGAAATTGCCAAAGGTGCTGTAAAACTGCCATAAAACTGTCATAAAATTCCTGTAAAGTAGAGAAAAAAAGTCTCAGAAATTTATTTATTTATTTACTTATTTGTTCACATTCATACCCTGCCCTTCCCCGAAGAAAGTGACAAAAAAAAGTTCGGGAAAGTGACAAAACTGACGAACAAGTCCCGGAAAGTACTGGAAAAAATAGCGCTCACCAGAAGTACTGACGGACACTCTCAAGCACTCCTGAAAGGTCGGTGTTTCCCTTTGGAATGGGAACACTTGCTCTCGTTTCAGCCCTACTCATGACTCTGGGAGGCGGAGCTTTATAGAAAGAAACAAATATCATGAACCTCACAATAAAATGGCGAGAGCTGACAACAGAGTGCACTGAAATTCTCCTTTTTACTTGATTAGTCTAGTTTCCTATGGAAAGAAGGCTTAAGCCAGCATTTCTCAAATATTTTGCCTATATGACCCCAGCTGGAGACTTAAATATAAACCCATGACCCCAGACAGCAACAAAAACATATGATGTATATCAGCTATTAAGCAGGACTGTGACCCCACTTGGGATCATGACCCACAGTTTGGCAACCTTTGGTTGAAGTGATTACTCGTGGCTGGGGGGGGGCTTAATAACTTTCCTTCCTGTTGTCCAAATTCAAACATGTTTGACAGAGCAGCAGAAGACCCAAAGATAAGTAGGAATCCAAAATTTCATAACAGTATGTGTATTTAGAGGGGAGATATTGCCCTTTCCCCTAGCCAAAAGATACCAATTTACTTATATTGAGTATTGTCCCCTCTTTAGAAAACCAGACTTCATTAGTTTGGGTGCTTGCTGCCCAGAACTGCTTATTCTTTATCAACTTCAGCACTACCCAGAACTGTGGAAAGAACTGGCTCATTTTTGCTATTCATTTCCATGTTTGAGCATGGGTTGCTGTACGTTTTCCCAGGCCTGCTTGGTATAAACTAGAGTTTAAACAAATATTCGAAGAAACTATATTATCTGTTGAATCTGGCTGCTTGGAACTTAATCTGATGGAGTGGCTATTCGGCTTACTTTGACAAGATACCTGCTTTAGATATTTAGGGTTATTTGGGATATTTGGTTTATTTGATTATTCAATTTATAACGCATATACAATAGGGCTAAATACGTGCCAAAAGGGAAGTAACCAAATAATTGAACAAACCGAATAGCCAAATAAATAGATAAGTGAATATATGTTTTGGATGTTCTGATAGCTATCAGAATATACAAATAATATTTGCAAATCCACCCCCATTTTGTTTCACCACTAGGTAGACACAAGGCCTTGGCTGAATATATGATACTGGAAGGTTTCATTGCAGGAGTTACTCTAAGAATGTTAAAGATTTTGACCACTTTATTTTGTTTTCCTCTATCTATGGTCTTCTGGTAGTTTCCTCTTTGAAAAACCAAAAAGAAGCCTAAAAGCTGTTTCATGCTAAGAATGGCACGTGAGTTCTCGGAACCCTCAAAGGGAATTGGTTAACCTGATACCTTACATGGTCCCCTGTAAATTGATTAATTAGGGCTCAGGTGGTCCTGCCCAGGACACAATGATCCCTGGATTTCTGCCTACATGCCAAGGTTTATTAAAATGATAAAGAAAGTTACCAAAGGGGAGACCCTGCTTGCTATGCAGAGTACAGGAAGGAAGAAGAAAAGGTTAATCAACAAATCATAATCATATAAATGAGCACAAGCTCCTTCTGAAAAGCAATTACTTCTCCAGCAGTTTCCTAGGACAATGGGAGTCTGCATTCTCGAATCAGGCATCGAGCAGAGATGCGGCTATTTCTAAGATGGCCCTATTAGGTTCAATCACGTATAAACTATGTATGGGAACCCCTCCCAAATGACTTCACTTTAACTAATCCAGTTTGTTGTGTTAATTCAATCTTATCCCAGCTCTTAAAGAATTTGTGCTGTAAATAATTAGCTATGTCCTGCATAGTATCAGCCATACCACCAGCGTTCCTTACAAAGGCGTTGCTTCCTCAATAGCATACAACTTGGAAGATATATACTATATCTTAGTATAAATTTGACGGCAGCTTGCACTGAAAAACCCTCTCAGGATTCTCTGAACCTGACATCCTACTGACTAGAGCAGATTCAATTTTTTTACAATTTGAAATTTGGCTAAAAGCGTGATTTTCAGGAATTTTGAATTTTCACATTTTCATTTGCATGCCAACCAATAGGGTACTCAGCATTGGAACTAACATCTATTATGGTACACCTGCCCTATTAGGAAGAAAGTTCCCCAATGGTCAGATTATTTCTTCTTGTCAATTGTTATATATCATTTCTATAATGCTTTCAGTGTTCAAAATGAGGTGGGGTGGTTGAGTAGTTTGGGTACTTGACCAGGGGTGGCTGGTGGGTTTTGATGTTGGAGGGGCACATAGGCTCCGCCTAGGGGCGGAGCCAGGGAGACGGTAGGCACAGCCAGGGGGACGGTAGGCCAGTGGCATGGCATAACTCAGCTGCAAGGAGTTCCCAGGGTTAACATCGAATGGAAGAAAACACAGTCTACATGCACATCAAGCTTAAAATAAATAATTTATAAACCCAAAACACAGGGAAACACTGGCAAAACTCAGCAGCAAGGAGTTCCCAGGGTTAACATTGGATGGAACTTAGAAAACACAGTCTACATGCACATCAAGCTTAAAATAAATAATTTATAAACCCTGAACACAGGGACCCATCCTTGTAAAGCACCCCAGGCCCCCAGCCTCTGCTCCCCGAGTTCCCCCTACGTTTAACTCACCCCACCTTCCCCAGTGTCTCATCTCCCCAGGCTGGGTGCCTGGGATGGAAGGGGGGGAGGGTGTGCAAGACTGGGGGATGGAAGGGGGGGAGGATGTGCGAGACTGGGGGATGGGGGTGTGCACCCACCCTCCTCCCCATTCCCGCACACCCTCCCCCTTCCATCCCAGTCAGCCAACCTCTGCTCCCCGAGTCCCCCCACCGCTCATCCCCCCTTCCCCAGTGTCTCCCCAGGCTGGGGGCCTGGGATGGAAGGGGTGGAGGGTGTGCAAGACTGGGGAATGGGGGGGGGANCCCCTCGTTGCTCACACACCTTCCCCCCTTCCATCCCAGGCCCCCAGCCTCCGCTCCCCGAGTCCCCCCCGCCGCTCACCCCCCTTCCCCAGTGCCACTGGGGGAGGTGAGCGGTGGGGGGGACTCGGGGAGCAGTGTTTCTGCTCCCCGACACACACCCCCGGTGCGTTTACTCACTGTCATCGGGTATGGGACTGTGGCACGATGACTCCAGGCAGGCAGGCAGGCAGCCAGTTGAATGGAGGCGCTTGGCGGCGAGATGTGCTGCCGCACGCATGCTGAGTCAGTTCAAGCATGCGTGCTGCAGCCCATCTTGCCACCAGAGCACCTCCACCGAATGCCCAGGTGAGGCTTTGCATTGAGCCAAGCTGCAGCAGTCAGAGCAGCGCGGCGTTCTGATGTCAATTTCAGTCACCGGCAGAGACAGAGCACTCAGTCAATCAGCGAGTGCACGCTCTGCCTCTGTCAGTGCGGCAGCGGGGGGACGGGGGAGAGCGGGGGAAGGGCAATGGCCCAGGCGCCCCCAGGCTACAGTCACCACTGTACTTGACTATTCCAGGAGGCTGTGGATTCAAATCTTTCTTGGTTTCACACTAGACAGCAGCCACCAGTCCACCAGTGAATGGTATCTAACCCATTTGGTTGGGGAAGCCAAAGGCAGCCACATGTGATGCTGGCCACTTCATTCTCTTACACACCGTAGGCTACAGAAACTAGGGGTGTGCATGTTGTTTTTGTTATTACAACAACAATAACAAAAATGTTGTTTTCATCATCATTATTGCAATAACAAAAATGACAAATAATAATAATGAAAATAGAAATGAAAATGAAGTTTTGTTTGTGAAATAAAGGGAAAACATTGAAAACGTATTCCCGGCTATAACGTTTTTGCTTCTTATTCAATTCTGATGAAACTTGGGGAGGTTGTACCCCCAACATAGGGCATTAGGTGTACCACATTTTGAAACAGTTAAATAAAGAGAACCGATTTTAGAAGCAATTGAATGATGTACTTTTAAGAAAAGCTCCATACACATTAATGACTACAATGTCTATCTTCCATCCAATGTGCATGAAACCTGTGAATATTATGTCCCTCCACAAGCTTAACACTCCTGAAAATTTTCAGAAAGATTGGATAAAGGGTCCTGATGGTATAAGACATTAACGTGAAAAAACATTTTCAGCTGTATCATTTTAATATTCCATCCTGTTTACAAGACATTTGGCAGGAATATATCATATACCTTCCCTGACACCTCTGCCGTACTACAGGCCAATTTGATAAAGGGAACCAATTTTATAAGCAATTGAAGTTGTCCCCTTGAAGACCATTATTCAGATAAAAAGCAGCACATGCAGTGGCAGGCAGAGGCAGGCACCTGGCATGGCAGTGGGAGGGAGGCTGTAGGAGGGAGGATGTGGAGCAACACAAAAGACTGACAGACACATTCGCTGACCAATTACTGCATGCTTCCAGCTTTACAACTGGTAGTGGCTTCGAGGCGGGCATAGGGGGCGGCCCTGAGACGGGCATAGAAGGGACATAACTGGGACTTTGGGAATAGCATCCCAGCAATCAGGAGACATGGTTTATGCATCCAGGCTGGCTGCCCCAAGCTGTTTCAGGAAGGGCGGGATATAAATATGAATAAATAAATAAATAAATCATCATCATAATCACATCCTGCAGCACTGTGACAGAGGACATAAGAGAATCTCTATTGGCTCTTTCCTAAACAGATGCTTCTGACTTCCCAGTAACAAGTGGGGGAGAGATGTTGGGATGGTCACAGCACAGAATGAGGATATTTGGTTGACATTTCTGCTAGCCAATTGGCATCACAAACCAATCTTATACCATAGTGAAAGGTAAGATAATCCCTGGCACAGGCTCCTTCTCTGCATATACTGTTCAGGCATATAAAATTGGGACCCTTTATCACATCTTTCTGATATTTGGCAGAGATGATTGTGAAAGTATGATATACAGCCCTGCCAAATGCCATATACACTGGGTGGACTACAAAGTTGTTACAGTCAGACATACATTTATAAGTTAATTGCTTGTCCCACCAGAACCCTTTATCCAATCCTTCTGAAAGTTGGCAGGGATAGTAAATGTAGGAAAGTGTGTAAACGTGCCAAGTTCCATCTGTATTAAATATGAGGTAAAGAAGTTACAGCTAATAATGTATATGAAGATTTTGCAAAATAATATTCAACTGCTTATAAAATTGTATTTCTTTATCCAATTCTTTTGGAATTTGGTATACATAATGCCTTCCATTGGAGGTAATATCCCTCCATGATTCAGCCAATTATAATGAAAACCAAAAATGTTACAGCCAAAAATGTGTTTTCCATTAAAACCAATGGAAAACAAAAACAAAAGCAAAACCAAAAATGACAATTTGATATTTAAGAAAATGAAAATGATATATTTAAATAACAAAAATTAAAAACAAAAACAAACAACATGGACCCCTGGTGTACACCTCTAACCAATATGCCTTAACCACACCAGCCCGACGGGCCACATAGCTCAGGATGGACTTTGTCTTTCAGTGTTCAAAGTGCTTTACAATCCGTATTTAGGTCATCCTCACAACAGCTCTGTGAGGTAGGCCATTATTATTCCCATTCTGCAGATGAAGAACAGAGGCTGAGAGAGTGTTTTGCTCAAAGCGAACCAATGAATTCTTTACTAAGATGGGAGTTAAATCTTGGTCTCCTTAGGTCCAAATCCAACACCTTATATCCACTAGGCTAGGTTAGGCTAGCAATGTTCTTAAGCTTCCCCTCGAAGCATCTACTTTTTTCAAACCACTGTTGCAGACAGGACATCAGACTAGACAAGCCACAGGTCTGATCTAGTTTGGCAATTCATATAGGAGTGCTCTTTATCTGCAGTTCACGCTGAGATGAGCTAGTGTAACATCTTGAAGTTGGAATCTGATGAATCTCACAAATGTGAATGTGAGAATTTAAATTTGTGTATGTGTGTGCAGAGTCTGCACAGTTATTCCTTGTTCAGTGAGTCTAATGATGTTACATGACATCTTCTTATGTCTTGTATATGTAAACTGTCATTGGCTTTGATCAAACATTACTTTCAGACCCCCATAACTGTGCCTACAAGCCTCAAACCCAGCCCCATAAGATTCTCAGGTAGCAGCAGCCTTGGCCAAGCTGGCAGCTGCCATAAGCCAGTGTGGTGTAGTGAATAAGCACACAGTACCTGGACCAGGAGGTGGCACCGGTTCAAGACTCACCTTAGCCAAAAACTCACTGGGTGACCTTAGGCCAGTCACAATGTTTTCTCAGCCTAACCTACCTCACAGGCTTGTTGTGAGGATTAAAAGTTGTGTTAAATAGGCTGCCTGCACATGTTAGGAAAGGGGAGGAAAACAGTGTGCGTTTTTTATTAATTATTAAATTATTATTATTATTATTATTATTATAATCATTTATACAGTGCCAGCGACGTATCTGGTGCTTTACAAAGAGTAAGATAAACATGGTCCCTGCCCCCCGATCATGGGCACAGTGGGTTTTTGCATTATTTTTCCCTTCTCCCATTAAAATCAGTAACACGATGCAGGGCTTGAAATCCAACTCGGCACAGCATTATTTATTTTAAAAGGAGAAGGGAGAGGAAAATAATATGAAACCCCCTGTGCCCACTGTCAAAGGTTTCACGTGACTGCTCTAACATGAGTGACACACTGGTTCCCTCCCCTTTCCTAACTTGTGCAAGCAGCCTTAGTTCTATGTGAAGCGCTCCAAGTTCCATGGCAGGGGGGCACTATATAAAAATAAAATAAATAAATAAATAAATAAATAATGACGACCACTCAGGCTAATCTGGGAACCTACTGCTGCATGCCCCATCCCTTGTTTCTCCACCACATTCCTCATCGCCTTAGCCACTGGATTGGCCAGCTCAACCCTGCTCCCTGATTGGTGTACAGTCCCTGCATAACTTCCTTTGTGACAACTGACTAGTGCTGAAATGGGTACCTGATGTATACCCTTGTTTTCGGGTACTATTTCAGGTATCCGAATCGGTACCCAAATATCATTCGAATCCTTGAAATACTGATAACCGTCATACCAAAATACTGAAATTACTTCCCCCGCCAAATCCTGAAATCCATGATGAAATTGGGACAAAATTGGTATTTTGGTATAACGGTTGTCAGTCTTTCGGTATACCAGTTGTCGGTATTTCAGGTACCTGATCAAAAAATGGTTTGGGTAGCAAAAAGTATCCAAAATATTCTGTTCAATTTGGGTACCAGAAATTTGACAGGTATACCTGCTTTGGCAGATACTCATTTCAGCTCTACATCTGACCTTTACAATGCAATAAAAAGGTTTCTGGAGCCTTTGCTCTGTAAGTCAGCTTCCCCTGCCTGTTAACCTTGCCTTGTTTCCACCTGAACCTTATTCTGCCTGTTAACCTAGTCATTTATTCTGCCTGTTAACCTGTGCAGCATCAGCCCCGCATGGGCGGCCGGGGAGGTGGTGTAGCTATTGTTTTTAGGGAAGACTGGCCTGTTAGGAGGTATCCAGTGCCGGAGATTGTGGGTGTAGAGGCTCTGCACGTGGTGATCGATTTGGCTGGGGGCAAGCTAGGGGTGCTGCTGGTGTACCGGGCCCCTTCATGCCCGGCGGCATCCCTTACCGCTCTAGCGGAGCTGGCCTCGGAGGTGGTGTTGGGCTCCCCCAGGACTTTGGTTCTGGGGGACTTCAACGTCCACGCCGATGCCGGCCTTGTTGGGGCGGAGCGGGAGTTCATGGCCGCCATGGCAACTATGAACTTGTCCCAGGAGGTGATCTGCCCGACCCACGTGGGGGGACATACCCTCGACCTGATCTTCGGCTCTGGCCTTGAGGCGGGGGGTCCGGTTGTGGGGGAGGTGACAGCGGTGCCCTTGTCGTGGACGGACCATTACCTCCTTCAGGCCGGTCTTTTAGCGCGCCCCCTCCAGAAGGGGAAGGGACCAGTTAGGATGGTCCGCCCTCGGAGGCTGATGGAACCCCAGCGGTTCCAGGAGGTCCTGAGGGAGCTTACCCTGGATGTGGACGGTCATTCTGTGGATGAGCTGGTCCAGCATTGGAACATCTTGCTGGAGGAGGCCATTGACAGGGTGGCTCCGAGGCGCCTTCTGCCTCGGTCTCGTCACCGCAGGACCCCTTGGTTTACTGAGGGGCTGCGGTGTATGAAGCGTGTGGGCAGGAGGCTAGAGCGACGCTGGCGTCGGACTCGGTCTGTCTCCGATCGTCTTCTCCATAGGGCCCATTTGCGGTCCTATGTGGAGGCTGTGAGGACGGCGAGGAAGGAATTCCTCGCCGTCCTCATAGCGTCTGCGAAGTCGCGTCCAGCGGAGCTGTTTCGGGTGGTGCGGGGGCTGGTGAGTCCGGCCTCCCTCCGCCTGGATGGGGACTTGTCCCGGGCCCGCTGTGAGGAGTTTGTCATCTACTTCGCAGACAAGATCGCTCGGATTCAGGCCGATTTCGACGCTGGGTTGATAGCAGTAGGGGAAGAGCGCGGGGGGGCGGAGGGTCCGTCTGGTCCATCTTTATGGGGTGAGTTTCAGGAAGTGACGCCGGCCGATGTGGTGGATGTCCTGGGGTCTGTGAGGGCCACGTGTTGTCAACTAGATCCGTGCCCGTCCTGGTTAATAAAAGCTTCCGGGGAGACGTTGGGGACGGTGCTGGCGAGGGTGGTGAATGCGTCCCTTCGGCAGGGGAGGTTGTCGCCTTGCTTAAAAGAGGCTGTGGTGCGCCCCCTGCTGAAAAAACCATCGTTGGACGTAGACGCGCTCGCCAGCTACCGACCTGTCTCTAACCTTCCCTTTTTAGGGAAGGTTATTGAGCGGGCAGTGGCGCTCCAGCTCCAGGGTCATCTAGATAACATCGGGCTCCTTGACCCTTTTCAATCTGGGTTCCGCCCCGGCTATGGCACCGAGACGGCGTTGGTGGCCTTGGTGGACGACCTCCGCCGGGAGATGGATGCGGGATGTTCGACATTTCTCATCCTGCTCGATCTCTCGGCCGCTTTTGACACCGTGGACCATGGGCTGCTGTTGAGACGACTGCGTGACCGGGGGGGTCTGGACGGGACTGTTCTTGAATGGTTCCGTTCATTCCTCTCGGGGAGGAGCCAGCGGGTGGTGTTGGGGGAGGAAACATCGAGCCCCCGCGCCTTACCGTGTGGCGTTCCGCAGGGATCGATCTTGTCTCCATTATTATTTAACATCTATATGCAGCCCTTGGGGGAGGTCGTGAGAGGGTTCGGGGTGCGATGTCACCAGTATGCTGATGATACTCAGCTGTACCTCTCCTTTTCTACTGACCCAGACCCTGCTATCTCGGTGCTATCCCAATGTTTGGAGGCCGTGGCGGATTGGATGCGGCTGAGCAGACTGAAGCTCAACCCAGATAAGACGGAGGTGATGGTGGTGGGGAGGGCGAAGGGGGTGGTGGCCCCCCTAGTTGGGGGGGTTTGCCCCCCTGTAGCTCAGCAGGTCCGGAGTCTGGGGGTCATATTGGACGCAGACCTGCGTCTGGAGCGGCAGGTGGAGGCAGTCGCTAAGGCTGCCTTCCGCCAGCTTTATCTGGTACGTAGGCTGCGTCCGTATGTCTCTGGCCCGGACCTGGCCTCCCTCATCCATGCCTTCGTCACCTCGAGGCTCGACTACTGCAACGCGCTCTACGTGGGGCTTCCCTTGTTCTTGGCCCGGAGGCTGCAGCTGGTGCAGAATGCGGCGGCTCGTCTTCTTACGGGGACGGGTCGCCGGGAGCACATTACACCGGTGCTCCGAGCTCTGCACTGGCTGCCGATAGTGTGCCGGGCCAAGTTCAAGGTCCTAGTGATGATCTATAAAGCCCTACACGGTCTTGGCCCCTCATACCTTAGGGACCGCCTCGCCCTTCGCGCCCCAGAGCGGCTCCTGCGGTCTGCCGGGGGTGCCCTCCTGGAGGTCCCCCGTGTCAAACGGGGGGCCACGATGGAGAGGGCATTCTCGGTGGTGGGACCGCGGCTGTGGAACTCCCTTCCGGAGGAAGCTCGCCTGGCCCCAAGCCTTTTAACATTTCGGCGGAACTGTAAGACCTGGCTGTTTGCCCAGGCCTTTGGGGAGGGAGGGTGGGGAGGGAGGATTTTAGTCCCCTACCCGTTTATTTTACCTGTCTAGCCCTGTTTTATATTTAATATTTGATTGTTTTTAAATGAATTTTAGTGTATTTTATTGTTTTATTGTTGGAAGCCGCCCCGAGCTGCGTTGCAGGAGGGGCGGGGTATAAATTTGGAAAATAAATAAATAAATAAAATTTTTCATTATTATGATAATAAAATTGACAAATAATAATAACAAAAATGAAAACGAATTTTTGTTTTTGAAATAATTGGAAAACACTTAACAACGTATTTATGAAGAAACGTGGGGAGATTGTACCTCCAATGGAGGGAACTATGTGTACCACATTTTGAAAAGATTGGATAAAGGGGACCTATTTTAGAAGCAATTGAATGTTGTGATTTTAATTAAAGCTCCATACACATTCCTGGCTACACCTTTTTTTTCCCCCTTTTATCTTCCATACAATTTGTATGAAACTGGGAAGATTATGTCCCTCCACTAGTGTACTAATCCTACCAAATTTCAGAAAGATTGGATAAAGTGTACTGATGTTTTAAGCTATTACACTGAATACACATTTCTGGCTGTAACATTTTATATTCCATCCTGTTTACAAGCAATTTGGCAGAAATTTATCACACACCTTTCCTGTCATCTCTGCCAAATTACAGGACAATTTGATAAAGGAACCCAGTTTTATAAGCAATTGAAGTTGTCCCCTTGAAGACCATTATTCAGATAAATAGCAGCACATGCAGTGCCAGTCACAAGCAGGCACCTGGCATGGCAGTGGGAGGGAGGCTGTAGGAGGGAGGATGGGGAACAACCCAACAGTCTGACAGACACATTCACTGGCCAATTACTGCATGCTTCCAGCTTTACAGGACCAAACAGTGGAGTCTTTGAGGCGGCTATAGGGGACGGCCCTCAGGCGGGCATAGAAGGGACGTAACTGAGACTTTGGGAACAGCATCTCAGCAACCAGGAGACATAGTTTACACATCCAGGCTGGCCAATTATCATCACAATCACATCCTGCAGCACTGTGACAGAGGACATAAGAGAAATTTCCCAGTAACAAGTGGGAGAGAAAAGTTGGGATGGTCGCAGCACAGAATGAGGATATTTGATTAACATTTATGCTGGCCAATTGGCATCACAAACGGATCTTATACCACAGTGACACGTACGAGAATCCCTGGCATAGGCTCATTCTTTACGTATGCTGTGCAGGCATATAAAATTGGAAATCTTTATGGCAGCTTTCTGCTATTTGGCAGAGATGATCCTGGAAGCGTGAGATACAGCCCTGCCAAATTTCATGTACGCTGGTTGGACTACAAAGATGTTACAGTCAGACATACATTTATAACAGCGAATGGATCCTCCATTGTGACCTGTTGGGTGCTTCTCCCAAGCCCCTGTGATTAGCCACTGTCGGAGACAGGATGCTGGGCTCGATGGACCATTGGTCTGTCCAGTATGGCACTTCTTATGTTCTTATAAGTTAATTGTTTATACCACCAGGACCTTTTATCCAATCCTTCTGAAATTTGGTATAGATTGTACTCTTTGGGAGGGATGTAAACTTGCCAAGTGTCATCCACATTAGATGGGAGGCAAAAACGTTACAGCCAGGAACGTATATGCAGATTTTTCAAAATAGCATCATTCAACTGCTTATAAAATCGGCTATCTTTATCCAATCTTTCCAGAATTTGGTACGCATAATGCTTTCCATTGGAGGTACAATCCCTCCAAGTTTCATTCAAATATAATGTCCTGCCCAGCTCCACCCTGTGTTACCTGAAGCCTTCTTCTGTCTCTTGCCCTAGCCCTGATCTTTGGTCTGCTTTTGTGGAACTGACCTCTCCTGCCCACTGATGCTAGGTTATCCTCTAGGTTATCCTCGCTGACTTTGTTGCAAGTCCTCTGATCATCTGGCTTTGACCCACAGTGTGTCCTCAGACCTCTGTCTCACATCATTCCTAGGTTGTAGCATTTGGATATCTGATCTCACAGACTGGAACCCTCTGTGCACCTCTGGACCTGTGCTTCAACTGCCCCTCTTGGCTCCAGTAAGGACTCTATGTCTGCAACAACTTATTCACAGCCCTGGTCCTGCCAGACGTGCACAAAACCTGGCAGTAACAAAGCAAAAAATTGGAATTTGTTTAGTTATCAATCAAAGCCAATTAAAATAAATAAATATCTAGTTGAAATTCAAGTAATCAAACAAGGTGAAGATGAATTAACTGAAGCGAAAGCAAATCAAAAACAGAAGAAGTGCCATACTGGGTCAGACCAATGGTCCATTGAGCCCAGCATCTGTCTCTTACAGTGGCCAATCTTGGCCATCTGGAGAAGTACCCAACAGGTCACAATGGGGCGATCCATTCCCTGTTGTTCACTTCCAGTTCCCGACAGTAAGAGGTTACATTCCCCAAACCTACCTGGCTGGCTAATAGCAGCTAATGGACCTATCCTGCAGAAACTTGTCCAACCCTTTCTTAAACCCAGCTATACTACTGGCCTTGACCACATCTTCTGGCAACAAATTTCACAACTTAATTGCGCGTTGAATGAAAAAATACTTTCTCTTATTTGTTTTAAATCTGCTACCCGTTAGTTTCATGGGGTGTCCCCTGGTCCCAGTACTATTTTAGAGGATAAATAACCATTCCCTATTAATGTGTTCCACACCACTCATGATTTTATAAACTTCTATCATATCCCTTCTCAGTTGTCTCTTCTCCAAGCTGAAGAGCCCCAACCTAGCCAGCTTTTCTACATAGGGGGACTGTTCCAAGTCCCGTATAATTTTTGTTACCACTCTCTGTATCTTTTCTATTTCTAATATTTGTTATTGAGATGGGGCGACCAGAACTAACTGCACACAATATTTGAGGTGCAGTTGCACCATAGATTGTGGAATTATTCCACCATATAGTGGAATTATGGTACAAATAATTTCTAACATTCGGTTTGCTTTTTTGATGGCTGCCGCACACTGAGCTGAGGATTTTAATGTATTGTCCACAATGACACCAAGGTACTTTTCCTGAGTGGTAACTCCTCATTTAGAACCCAGCATTGTGTACATGAAGTTTGGATTGTTTTTCCCTACATACATCACTTTGCACTTGTCCACATTAAATTTCATCTGCCATTTGGATGCCCAGTCACCAAGTCTTGCAAGATCCCCCTGCAATTTTTCACAGTCCGCTCGTGTTTTAACTACCTTGAATAACTTGGTATCGTCTGCAAATTCGATCACCTCACTCCTTACTCCCCTTTCCGGATGGATTGCGAGCCACTTACCTGCTTTGCTGAACCCTTGGGAGAGGGAGCCCTGCTGAATTGTGAGCCACTTACCTGTTTTGTTGAAGCCTTGGGGGACGGAGCACACCACCTGAAGGGACATTAAAAGGAAAAGCTGAGCCTATGGCTGTGCCGTTGGTGCGAGGAGAGCGGGGCCATGAGAGGAAGCCGCTGCCAGGTTGCGAGCCACTTACCTGCTTTGCTGAACCCTTGGGAGAGGGAGCCCTGCCGGATTGTGAGCCACTTACCTGTTTTGCTGAAGCCTTGGGGGGCGGAGCACACCACCTGAAGGGACATTAAAAGAAACAGCTGAGCCTATGGCTGTGCCACTGGCGCACACCTTGGTCGTGCCCTGAAGGGTTGCACACTCAAGGGTGCATCCTTGAGAGTTGCACTTTAGTCGATCTGGAGTCGCCTCGGGGGTAACAACCTTTTTTCTTTGTAGCGACTTGATTGTTGGTGAGGGAGCCTGGGGAGCTGATGATAAGTTACGTTTTGTGAGGAGTTATTATATATATATTTTGTTTAGGTAACATGTGTAATCTTAAATGCTCTCGAGCAGAAGTAGCTAGTAACTCACCTCTGATAGTAAAACAGTCCAAACAAAGGAAAATAGACAGCTTTTTCCCTGGTGGTGTAAAAACTAAAGGAATGTCTATGTCTTCTAGTCTACCTACCTCAAATCACTTTATGTCTTTGGCGGATTTACAGGAGACTGACTTGTCAACCCTGGAGACTCCCAAACATCCTTCCTTAAATGTTTGTCCAATTAGCAAGGACAATTCCATTATATCAGTTGGGGAAAGCAGTCCTATAGGTGTTGAGGACTTTCAGTACTCCGCTCTTTTGGCTGAACACGTATCTCTGACATCTCAGACGGTTTGTTTTATGTTTGCTCAGCTGAACCGTGTTGATTTAAGAATTGGTGAACTTTTGGAACGTATCCCTAGACAATTTTCTCCTCCTTTTTTGGGAGTTGGGGAAAATCCTCAATGTAGTCATACCTCAGAACCTTGCCAAAACTCTTCCCAGCCCAAAACAGGGGAGAAGTTAGCACTGGGATCTCTTCAATCCTCTAAACCTCAGGAGTTAGTTGATGGGGCAGGTGGGAAGTTTGTTTCCCTTCCTCATAATGTCATCTTTACAGTACTTTCTTTACAAACGGGACGATTGCCCTTCTGGAACACACCTCTGGACGTGGCAGAGCATATTTGGTTCATTTTGCATATTCCTATAACTAGAAAGAACATATGCTCTATTGACCTACTGTGCCACACTAAGGGACGCTGGGTGGTAAATGTTATATTTGACTCCCTGGGCCTGGTCGATTATATTTTTTAAAAAGAGGAAATATTGAAGGGAAAATCTATATATATATATCAAGGGCATTTTGTGGTGACCCTGAAAAATCTAACGTGGCTAAATCCATAGTGGTACAAACGCAGTCTAAGATGGTTAGTAGTATTCTACCGTCCAGAAAACAGCAAAAGGTCGGAAGGGATCTGCATATAGATAAACAAGGTAGGTCACAAGCCCAGGGTTCAGTATTAAAGAAGGATGAGAATCTAATTGATTTAGGAAAGGGGGAAGATATGGAGGTTGAAGAAGTTGATGAAATGGGGGGAAACCCCAGACCCTCTAGTAAAAATTGTCCTGCCTTATCTTTACTTGCCTCTTTAGGACGAATGGAGATTCTGGAGCGTATGGAGGGTTTGCATACCCAATTAGGGAAATTAAATAAGGCAAAATTATTCTCACGGACAACAAATAGGCCTAAGATCGCAAGACAAAGGGCCGTAGATGGTATGCGATCTCAGCCTTTGAGACCTTCAACAGAATTGCATTCAGAAATTTCTTTAGTAGAGGGTTCCATATTGGATGGAAACGTGACTGACTGTGAAGGAATAGGCATAACTGACCATGAACAGCTAAATAAAACATTGTATGATACATTAGTTAGAGACTCCCTGGTGTTTCAATCCTCCACCAGAGAGACCATTCTAGAAGTGAGGACCTTAGGGCTAGTGGAAAGCCCTGTAAGTGCAGGGAAGAAGTATGAGCAGGCTGGGATTTTTAAGGCGGACTTAGCCCAGGGGAGGGCACGATGTTCCACTCCATCCCCTGGAACCAGTTTAACTAAGGAATTCCAGCCCACAAGGGTGGCAGTAGCACAGGGACTCACTGCTGCTCTCCTCCCACCGTGCATGCTCAGCCATCTTCTGTACTCAGTAAGAGCATGTTGGGTGCATGCCTACAGTATGTGTGTGTGTTTTGTGTTCGTTGGGGCCTAAAAGCGACTGAAGAGTCAGCTCTCAGTATGCATTTAAGATACCCTCGGGTTAGGGACCTGTCTCTAATTATGATTGTACAGTGCCAGGTACAATAAAATAACAAATTCAATTAATTAATTAATTAATTAATTAATTAATTAATTAATTAATTATAGCTTTAGCATCAGACTGGCTATCACTAAGCATTAACACCTCTCCAGGTGAAGTCCTGCCTGGATAACCTGCAGAAATTGGAGCTCAGGGGGTAGAGTGGCCATGTCAGAAAGAACATAAGAAAAATAAAGTTTTATTTTTAAAAGGCTTCTGACTGATAGGGGCTTCCCTCCCCCTTGCTGGCATGGCCTCACCTCTGACATCACAATACTCCAAAGGAGCTGTGAAAATGAGTGGGAGAACCCATTTGCCCTAGCCCTCTTCTCACTGGCTCTGCCTTCGTCAGGTTAAGGTGGGAATCCTAGCTATTGCTGAGAACAGCCTGCGAGGTCCTGTAGTCATTACTGTTTGAAGAGGCAAAGACTAGCCTAAAAGTCAAATGTTGCATTCAATACCTGATGACACACATGGAAAATTAATTCAGAATTTAATAGTGATGAAATCAATAGAGTTCTGAAGAAATTACTTTAAAAATCCACATGACTTACTAGTGAATGACCTCTCTTCTAGAGCAGTGATGTCATTCTTTAAATTCTCAACTAAATCCATAGTAGTGTAGGACATAATTATCTAGCAGTTCCAAAGGACTCTTCCTGAATGGAAGATCACTTTTTTCCACTAAGATGAAAGTGCTTACGTACAAGATATTTTCTGCAAAATAAAGTATTTCTCTTGTTTTAAAACAGTAAAACTGATAAAAATAGGCAACACTAGAGATCAGCCAGGTATATGCATCATAAAGAGACATATGCATATAAGGAGACATAAGGAGACATATGCATCATAAGGAGACACAGGCCTAACAAATATATAAAAGAGAATTGGTCACCTACCTCAGTGAATTCTTTTCTTCCTCAGTCCTCCGGCTGGGTAGCTCTTCCATTGACCAGCAGGAGGCAGAAGAAATAGTAGACCTTTTGCGTATGCATATCCGGAGCTACCCCACCTGCGCTCGCGATGAGTTCCAAAGTGGAGGACCGGTCGCCTTTACGTTGCAAACTAGACAACTCGTTAACTGACTAAGGCCTACTATCAATACTGAACTACACTCTGAACTCTAACAGAACTGAACCTGAAACAGAACTGACATCCCCCCGAACTGAAATATCCTTTAGCACCATATCCCTTCTTGTCTCTGGGTGGGTCCGGAGTACTGTCTGCGTAGCAGAGGAAGAAAAGAATTCACCGAGGTATGTGAGCAATTCTCTTTTGTCCCACTGCCGCAGACAGTCCTCCAGCTGGGATATAACCAAGCCGCCAGAGAATCACGGGAGGGAAGAGACAGCCCCAGGAGAGTCCAGGACTGCCTGTAGCACTCTCCTCCCAAAAGCTGCCTCAGCTGATTGGAAAGCATCTATTTTATAGTGCTTCACAAATGTGTGGAGAGACGACCACGTCGCTTCCCTACAGATCTCTTCATATGACGCCCTTGCTCTAAAGGCATATGACGTGCCCGCTCCCCTAACTGAATGGGGCCAAATTTGAAGAGGAGGAATTTTACCTTTGGCCTTATTCACCTCTATAATGGCGTTTTTGACCCATTTTGAGATTAAGGTCTTAGAAGCCTTTGTGCCCTTTATGTTAGCGTGTAGATTTATAAAGAGTGCCGTTGATTTACGAAAGGGAGTTAGTCCTCTGTAAATAGATCTTAATGGCCCATCGCACATCCAGGGTGTGCCAGCATTTTTCCTTCGAGTGTACTGGCTTAGGACAGAAGGAAGGCAAATTCACTTCTTGAGATCTATGAAAAATGGTGTTACATTTTGGCAAAAATGTTTCATCTAGTCTAAGCGTAACAGATTGTTTATGAAAAATGCAAAAATTATTTTCTAATAAAAGGGCGCCTAGCTCTGACCTTCTAGCAGACGTAACTGCTATTAGAAAATGCTGCTTTTAGAGATAACATATACAGAGACACCTGGGATAATGGCTCGAAAGGGGATTGTGTTAAGGCATCAATCACCAGGTTTAATTCACAGGGTGGGCATCTGTGCACCACGGGAGGTGAAAGGTGTCTTGCCACCCTCAAAAATTGGCAGACATGTCTGTGAGTTGCTAAGTCCCTATTGGAAAGGGAAGACTATACCGAGTTTAAGGCTGAGACTTGTCTTGCGAGAGAGTTATGTCTGAGACCCTTGTTCATACCCTCCTGTAGGAATTCCAAGGCCTGCATGGATCCACCCCTTTGGACATAGCCCAGAGGGAGAAAATTCTCAAAGTAGCTCTATATGATCTCCTTGTAGTGGGCCTTCTGGCCTGCATGAGAGTTTGTATGACTGCTCCTGAATAGCCTCTCTTACTTAAGGCTAGGCTTTCAATTTCCACGCTGTCAGTTTTAGAGCGCTGACATTCTTGTGGAGCAGAGGGCCCTGTGAGAGCAGGTCCGGGGAAGTCGGAAGCCGAAAGGGGTCTTCCACTTTCAACTCCATGAGGTCCAAAAACCAAGGCCTTCTCGGCCACCATGGAGTTATTAAGATTATGAGCGCTCTCTCTAGTCTGATCTTTGCTATTGTTCTTGTTAGCAAAGGGAAGGGAGGGAAGGCATAAAGGAGCCCCGGTGGCCACGTCTGGTTCAGGGCATCCCCAGACATGACTTCCATTGCTCCCGCCCAAGACATGAAACGGTCCACCTGAGCATTCTCCCTGGTGGCAAAAAGATCCATGAGTGGAGTCCCGAACCTCTCCGTTATGCGGAGGAATATTCCCTTGTTCAGTGTCCACTCATGGGGGTCCACTGTCTCTCTGCTCAACCAGTCTTCCTGGTGATTGTCCTTTCCCTTTATCTGTAGAGCCTTCAATGAACTCAGATGAATCTGAGCCCACCTGAAGAGCCTGCCTGCTTCCCTCTGTAAGTCTAGGGATCTCGAACCCTCTTGATGGTTTACGTATGCTTTGACGGTAGTATTGTCCGTGTAAACTAGGACATGAGCCTGTTGAATTAGGGGAAGCAGTTGTTCCAGGGCCAGGCAGATGGCTCTGAGCTCCAGCCAATTTATTGTCATGGAATGTTCCCTCATTGACCAAAGACCCTGTATGGATCAACCCTCCATGTGAGCTCCCCACCCCCTGAGGCTGGCATCAGTGGTCACTATCCTTTGGTGAGGTTCTGTTAAAGGAACTCCTTTTGCAAAAATGTTGGGGTTTAACCACCAAGATATTGAGAACTTTATTTATTTAGTCAAATTTCTACCCCACCCCTCCTAAAACAGCTCGGGGTGGCTTACAAACAACCCCCCCCCCCAAACACAAATTTAAAATACATCTAAAAACAATTTAAAACATTCAGAAATACTACAATTAAAACAGGACCGGGGCATCACAATAAAACAATAAATAAGGGTAGGGGGAGATAAAAACCCCACTAACCCACCCTTCCCCCCTCCCCAAAGGCCTGGGCAAACAGCCAGGTTTTACAAACTCGCCGGAATGTTAAAAGGCTTGGGGCCAGATGCGGCCCGGACACCGAGAATGCCCTCTCCATTGTGACCCCCTGCTTAACGTGGGGGACCTCCAAGAAGACACCCCTGGAAGACAGAAGGAGCCGCTCTGGGGCGTGGAAGGCAAGGCAGTCCCAGAGGTATGAGGGTCCCAGACCATAAAGGGCCTTATAGATCAGCACCAAAACCTTGAACCTGGCTTGGCACACTATCGGCAACCAGTGCAGAGTCTGGAGCACAGGTGTTATGTGCTCCCGACGACCCGTCCCCGAAAGGAACCGGGCCGCCACATTCTGCACTAGCTGCAGCCTCCGAACCAGGCACAAGGGAAGCCCCACGTAGAGCGCGTTGCAGTAGTCCAGCCTCGAGGTGATGAAGGCATGGATGAGGGAGGCCAGGTACAGGCCGGAGACATTCGTACGCAGCCTTTGCACCAGATGCAACTGGCAGAAGGCAGCCTTCATGACTGCCTCCACCTGCCAGTCCAGGCGGAGATCCGCATCCAATATCACCCCCAGACTCCGGACCTGCTGAGCTATAGGAGGGTGAACCCCCCTGATCAGGGGGGCCAACACCTCCCTCGCTCTCCCCACCAACATCACCTCCGTCCTATCGGGGTTGAGCTTCAGTCTGCTCTGCCACATCCACTCCACCATGGCCTCCAAACATTGGGATAGCACTGAGACGGCAGGGTCTGGGTCAGTTGAGATCGTCGACCGAGGCCACCAATGCCATCTCAGTGCCTTAGCAAAACCCAGATTGAAAAGGGTCCAGAAAACTCTAGATGCGCCTGGAGCTGGATTGCCACTGCCCGCTCAATAACCTTCCCTAAAAAGGGAAGGTTAGAGACGGGTCAGTAACTGGTGAGTGCGTCCACGTCCAAAGATGGTTTCTTCAGCAGGGGGTGCACCACAGCCTCCTTGAGGCTGGGCGACAACCTCCCCTGCTGCAAGGATGTGTTCACCACCCCCGCCAGCACCGTCCCCAGCGTCTCCTTGGAGGCCTTCACCAACCAGGACGGGCACGGATCAAGTTTGCAACAGGTGGCTCTCACAGACCCCAAGACATCCGCTGCATCAGCTGGCATAACTTCCTGAAACTCCCCCCACAACTTTATTTGTGATGGGATTAAGACCCAGGGATTTTCCCCTAGGGTAAGCTCTTTCTGAAAAGGTCTGAGCAGCTGCTGTAAGGGACGGAGGTTACACCGTGCCCACTGGATCTGTCGGCAGCAAGAAACCATCAGCCCCAGCAACCTCGCTAGTAATTTTAGTCTTAAGTGATAGCTGCTTTGTATCAGAAGGGACAGAGCATGAATCTTCTGCCTTCTGTCCTCTGGTACAAACATGGCGTCAAGGTTGTATCTAGTACCACCCCCAGATGTTCGATTCTGCAGGTCGGGATTAACTGACTCTTTGCTAAGTTCGTTACAGACCCATGGGCCCGAAGGTACTCTATCACCCTGGCCACATCCCTGGATGCCCTCTCCTGCGATAGAGCCCTGATCAGCAGGTCATCCAGGTATGGGAATACGTGTATCCCTTCCTTGCGCAGATTTGCAACCAAGGTTATAAGGATCTTCGTGAATGTCCAGGGAACAGAGGACAGGCCGAAGGGCGGTGCCCTGAATTGCCAATGAGCCCCGTTGAAGGAAAAACGGAGCCATTGCCTATGTGGTTGATAAATAGGCACGTGCAGATCGGCCTCCCTCAGATCCAGGGATGCCAACAATCCTCCCTGGATAGGCTGTTGCAAATGGAGCTGATCATCTCCATCTTGAACTTTTGGGGCTTTATATATTTGTTTAAAAGCTTTAAGTCCAAGACAGCTCTCCACTGACCTGACTTTTTTGGCACCAAAAAGATTATAGAGTAGAGGCCCAGGGCTATGTCGCTAGGAGGAACCTCCTCTATCACTCCTATCGTTTGCAATCTTTTTATCTCTGCGATCATAGCGGCATTCTTTTGAGGGAGCCTGGATACTGGTGATGGAAGGAACCTGCTTCGTGGCCTTCCCTGGAGCTCCAAGGCGTAACCCTGGCGCACTATCTGCAGGACCCTGGTGTCTGAAATTGAACTTTCCCAAGCCCTGTAAGAAAGTAGTAGCCTGTCCCCTATGACCTCCTCTCCTTGCGAGTCATGCCTGCTTGGAAGCCTGGAGGGGTGGAGCATCTCACTGTCTGCCCCTCTCAGACCTGCGCTAGTGCTGTCTCCTGAAACAACAGGATTGCCTCGAGTATCCCCTTTCGTTAAATTGATCACGTCTGTGAAAAGCCGGGGCGGAACCCCCAAATTTGAATGAGGGGGCTCGAAAAACCCTTTTCTTAGCCCTGAATTGCTGGAGGGTCTTGGTTTTCACTTTATCATTTGCTTCCACCAAGACCTTGTCCAAGCAAGTGCCAAACAATTTGAAACCCTTATAGGGTCCTTCCACCAAGAGGTTCTTGGCAATGGCGTCTCCCTGCCAGGACCGGAACCAGACCCTTCTTCTAGCCACCACTGTCAGGGAAACTGCTTGGGCTGCCCAAGAGAGGGCATCTGCCGTGGTGTCAGAAAGCAGAGCACTGGCCAACATATCACGCGAGGAGAGAAGCCTGGATCTCTCCTCTGAAATGTCTTCGGACTGCATTTCCTGCAGCCAAGTCATATTGGCCCTGGCCAGATATGAGGCTAGGATGTTAATCCGGAGAGAGTTAGAGGATGCGTCGAGGCCTCTCCTTAGCACCCCCTCAATGGCCCTATCCAAAGGGTCCTTAGGGAAGCAGTTCCCCTCGGTAGGGAAAACCGTCTGCCTTGCAAGGGAGGCAGCAGCTGCATCCACCTTTGGATTCTTAAAAAATCCCTCCTTTTTCCTAGAAAAGGTGTTAAGAGCCTCCTGGGTCTTATTCATTTTACAGGACTTGGCTGGAGCTTTCCACTCTGAGAGGACCAGCCCCTCAAAGACTTTGTCTAAGGGGATCCCTGTATCCCTGCTCATCACGGAGGGGATAAGACGGCGATCGTCCTCCTCCTCTGAGTCAGAGGATTGATCCTTCCTGTGTTTTTCCTCCAGATGCAGAGTTTTAATCACTTGTGCCATCAACTCTTCCCTGTAATTGAGAGGAAACTGCCTGTCCTGCTCTTTACTGGACTGAGGAGTTTCCTGCCACTCCCCATCCTCTAGCTCTGAAATAGCACCTGATTGGGCATCTGACTCCGAGAGAGGAGCCTGACTGCCCTCCCCCATCTCACCTTCCTTATCTCCTTCCTCCGCCGAGCTGCTGGGGCCCACAGTCTGAGGGGAACTCAAAAGGCAGGAAACCGCACCCCCCTGCTGGGCAGTGAGGATTTCCCCCTCTTTTAGGTCACATTTGCCTCCTTTTAGATAGAGGGGATCTCTCTTTGCCTCTAGCCCCCTTTCTCTTAACTCCCTGCCTCTTACACACAATTGAGAGTGAGTCAAGCATCTTCCTCATGGTCACATTTAAGCTAGTGAAAGCTTCTGATTTACTGACCAACTCCGTGGGGTGGTGAGAGCGGGGGTAGCCGGTGGTTCTCCTTGGGAGGAGGCCTGACAGGCAAGAAAAGGGAGAGTCTTCATTCCCACTTATGCCCGCCCGGGGGGAGGGAGTCCCGGGATCCGTTCTGACCACGGGGCTCGCAGCGCCTTACCTCCAACCTGGAGGTGTCATCCATAATTGCCCGCTCTCCGCCGCGGCTGTGAGGGAGAGAACAGACAGGTCGCTGGCACACACACACTCCCCAGCTATCGGGGGGGGGGAGTCAGATCGAACAGGCCTTGCTGCTGCTGCAGAAGGCTGTTCCGGATGGAGGAGAGAGCCCACCTTGCTCTTAAGCTGCTATGTGACAGCAGGCAGGGGTACTTGCGCCACTTCTAACAGCGCCTGCCAAGGTCGCGGACCCCTTTCGTGCCCTGTCAGACAAGGCTTCCACCTTGCCGCTTCTCTTTTCTCTAGAGCCCCTTCATGTCGCTCCTGCCGGTCCGAGGCAGAAGAATCAACTGGCGAGCGCAGGGGGGGTAGCTCCAGATACGCATGCGCAAAAGGTCTACTATTTCTTCTGCCTCCTGCTGGTCAATGAAAGAGCTACCCAGCCGGAGGACTGTCTGCGGCAGGGGGAGAAAGGTAAAGGTTAAACATGTATGTAATGTGAAAGCTGAGAACTGGAAACTCACTTCGTGAATTGGAGAAATGCAAAGTCATGCAGAATGTGTATTCAGAAAAAGCCTAAACACCTCTGCAGACACTAGCCATACACCATTGAGTTGCAAATGGATTTCTTCCTGTGGACGTGACTGAAAGCACAGAGTCACCTGGTGGGAAAATAAAACAAAGGACCCTGGAAAGATACTTAAGGGGGGAGACAAGACAAGGAGAGAGCTATCTTTCTATCTCTCTGTTGGTTGAGATTAACTTGTTGAGTTTCATCTGCATCATCATATCTTACCAGCCAGAGAAGGGCTGCACGAAAGGAACTATGAAGTAAGGCCTTTTGGAAACTCTAAAGACTGGTACCCAGCCAAGCTTTCCATTGCTGGCTGTGACATGAACTGAAATACCCTTGGATCTGGATTAGGGTAAGCCTAAACCAGGAGAATCCAAGTACAGATAGGAATGCGTTACTGGTTATGTTATTTTGATTTCTGCACTCTTGAGTATAATCTTGTACTGCATGCTTATTCATGATTTATTCATTAAACTACTTTTTACTGAATTTCATATGGTCCAGTGGAATTGCTAATCCTAACATTGGTGGGACAAAGTTTGGGGTTAATTCTGTGTTAACAGAGATGAACCTAGAGAGAAAGAGTCTGTGCTGGGAAACTCTGTGGTTGAAAAGGTGACAAGAAGGTTCCCCTGTTGCAGGCTCAATCAGTTCTAGAGAGAGAGCTGATCCAGTGAGAGCTGCAAGTCAGGGAAACTGAGTCATGACAGTCTAGAGTGAGGTAGTGAGCCCCCAATCCCATGACAATATGCTTGTCGGGAGATTCCAGCAGATGGTGATTAGGCGTGAAACAAGAAGTCTTGGCAGGTGCTGCTTCTGTTGGAAGCAGGGTATTTACTGAGATTTTCACGATGCAGAAACGTACTGGTTTTCCCAGTGTTTTCACCATTTTCTGTTATTTTTTCGATGCTGAATGGGGGTTCCATGGGCTGGTCCCAAGCTCTGGGTGTGCCCCACATGCACCCCTGGGGGGTTTGCAGATGAAAATTTGCTGGCTAAGCACTGGGGAAGGGCTAGAAATTGCCCTAAAAATGCTGTTAAACTGTTGTAAAACTATTGTAAAAGTCCCAGAAATTGACGAAAAAGTCCCAGAAAGTGACAAAAATGACAAAAGTCCCAGAAAATGACAAAGTGACAGAAACGATGAAAAAATGGCAGAAGCATGGAATCACTGAAAATTGACAAAGTAAGTACTGCTGGACTCTCACAAGCACTCCCCAAAGGTTGGTATTTCTCTTCGGAACAGGAACACTTGCTCTCATCTCAGTCTTAATGCTGGTGGCAATTGTTCATCGTCCTTCTGCCCTCTTTTCTGTGGGGTTCCGCAGGGTTCCATCTTGTCTCCTCTCCTGTTCAATGGGTATCTAAAGCTGCTGGGTGAGATCGTGTGTAGATCTGGGGTGCGCTGCCATCAATATGCAGATGACACCCACATCTATTTATCTTTTTTGTCTGACCCATGTCCTGCAGTCCTGGTGCTTATGCAGTACCCGACTATCGTTTGGGACTGGATGCAAGTGAGCCAACAGAAGGTGAATTCAGACAAGACTGAAGTGATGGTTGACTGATCCTGTGACCTGGAGGGACACCCCTGCTTACTCAGATTTGCAGCCTTGGGATCCTCCTGGATCCTGAGCTGTGTCTGGAACCTCAGGTTGCAGATTTGGCCAGAAGTATCTTTCACCAGCTCCATCTGATGAGAAGGCTGTGTCCATTTTATTTTTTTTCAGTTATGGATCTGGCCACCATCATCCATGCCTTCATTACCTTGAGGCTGGACTACTGCAATGTGCTTTATGTGGGGCTGATCTTGAAGACTCTGAGGATTGATGCTTGTGTCAAATAGGGGTGTGCATTTCATTTTCATTATTATGATAATGGAAATGAAAATTGTGATTTTCATTTTCATTATTGTAACAACAAAAATGACAAATAATAATAATAATAATAATAATAAAAACAACAATGAATTTTTGTTTTTGAAATAATGGGGAAACACTGAAAAACAAATTTCTGGTTATACCTTTCTTGTTTCTTATTTACTTCTGATGATACTTGGGGAGATTGTACCCCCAGTGGAGGGTACTATGTGTACCATATTTTGAAAAGATTAGATAAAAGGGACCAATTTTAGAACCAACTGATTGTTGTGGTTTTAAGAAAAGCTCCATACACATTCCTGGCTACACCTTTTTATCATCAGTCTTATTAATTATTATTATTATTAGCATTTATATAGCACCAGCAATGTACCTGGTGCTTTACAAAGAGTAAGATAGGCACGGTCCCTGCCCTAGAGCTTACAATCTTCCCCCTAATTTTCATGAAACCTGAGAAGTCTATGTCCCCCCAGCAGTGTACCAATCCTACCAAATTTCAGAAAGATTGGATAAAGTGTCCTGAGGGTATAAGCTATTAACTTGAAAATACATTTCTGGCTGTAATGTTTTTATATTCCATCCTGTTTACAAGTAATTTGGCAAACATTTATCACATGCCTTCACTGTCACCTCTGTCAAACTGCAGAACAATTTGATAAAGGGACCCAATTTTATAAGCAATTGAAGTTGTCCCCTTGAAGACCATTATTCAGATAAATAGCAGCACATGCAGTGCCAGTCAGAAGCAGGCACCTGGCATGGCAGGGGAAGGAAGACTGTAGGAGGGAGGATGGGGAGCAACCCAAAAGACTGACAGACACATTCACTGGTCAATTACTGCATGTTTCCAGATTTACAGGACCAATTGGTGGTGGTTTCGAGACAGGCATAGGAGGCGGTTCTTGGTGGGCATAGAAGGGACATAATTGGGACTTTACAGATAGCATCCCAGAAATCAGGAGACATGGTTTACACATCCAAGATGACCAATTATCATCACAATCACATCCTGCAACACGGTAACAAAGGATATAAGAGAATCTCTATTGCCTCTTTCCTAAATAGATGTTTCCGATTTCCTAGTAACAAGTGGGGGAGATAAGTTGGGATGGTCACAGCACAGAATGAGGATATTTGAGTGACATTTCTTCTGGACAATTGGCATCACAAACAGATCTTATATCACAGTGACACATAAGAGAATCCTTGGCATAGGCTCATTCTCTACATATGCTATGCAGGCTTATAAAATTGGAACCCTTTATGAAAACATTCAGATATTTGACAGAGATGATTCTGAAAGTGTGAGATACAGTTCTGCCAAATTTCATGTACACTGGTTGAACTACAAAGTTGTTACAGTCAGACATACATTTGTAAGTTAATTGCTTATGCCACCAAGACCCATTATCCAATCCTTTTGAAATTTGGCATAGATAGTAATCATGGGGAGGGGGTATCAACATTCCATGTTTCATCCACATTATGTGGGAGGCAAAGAAGATACAGCCAGGATGGTATATGCAGATTTTTGCAAAATAGCATAATTCAACTGCTTATAAAATCTGATTCCTTTATCCAATCTTTCAAGCATTTGGTACATGTAATGCCATCCATTGGGGGTACAATATCTCCAAGGTACATCCAAATATAATGAAAAACAAAAAAGCTATAGTCAAAAATGTGTTTTCCATTGAAACCAATGGAAAACAGAAACGAAAGCAAAAACAAAAATTTGATATTTATAAATACGAAAGGTTTATATAACAAAACCAAAAACGACATGGGTCCCTGGTGCACACTTTTATTGTAGAATATGTCAGCCATCTCTTGATGGGGTGGTGTCACCAGGAGCTCATTACACCAGTGCTTCAGAGTCAGCACTGGCTGCTAATAGCATTTTGGGCACAGTTCAAGGTGCTAGTTTCAACCTATAAAGCCCTAAACAGCCTGGGCCCTAGACATCCAAAGGGCCACCTTCCTCCTTATGTCCCTTCACAGCCCCTAAGATCAGCCAATAGTAGCCTCTTGCAAGTTCCACCATCATACCTGGTCTATAAGAGCCAGGCACACAGAGAGGTATTCTCAGTGGCTGCTCTATGGCTTTGGAACTCCCTTCCCTTGGAAGTTAATTTAAGCCCTGGCCTGGGCATCTTCTGGAAGCAGTGAAAGATGTATTTATTTAGTCAAGAATTGAACAGGCAGTGGTAGATCGCTGGGTGGGTTTGGGGCGGGGGTTTATAAGCATTTTATGCAGCTTTAGAGGGTTTGTTTGTTTGTTTTTTAAGGCCAAACTTCCTATTGCGAATATCTGTAACTCCTAAATTGTATGTTTTGTACAAGGGTTCTGCTGGGTCTATTTAATAACAGTATTCTCTTGTGGTGTTTAAGAATGTGTTCTTATTTGTATTGTATTGTGACGGTTATCGGCTTTGCAATAAACTGACCTGAGAGGGTTTATTTTGTATTTCATGTTTTTCATGATGTTAGCCACCATAAGCATTCAGGGATAGGGCAAGATAGATTAAATAAATAAATATAAATATGCATAAACTGAAATCCACAAACCACTTCCACCAGCTTGGAGGTTTCAGAGAGACTACTCTAGAGTAAAAGATTTGTGTATTGCAGCCAAAGTCTTTTTGTGGTGGTATGTGGATTGCAGCTGCTGGAGGAGGGAGGGGGCGAGGAGCACGTACACTCCTTTCACCCACCCAACAGCTGATTGGAGGTACGGGGGCCTGGAAAGAGTGTGTCCCCTTCCCAGGCACCTCTTCTGCCTGATCAGCTGTTAGACGATGGGGAGGAGGGTGCACGCTCTTCCCAGGTTCTACTCCCTGCAATCAGCTGTTAGGTGGGGGAGGAGCATGTTCCTCCGGACCCACGCACTGCATCCCTAGCATTTTTCTGAGGACACATCGTGTAGTAGCTGGCTGTCCACCCCACCACAGGATGGGGTGAATATCTGATGGCTGCCAGGCATATGAGCCACTGCATTCCATGATAACATTGCCCAAAGTGGGATAAGACTGCCCAAAGTGGGATAATGTCTCATGTAGTATTTCATTTGAGATTATCTCACTCCTTCCCCTCCTGCTAGTGCCAGAGATACCCTAACCTATTAAGGGACACCTTCTCCAGCTCTTAGGTTCAATTTCATTGGGTGTTAACAGATATCACATAGTGATGTCCGTCCTACCCTGAGGAGGGGAAGGTTTCCTCTGGCTAGGCACGCTCCAGCCACGGATCAAATATTCCTGTGGCCTCCCCCAGCTGGGGAGGGAGGATGGGGGATGAGGAGTAACGTGTGGCTTCTTGGCTGCATTCCCGATGTCGCCCCACCCCCTGCTATGATGAACAGTCAAGGCTGCCTATTACAGGCAGCCATTGCTTACCACTATGGCAACTTCCTCAACACTGGTAGGAGCTGGGCCGGGAACACATAATCCCACCCAGCTTTCCCGTTCTGATCCGGTCAGGCGGAAGCTGGGCGCAGACTGTGGGCCTGGCTCATACTGGGTCCAAATTTCCTACCCGGCCCAGGTAGGATCCGGGCCCACATCTGGTGGGCCGCAAACAGACAGCCCACCGTGAGGCTGGCCCAGTCAGGCCAAACCAGACCTACCTAGGCCAGCGTCACGTATGTTTTCACCCAATCTTAAAGTATATATCATTAAGAATGAATCAAGAATCATGGGTTTAAAGCTGAAAGCTAAAGTAGCTGGTAGGACAAAGAGAGAGAATGTTAGATATTGTTTTCTATTCCTTACCGGTCGTTTGAAAATAAAATTAGCATTTGAAAGCTATGGTTTCCTAATAGATAGATCATTGAATAACTTTGCCCCAAGCCACTCCTTGGAAACATCAATTAAAAAATAACAAAAGCAGAACTGGCACAGAAATTTTTTCAAGGTGCATGCTGACATATCTCCCAGACAGTATCTTACATCAAGTTTATTCCAGTGCTGAGGACTCAGTTGATACACCCGTGATTGTTCTGTCTCACTGTTTTTTTAAAGTCAGAAACCATTTTTGCCACTTACATCAAGTACACATCATATAGTGTTATGCACAGGACATAATCTTGCTGTACATGGAGGATATTCATTTCTGACTTATTTTAGACCCCCACAAAATTATATTAATAGTCAAATATAAAGTATTAACGCCCAGCTTCGCACAGAAATGATTGATGTTCTCCATTACACTCCATTAGATATTTTATTCTTGTTAAATGAAGAGCAGCCAACTTTGTCAAGTATTTTTAGTTCCCTCTGGTCTTATTGGTCCAATCTATTCTCAGGGATGTCCTGTAAATGGCCACATATGGGTTTGTGTCTGTAGGAGTGATGACAGTACAGCTGGCTTTCATTGCCCGCCAATTTACTGGAGCCCCCTTTATTGTGAGCCTGACAGCACCAGGGAGCTTTGTAGATCTAACAAAATATATCTATTTTCTAATTGTCTATTTATCACCTTCCAGGGATTTGCGGGCCTCTCATCTGAAAGCAGAAATGGGGGGGAGGAGAGGCCTTGAACAATGATCCTTGTCAAGGCGGTTGCTCACTTTAAATTAGGGTCTAGTTGCTAAATAACTAATTTAGTCCTGCTATCAAGCTGAAAAAGTGGGTATTCAGTCTAAAGTGCCAACTGGGGAATTGATTATGTCTTCTCTTAGTGTGCATGATAAAACTGCCAGACCTGACCACTCTTGAAGGCTGGCGGTGGCTCCCAGGAGGCAAGCGGCTTTTCATCATGGAGAATTAGCACAAGATCTACCAAATAGGGTTCCCAGCATGGCAGCTGATTCCCAAGGAGCCACACAATGCTGGAATTGGTTCAGACTCTGTGTGTTCACTGTTTGTTTGGATTCTCTTCTCTTTTTATTTTCTCTCTCTCTTGCTCTCTTTCAGAGATGGGCTGCAAGAGAAGCAGATTAAATTTCATTTGTGTCAGGGCGTGTGTGTGTGTGTGTGTGTTTGTATAAATGGGGGGAAATAGCAGGGCTGGGCAGTCACTATTCCCAATCTGGAAATGAGATTATCAGAGGCAAGCAAAGAGAGAGAGAGAGAGACAGAGAGAGAGGAGACCTAATTGGGAATGAGGGGTCCTTAAGAGGTGTACTGTTTGCACAGAGGCCTGATTTAGAATGGCTCCCCGGAAGAGTACAATCCTATATCCTTCAATCTGCGGAGTGCTGCATCCTGGAGAATTCCCACGTATGTCATTTTAAAAAACAAGCTCCCAGGTGACTCTGCTAACACTCCTTTAACATGGCGAACACAATTTCACAATTGCAAGGAAGCCAGAGTTGTAATAGAGCTATTCAGCGTATGTCACCTCAGCCGTATGCTTATAGTGGTACCCAATTATATATTAGGCTGTAGGCTCTAAGGGGAAGGGGCTTTGATTTTCTATATCCAGTGAAGTATCACATACATTTATGGCACTGTGGAGATTTTTACTACTAGCACAGAGTCTGATTCTGACACTCTTGTCCATGCTGCATAGAACCTCACTCAGCAAAATAAATGTGGGCAGAAGTGGCTCTAGCTTTTGCGAGACCACAGGTAAAGATTTGAAATGGGCCTTTACATTTTATCAGCAGATACACTAGTAGCCTAGACCTGGACACCTTGATATTTGACTCACCAGTCCAAATGACTGTTCCTCAGGAGGCAACCTGTGGTCCAAATCTGGCTTGTAAAGCCTATTTCTGTGGACGCTGGCTTTTTGCTGTATACAGCCAGTCTTCTAGAACTGAAATTTGAGCTTTGACTTGCCCACTCCTGCTCTCCACTTCCTTCCAGGCTAGATGGGAAGGGGAGAGACCTAGTAGGACTAACCTCACCTTTGATCAAACTCACCTTTGATTGGCCATGTAATAAGCTCCCCCCGGTTCCATTTCCTTCTCTAGAGCTAAGCCATAGTAGTGGTGGCTGAGGCTCAGTGATGGGTCTTAGAAAAGGGTGTGGGCTGTTCCTGTCTTAGCTCGCTGAAGTCAGGTGGGAGAAGAAGGCGGAAATGAGCCCCCACCCTCCCTGCTTGTTACTGTGAGGGGGCATAACATAGCAGTATGCCTGCTTTCTATTATCTTTGAGAGCAGCTATGCAGCCCCTTCATCAATGGGGTGGCCGTGGTAGTCACCTGTGTCACCTATGCCTAATATGATCTCCACCCCCAAGTTTGGGGCACAGGGGAACATTTCCCCCTTAATTTTGGTCCCCCACAATCCCTTAGTGGTGGCAAAGGCGGCTACTGCAGCAGTCACAGGTCTAAAATTAAGGGGGGGGGGACTGCCTTCCTGAATTACTCTGCACCATGCCTGGCATTTGAACTTCCAAGAAGCTGAATGAGTGAACAGAGTCACTGACATTTTAGAGGGAAAGTTGCAAGCTAGTGGATAAAGTGTTGGACTTGGGCCTAGGAGACCAGTGTTCAAATCCCAGCCCTAGCTACGATCATCTTTGAGGGCCTTGGGCAAGCCACTATCTCTCAGCCTCAGTTCCCCATCTATAAAATGATGGACAGCATACCCTGGACCTGATATTTTGCACTGGCCTTGAAGTGGGGGATCTGTTGGTGGGGGAGGTGTCAGTGGTGCCCTTGTCATGGACGGATCATTACCTCCTCCAGAAGCATCTCCTGGTGCATGTCTGCCCCAGGAAAGGTGAGACCAATTCGATTGGTTCGCCCCAGAGACTTATTGAACCAAGGAGGTTCCAGAATGCTCTTGGGGATTTACCCTTCAATCTCAATGACCGCTTGCTCAATGACCTTGTGGCTTTTTGGAATACTCTGCTAACTGAGGTCATCAATCAAATGGCTAGGCATCTGCTCCCTGACCACCAACAATTCAGGTTCCCCTGATTTATGGCGAACCTGTGACAGATGAAGCAAGAAGGGTGGTGGTTGGAGCGACAGTGGCATTGTTCTTGTGCTGATGCCGACCGGTTGCGGCATAGCATCAGTTTACGAACCTATGCCATGGCTGTGTGGGCAGCAAAGAAAGGTTCTTTGCTGCCCTCATAGTATCCTCAAAGTTGTGTCCAGATAAGCTTTTCTGGGTGGTGAAGGGGCAGGTCAGTCCGGGCTCTCTCCACCTGGAACTGGAATTTTCCAGTGCTCACTGTGACACTTTTGTCAACTTTTTTTGGGATAAAATCACTTGTATTCACCACAACTTCAATGCTGCACTTGCAGCAATAGGAGAACCAGAGGTAATAGAAGCCTTGTCCATTTTTATGGGATCAGTTTCAGTGGATGTCACCTGCTGGGCTTTCCAACCCAGGCTTTCCAACCTGGCCTGGGGCAGGAAACAGCAGTGGCCACTCTCCAGGTTGGTGGGAAGCGCTGAACAAATGTGCCCACTGTTGGGAGAACTGTCCCACTACCTGCACAACCTGGGTATGGGGGGTGGGGGCTCTGAGACAGATGTTGTCCCACTCCCAGTGTCCTGCCCTCTGCCATGATGGGCTGCCATAGCAACTAGCTGCTATGAAAGCCTTTGCCCTGCAGCAGGGATGGAGGAGTAGAATAGACATGCTGGCCTGCTGTGACCCTAGTGGGTGGCCCTCAGCCTAGAAGAGGCATCCAGGACTGGACCCAGAACCTATTCTGGGCCAACCACCTACCTGCCCTGGGGCTGTCCTGGGCCAACATCTGGTGGTGCAGGACCGCACGTGCGGTGAGTCCTGTTTTTATCCTTTGTCTTTGCATTTAGTTTGGATATTGTATATTTGGCATGGATATTTTGTGCTTTGACTGAGTGCAGTAGGGGAAAAAATGCAAATAGAATTTAAATGTTTTTCCAAAAGCTTTGCTTGCCGGCTTCTTATATTTAATATTTTTGCAGCAGAGTGAACACTTCAACAAATATTTGCTTTCACATGACCGTATATTTTCTTAGTGTTTCTGAAAGGAAAAAATGTGGTGGTGTCCTTTCTTGTGATAGTTACATTGAATCTTGTCCCATTTCTGGAGCGATCTGATGCTTGAGAAACTTTTGTTGAAATCTGAATGTTTAAATTGGTTGGGATATTTTGGTGGGCTCATATCATGGAAAAAAATTCAGATAGAAAATAGAAGCTTTTTCAAAGGATTTATTTGATGTCTTGGTATATTCAGTCTTTCTGTTGCAGGATGAGCACTTCAAAAATACTTGCTTTTCAGTTTGCATGCAGCCCTAACCTACCTACTGGTTAGGGACAGTAGACAGTTGTAGGAGTTAGCTTAGTGATAAAGATAGCGTTAGTGATTTAGTTTTAGTGTTTGTAGGAGTAGGCCTGTATACTTATTAGATAATCCATTTAGTTCATAGCATTTAGAATAGTTAATAGCAGTTAGATTTAGTGTAGATATATATATATAATATTAGATAAAAAATTAAATTAAAAAAACCCATATAAAAACAAAAAAACAAATAAAAAACAAAAAAAACCATATAAAACCAAATAAAAAAACCATATAAAAAACAACAAAAACACCCATAACAAAACATTTCCCGAATGGCTGAACCCGAATGGCTGAACCCAAACCCGGTGAGCTAACCGAACTGCCGAACCGAACGAATGAACCGAATGCAGCCGAACTGAACGGCCGAACCCGAACTGCGATCTGTTCGCCCATCCCTAGTCATGTCCTCCCCTCTCCCAACCCAACATAGCTTAGGTGGGGGTGGGCATGAGGGAACTGTTTGGGTTCTTTCATGCATACCAAGACTGAAGTTCACACTAAAGCCTTCCCCACATTTATAGGGCCTTTCCTGGATAGGGTGAATTCTCTGGTGTACTGAGAGCTGAGCTCACCCTTTATTATTTCTGAGTCAGGACACATGTAAAAGTTCTCTCTTGTGTGATTATCAGGTATATTTATTTATTTATTTATTTATTCATTCAATTTGTATCCCGCCCCTCCTGCGAACAGCTCGGGGCGGCTAACAAGTTAATTATAAACAATTTATGAATTTATAAACAATATAATAATAAAACCAATCCATAAAAACACTACAATAAAACCGGTTGGGATAATAAATAAATAAGGGTGGGGGACGATAAGACACCCCCTCCCCCACCCCCACCTCCCCAAAGGCCTGGGTGAACAGCCAGGTCTTACAGATTCACCAAAATTTCAAAAGGCTTGCAGCTAGGAGAGCTTCCTCCGGGAGGGAATTCCAGAGGCATGGCCTGGCCACCGAGAATGTGCTCTCTATTGTGGCCCCCTGCTTAACACGGGGGACCACAAAGAAGGCACCCCCGGCGGACCGAAGGAACCGCTCTGGGGCATGGAGGGCAAGGTGGTCCCTGAGGTATGAGGGGTCCAGACCATGAAGGACCTTGTATATTAACACCAAAACCTTGAACCTGGCTCAGCACGCTATCGGCAGCCAGTGCAGAGTCCGGAGCACAGGTGTTATATGCTCCCGACGGCCTGTCCCAGACAGGAGGCAGGCCACCGCATTCTTCACTAGCTGCAGCCTCCGAACCAGGAACAAGGGCAGCTCCATGTAGAGCGCATTGCAGTAGTCCAGCCTCGAGGTGACAAAGGCATGGATGAGGGAGGCCAGCTCCTGGACGGAGACGAACGGACGCAGCCTCTGCACCAGATATAACTGGTGGAAGGCAGCTTTCGTGACCACCTCCACCTGCCGCTCCAGGCGGAGGTCCACATCCAAAATCACCCCCAGACTCCGAACCTGCCAAGTTATGGGAGGGCGAACCCCCCCCAACCAGGGGGGCCGACACCTCCCTTGCTCTCGCCACCATCATCACCTCCGTCTTATCAGGATTGAGCTTCAGTCTGCTCTGCCACATCCACTCCGCCATGGCCTCCAAACACTGGGATAGCAACGAGACGGCAGGGTCTGGGTCATCTGAAAAAGAGAGGTACAACAGAGTATCATCAGCATATTGGTGACATCGCACCCCGAACCCTCTCACAACCTCCCCCAAGGGCTGCATGTATACATTAAACAATAATGGAGACAGAATAGAACCCTGTGGAATGCTGCAGGATAAGGTGCGGGGGCAAGATGACTCAGCTCCCAGCACCACCCGCTGGCTTCTCCCCGAGAGGAATGAGCGGGACCATTCAAGAACAGTCCCGTCCAGACCCCCCAGGTCACGCAGCCATCTCAGCAGCAGCTCATGGTCCACGGTGTCAAAAGCGGCCGAGAGATCTAGCAGGATGAGAAATGTTGAACATCCTGCATCCATCTCCCGGCGGAGGTCATCAACCAAGGTCACCAATGCCATCTTGGTGCCATAGCCGGGGCGGAACCCAGATTGAAAAGGGTCCAGGAACCCAATACTGTCTAGATGCGCCTGGAGCTGGGTCGCCACCACCCGTGCAATAACCTTCCCTAAAAAGGGAAGGTTAGAGACAGGACAGTAGCTGGCAAGCGCGTCCACGTCCAAAGATGGTTTCTTCAGGAGGGGGCACACCACAGCCTCCTTCAGACTAGGCGACAGCCTCCCCCTGCTGCAAGGATGCATTGATCACCCTCGTCAGCACCGTCCCCAACGTCTCCCTGGAGGCTTTCACCAGCCAGGACGGGCATGGATCTAGTTCACAACTGGTGGCTCGCACAGACCCCAGGACATCTGCCGCATCGGCTGGCATCACTTCCTGAAAGTCCCCCCACAAAGTTGGACAAGACGGGACCTCCACCTCCTCGCGCTCTCTGACCACTGCCCCAATCCAGCATATTGAGTGTCCCAACTTCTCCTGAAGCTTTCCTCACATTCCTGGCACTCTCAGGGTTTCTCTTCTGAGTGGATTCTTCTTTTTAAAATAGTGAAACAAATCACACATACATATAATGTCCCCTTATTTAAAACAGATGTGAAGCCCTGACCTGCTCATTTCCCCCCCCCCATAACACCTAATGTACATGAGCAAATTCTGGTTTCCCCCTTTTTTTTTCACATAGAGTTTTGCCATTTGCTCACTATTGCATGCCTCCACAGTTGTGTAGTTTTTCATTCTGCATGGTTATTTTTTTTTCATTCATTGTGTGCTGGAAGCAATGGGGAAGACGCAATGATGTTGGAGAAACAGCTCCAGATGGCATCGCCCTTTTGCACCAACAAACCATGATGACCACTAGCAGCATTGGGAGTAGAAACAGTGAGTTAGTGTGAGTGTCACTTTAACCTTTCCTGATCTCTGCTTCTAAGCCCCCTCCCAAGTGGGATGTGCCCAGAAAGTTCCTACTGGACTTCCTCCTTCTTCCTGACCTTTCTCCATTCCTTCCTTCTCTCTCTGACCTTCAACATGACCGGCCACCATGCTGGTGGCAGCTAGTTAGTAAGCTTTAGGGATAGGCCTTTCCTATCACAATGTATTTCTCAATAAAGTAGATTGTTTTAAACTAGAAACAATCTCCAAGGTGTTGATTATTTCTAAGCTGTTGCTACTGAGAATTCAAGCTGTTTTTGGTTTTTTGACCACTAATAAAATTCCAACATAGGGTTATGGGCCCAGAATTCTCCTTTAAATCCTAACAGATTTTTTGGAACTCGAATTGAATCTCGAAGGAGAAAAGCACAGCTTATTTTTGTACCTTGTTTTTGTTTTGGAACAAGAGAAGCATCATGGAGAAAGCTCAAGGGAGCCTCAACATTCCAAAGCTGGAAGGAGTGAATTTCAAAGATTGGAATTTCCTCATGAAGTCTTGCTTGAAAAGCCAAGGTCTTTACAATGTGCTGATAACAGAGAGACCTACAGCTGCAGGAACTGACCAAGACCATTGGGACAAACAGAATGACAAAGCCCTTGGAATCCTTGGGATGCATGTAAGTCCAAAGCTATATGTTCATTTTGAGGATGTGGAATTGGCCATTGAAGGCTGGAAGGAGCTGGAAGATCTTTATAACCGTAAAAGCTCCAGCGAAGCAATTTTTATAATACAGAGATTGTGTAACATGAAACTGAGGGAGAATGAGAATCCTACTGAGCATGTAAGCCAAATACAGTCTCTTGCAAAAAGGCTGAAAGATTTAGGAATAGACCTTGGAGAAAATGGAATTGTGGCATACATTTTGAATTCTTTGCTTCCTTCATATGAAATTTTGAAAACTGCAATAGAAGTGTCTGATGCAACAATTGATTTAAAGTATCTCTCTAGCAGACTGAATGAGCATTTTATCAGAGAGACAAAGCAAACTTCTACAGACCAAATTTCAGCTTTTAGCTCAAAGAAAGGGGACAAGAAAAGGTGCTTTATCTGTGGCAGTGAAAGACATTTAGTTGCTAATTGTCCAAAGGCCAAGACAAAGGGGAAACCTAAAGCACCCATTACTGCTGAGACAGAGTGTCTGCAGAAACCTGCCAGCTCTGAAGAAAAGAGTGAGAAGGCAAAAGGAAAAATCAAAAGTTTCAATGCAATGTCAGAAATCAATAAAAATGTCTTTTATATTGATTCTGGTGCTTCTGAAAATCTCTTCAAGGATGTAGAATTATTCTCAGAAGTTGAAATGGGCTACTCAGTTCCTATTTCCTTAGCAGATGGAAGGGAAGTGTTTTCACAAGGCAAAGGAACAGCTAAAATCTTTTGCAAACTCCCTGATGGAGAGATTGTGCAAGTTATAATACAAGATGCTTTGTATGTGCCTTCATTAAAGAATAACTTAATCTCTGTGAAGTATGGAGTTAAGAAAGGATGCAAGTTTGAATTCATGGATGATCATTGCTATGTCACAAAAGAAGGTGACTTAATTATGTCTGGAACTCTAAGAGACAGTGGACTATTTGAAGTGGATTGTGTGAATGAGCATGCAAGTTTAGCAAGTAGCTGCACCCACAGATTATGTGATATGACTTGGCACCGATGATTGGGCCATCGAGATATTAATGTAATTCGCCAGCTTGAGAAGGGGGAATTAATTAAAGACTTTAAGGGGCAACCGTGTAAAGAGAATACAGGAAGATGTGAATGCTGTGTTACTGCAAAAGGGGTGAAGTCAACTTTTCACAAACTAGAGAAGAAAGAGTCTCAGCGCCCTCTAGAGTTGATTCACAGTGATGTATCAGGTCCTCTGGAAAGAAGTATTGGAGGAAATCTTTACATAGTTTCATTTATTGATGATTTCTCAAGATTTGCCTATGTTTACACCTTGAGAGAGAAAAGCCAAGTATTTGAGAAGTTTAAAGAATATGCTGCATTGGTCAGCAACAAGTTTGGAAGAAAGCCTCAGAGACTAAGGTCAGACAATGGAGGTGAATACATATCAAGTGACATGAAAGCATTTCTGAGAGAACAGGGAATTGAACATGAGACTACAGTCCCATATTCTCCTGAGCAGAATGGTGTTGCAGAAAGGAAAAATAGATCCCTACTAGAGATGGTCAGATGCATGTTGCAAGATGCAGTTTTGCCAAGCAAATTCTGGGGAGAAGCAGTAATAACTGCCAGCTATCTGCAGAACAGATTACCAAGTAAAGCCAAAGAGAAAACTCCATTTGAACTGTGGTTTGGACACAAGCCTAGCCTAAACCACACCAGAGTATTTGGATGTGATGTGTATGCATATGTGCCAAAGGCAAAGAGAAACAAGTTGAATTGCAGAAGCAAGAAAGGAGTTGTGTGGATATGTATTAGGAGGAAAAGGATACAGAATTCTTGATGTTGAAACTGGTAATATTGAAATTTGCAATGTTGTGTACTTTGATGAAAGACAAAAACCAACCAAAGGTGAATTACCAGACCTGGAGTCAAGGATCCAGATGAAAGAGGAACCCAGTGATCAGACCTTCAGGCACCTAATGCCAATTTGTGAACCAGAAGCAGATTCAGAAGGGGTCACAGAAGCTGAGCCAGAACTCAGGCGCTCACAGAGGTCCAACAAAGGAGTTCCACCCTTGAGATACTCCTACCTCACCACAAGTGTAGAGGTGCAAGAACCCAGCACATGGAAAGATGTTGAAAAGATGTCAACCCATGAAGCTGGAAAATGGAGGAAAGCAGCAAAGGAAGATGATGAGTTTCTACCAGCCAACAACCGGTACAGAAAAGAGAATGCACAGGAAGAAGGGCTAATTGAGTTGAAGTATTGTCCAACTGAAGAAATGGTGGCAGATGGACTGACCAAGCCACTACCAAGGGATCGATTCCAGATGCTACGTGAAGCAAATGGGAGTGTTGAGCTGGTGCGACAGGCGATGAGCAGGGGTGTTGGAGAAACAGCTCCAGATGCATTGCCCTTTTGCACCAACAAACCATAATGACCACTAGTGGCATTGGGAGTAGAAACAGTGAGTTAGTGTGAGTGTCACTTTAACGTTTCCTGATCTCTGCTTCTAAGCCCTCTCCCAAGTGGGATGTGCCCAGGAAGTTCCTACTGGACTTCCTCCTTCTTCCTGACCTTTCTCCATTCCTTCATTCTCTCTCTGACCTTCAACATGACCGGCCACCATGCTGGTGGCAGCTAGCTAGTAAGATATAGAGATAGGCCTTTCCTATCACAATGTATTTCTCAATAAAGTAGATTATTTTAATGTAGAAACAATCTCCAAGGTGTTGATTACTTCTAAGCTGTTGCTACTGAGAATTCAAGCTGTTTTTGGTTTTTTGGTTTTTTGACCACTAATAAAATTCCAACATATTGAGTGTCTCAACTTCTCTTGAAGCTTTCCTCACATTCCTGGCATATCAGGGTTTCTCTTCTGAGTGGATTCTTCTTTTTAAAATAGTGAAACAAATCACACATACATATAATGTCCCCTTATTTAAAACAGATGTGAAGCCCTGACCTGCTCATTCCCCCCGCCCTCCCATCACCTAATCTACAGGAGCAAATTCTGGTTTTCCCTTCTTTATTTTTTTCACATAGAGCTTTGCCATTTGCTCACTATTGCATGCCTCCACAGTTGTGTAGTTTTTCATTCTGCATGGTTATTTTTTTTCATTCATTGTCTGCTGGAAGCAATGGGGAAGACGCAATGAACATGGCTCCCTGTCCCTGGGTTTCTGTAAGTCTTTAACTGGCTGTGGCTTCTCACAAATAGAGATTACAGAAGCCAGAGGGTACAGCCACATGAGATACTAACCCAATTTGGGCAGCATTTCCCCATATTGGGGAGCCTTACTGCATGATGCAGTGCATCGTATGCCTGGCGGCCACCGCATATTCACCCTGCCCCAGGGTAGGGTGGGAAGCTGACTACTATGCCCTACATCCTGCAAAAAAGGCTGGGGATACAGCACATAGTAGCATTACCCAAAGTGGGGTACGGCTGCACAATGCACAGTAACACGCTGTTGCTCGTGGGCCCAGTCCCTGTCTGTGGGACTTTGAGTGGCAAGTGCTGTTGCCAGTCGCACGCAGTCACATCACGGCTGCGTGGGTGGGGCATGGCTAGGCTACTGCATGTGGGGCCAGTGCCTCAGCCTGTAAGGCTCCCCAATGTGGGGTAACGCTGCCTAAATTGGGCATGACGGGACCTTCCACAGTAGCCCGCTTGGTTTCCTCATGGGGGGAGTGGAAGGGAGGGAGAGTAGACCATTTACCCTGATCTCCGTGCTGGCTCAAATGTGTGGCAGCTGCAATTGCCCTCCACAGGTCACATGGGGGATCGGGCCTACCCCAACTCATGTGGTTGCACCCAGAAGCTTTTCTTCAATGTTCCCTTAGTAATTTGGCCAAGCCTACCTCTTTTTAAAACTATGGTTTCCAAGCTCCAAAATGGGGTCTGTGTGACCCCATGTTGAGACTTCTATATACTTTTGCCATCTGTTGCAGGTGGCAACCACAAAGACATGCAAAGTACAGTAAATACCAACTGAAGCTGTGACCTCCGCATCTGCAGATGGTGTGACCCCCACACCTGTGGTCCTGATCCCAACTCTGGGAATTTCAGGCTTACATGAACAATCTGCATGTAATGTCAAACTCCTGAGTCCTCCAATTTTGGGTTCTAATTATACTTTGTAAATGAGGAAGGGACTTTTGGCTAAGGCTTTCATAGACAGTGGTCTAAAGCTGGGCTTCTAAGTGTATATTCTTAAATAAAAGACTAAGTTTAATTTTAAAAAAATAATTAAATCCTATACACCCCACAGCTCCCAGTGAAGTCAATGGGGCCTTTTGTATAATGAGGTTCTATTATCTGTGAGTGAGGCTCTGCACAATTCCTTTCTAACATTTCCCAGTATTGGTCAGGGCCCCGATTCTTCTGCAATTTCCCCCAAAAAATTCTGCGATCCCAAATTGAAAATTCTGTGACCCAATAAAGTTACAAAACAAGTCTAGTAAAATTAAAACTGTCAGATGGCAATCCATTTCCTTGTACCAATGAATAAAAAAATCTGCTTATAATTTTTTCTGTGTATGGGTATTT
>QEPC01002001.1:1773284-1787324 GCA_003113815.1 Sphenodon punctatus | reverse complement strand
CCCCCCCCCCCCAGCCCCCCATGTGTGCGTTGTCTTTCTGCATGTGGCACGTTAGAATGCGTATCTGGCCATTTCATAATATATGGTGGCATTTGACCTTGGGTTTTTGATGGCATTTAACTTGAGCATTTGATTTAGGAGGGTAAAGGAGGAGCACAACATGTTATGGCAAGTGATTTAGGGAAAGGGGAAAACAGAGGGTCTTTGTGTTGTTAATTGGTGTTTCCATGATATATTAGGTAGATGATAAGGAGGCAAAATAGCTAGCAGAGATTCATGCTCTTAGGTTTTTGTTTTAGAGTCAGCATTCTACCTCAGTATAACTCATGATGACTCGCCCCACTAGTGTTTTTTTTCTTCTTCGGAAAAATGGCATATTGCCTTCCAATTGGGAGGTGGAGCAAACCAGGTATTGCCAAATTAATGTCAATGACACAGTGAAAAAGATCAACTTTGCCCAGAGACCTCTACCAGTGGAGCTGAACTGCAATGGTCCATTGAGCTGGAATACTAGGTTGTTACAGAGCTTGGGTGCCTCCAGTATAGCAGTGCAGTAGGCTGGTGATTAGTCACCAACCCATCACTGTCACAACCACTGCCTAATTAAGCAGTAAGACATGATAGGCAGTGAATTTCCAGGGGATTGTAAAAGACTTCAGTTACACAGTGAGGCATCAGGCCAAAATGCATCAGCCTGTCTGCTGTGACATAGAAATTAAAAGAGAGAGAGAGGAAACAAGTGACTCTGAGTTGCAACATGCCTGATCACTTGATTCCTGTCTGCAGTCTCCCATCAAATACATGCCCCTTTACTTCTGTGCCTTGCTACCAAGAAGTGGAGCAATAATTCTTAGGGGCAATCAGTGACTTTCAAAGTCCCCAAGTCATCGTAGCCATCACAGTGGGTAATGAAGCCTGGAAAAGGTCTTGACGGCTCTCAAGATCATCAATCCCGCTACTAGGGACTTACAGCAAAGTATGGCCCAACAATTCCATTAGAAGGTCTCTCCTCCTTTGGAATGATAAATTAGGGAGGTTGGGCCTCTATGCCTATCCCCATCACATCAGTCAGTACCTTGGGTGGCTGCTTGGCTTCCATGCTGATCTGTGCTGTATTCTTACATTTCTTCCTCTAAACTGTTCTCTAGAGCAAATTGTTCTCAAAGATTTTAAAAGCATTCTCCCCCTTCCTCTTGTCTGTCGTCAGGGCCGGTGCTACCATAGAGGCAGCACAGGCAGACACCTAGGGTGTGTGAGGGTTGAGGTGCAACCCTCACGGGGAAGGGAAAGGGAAGCTGCGACAGACCGGGATAGGTAATACCCAGGGGTGGAGTGTAACCACACGGAGCTCGGAGTTCCTGGGTAATCCCCACGAAGGAGTGGCGTAGCCTGAAAAATGCCTCTCAGGGTGTTATAGGGTGGTTGTGGAAGGTCTAGCCATTCCCCACCTAACTCATCATAGAGGCGAGGCAAGCCAACTCCCATCCGGGGAGGACCGTTAGGGACACCAGGAACAGACACCCAGGGCCCAGGGCTAAGGGCAAGAAGTGGAGGCAGTGCGGGGAGGACCTGTGCGCAATCCCAGGGGAGGGGGAAGTTAGGACAGGACACACACACTGATTTCCCCCCAGACACAGTGAGGGTTAGGGCCACACCCACGCACTCACGCTTTCGTTCCAGAACCACTCGCTCCTTCTCGCACTCGTCTCACTCGCTCTCTCTCTTTCTCTCTCCGCAATCACACGTCAGGCTCAGGACACAATCCGCTTTGATCAGATACTCAAGGGGCCGGTCTCGCAGGGCAAGCTCTGTTCACCAGCAAGGAGCTTCCATGCCCTGCTCCCTTATATGCAGAGTTGCAGCGTGCTTCTGCAGTAGGCGCGCCGAGCGTCGGGGCGGCGGCCGCGGGGGCGTGGCTAGCCGACGCGCCGCCGTGCCGGGCGAGGCCAGCCTTTCCTGTGCGGCGCTGGAACGTTGCGGCGCGGCCGGGGGCGTGGCCTGCGTCCCCGGCGGCGTGGTTCCTGCGTCTGCGGGCAGCGGCCCGCTTTCCTCTATGGGGGGGCGCCTCACGGGTCTCCGGCTCTTCTGTGATCGGTGGGGGCTGCGGGATGGGCGCCTCTCTGGCCCTTCCCCCCGGTTTACCGGCCGCTGCCGGCGGCATTTGGGCTTGCCGTCGTTGGGCGCCCGTGCCCCTCCATCTCCTCAGGCCCCGAGGCCTGACAGCGTGGCAAGTTGAAGGGGGTGAAACTTCAGTCTTCCCCACAGCCGATAAGGTCCATGGCTGGATCAGGCACAGGAGAGGCAAGGGGAGCTGGCACCGCCTAAGGAGGCAAGATCCTTGTGCCACTCCTATATGTGATAGTTGAGGCACACACACCCTCCCACCACACACACATAAATGCACCTCACTCCCTCTCCCCCCCCCGCCCCCTTCCCACACTGCTGTTGCTTTCCCTCTATCTCCTTCTTGTTCTCAGATTCCCTGTCTCCCTTTGTACCTAACGTTTTGGAAATGCCCCCGCCACCCCCCAGTTCAGTCAGTTGGCGATAGGTGTTTCTAGCTGTGCTCCTCCTCTTCCCCCCAACCTCCACTGCCTAGGTGTGGTGAATCTCCCTGCCATCACTACCAAATAGCCTTACATCTTTGGGTCATACACTTTCTTCTACCGATATCAAAATAGGAATGACAACCTCACTGAGACTGAGGGAGGTGCAGGAGGGAGGAAAGGAACACCAGTACCAAAGAGTTACAATTCTGCTAGGTCTGCCGCTGGGCTGCTATAGCTTAGTTATGATAAAGTCGTCGTCTCTAATAGGTACCGCTGATCTCTTCCTAGTACCACAAATATTCTGCAGGCCAGCGGCGGCTGGTGGGTTTTGAGTCTGGAGGGGCAGTAAGGCCGGCGAGCCGGTAGGCAGAGCCAGGGGGATGGTAGGCGAAGCCAGGTAGATGGTAGGCGGAGCCAGGGAGAGGTAGGCCAGTGGCATGGCATAACGCAGCAGCAAGGAGTGCCCATGGTTAACATTGGATGGAAGAAAACACAATCTACATGCACTTCAAGCTAAAAATAAATAACGTATAAACCCCAAACACAGGGAAACACTGGCAAAACACTGACAAAACACAGCAGCAAGGAGTTCCCAGGGTTAACATCAGAAAACACAGTCTATATGCGCATCAACCTTAAAACAAATAATGTATAAACCCAAAACACAGGGAAACACAGAAAACACTGGCAAAACACTGGCACTGGCAAGGAGTTCCCAGGGTTAACATCAGAAAACACAGTCTATATGCACATCAAGCTTAAAACAAATAATGTATAAACCCAAAACACAGGGAAACACAGAAAACACTGGCAAAACACTGGCACTGGCAAGGAGTTCCCAGGGTTAACATCGAAAAACACAGTCTACATGCACATCAAGCTTAAAATAAATAATGTATAAACCCAAAACACAGGGAAACACAGAAAACACTGGCAAAACACTGGCACTGGCAAGGAGTTCCCAGGGTTAACATCGAAAAACACAGTCTACATGCACATCAAGCTTAAAATAAATAATGTATAAACCCAAAACACAGAACACACTGGCAAAACACAGCAGCAACGAGTTCCCACGGTTAACATCAGAAAACACAGTCTACATGCACACAAACTTAAAATAAATAAAGTATAAACCCAAAAGCACAACATTTCCAGCATTGTGAAGGGTGGGAAACAGCCTTGGGGGGGGTGCTGAAGGAGGATAGGAAGGAATCTTACTTACCTAGTGCTGGGAGTGGCAAGGAAGTGGCTGCAGTGCACCGTCAGCAGCCATGTTCTTCTTTGAGCATGTGAGGCAGGGACCAGCGTGCATGCACCCTGGTCCCTGCCTCAGGCGCCCGGCCCAAGGCATCTCGCCAGGGCGCTTTCAACAAGTGCCCTGGTGAGAGCTTTCCTTGCGCCTATTGAGTGCAATGGAAGCCCTAGTTCCTCCCTCCACAACACGTCCTATACGTGCCGTGTAGACAGAGGAGCTCAGCCAGGCTGAGCGCTCAGCCGCCCAAACCACGTTTTCCATTGGAAAACTTGGTTGGGCTTAGCATTTTTGAGCCTTCTGGGACCCACTCCTCTGGAGTGGATCCCAGAAGTCAACTGAAACAGTGCCGCAGCAGCCTCTGCCTTGCCTTTGCTTCAGAGTGGAGGCTGCTGCAGCGCTGTTGACAGTTTCGGTGAAACTGACAACAGTGCCACAGCAGCCTCCACTCTGAAGCAAAGGCAAGGCAGAGGCTGCTGCGGCGCAGTGGGAAGCGACGGCGGCGAGGTTTTTTTTTGGTTTTTTTAAACGAGTGGCGACTCCTGGCGGGCCCTCAGTGCTTGGGGGTGGTCAGCGCCCCAAGTGCCCTGGGAGGCCAGCCACGCCTGCTGCAGGCTCAGTCTGTGGCTTGCACCAATGAAAACTGATGTTTTGTACTTGCTTATGGGAAAACTGCCCTCTTACTGGTACCTTGCTATGACTTGGTCCCTTCTGGCTTTCAAAATCTGTCACACCCAGCTGCTGTCACACCCCATTTCAACAGAGTCCCCTGATATTGGGATATCAGGTGACTTGGACATCTCAAACAGGGCACCCACAAAATAAGGCTCCCCAAATCACTGGACAATATTTGAAAATATTAACTATTCTGTAATTATGGCAGTACTCAAGAGCTCCAGGCATGGATCAGAGCATGGTGAGGATTAATTTGTTAATGCTTTAACTGGGGCTGGTCAAATGGGAGAGAATTTTTTTTAAAAAAACTCCTAGGCAAATGCAATGAAATTTCACTGCAAATGTTAAGGGCATGGAATTTTTAATGAAATAAGAGGGACAGGGTAGAAAAACTGGGCTACGGGAAAGGGGAATAGAAGGGATATGTTTCCCCCTTCCCCTCAAGTCTGGGGAGAATTCTCTTCAATGTTGCTGTTAATTTATTTATTTATTTATTTATTTATATTATTATTAATTATTATTATTATTATTTTGCCAACAATGTACCTGGCACTGAACTATCATTAGGTAGAGACAGGTCCCTGTCCCAAGGGGCTTATAATCTAGGATATAGATAAGTAGAAGAAACAAGGGAAAGGGGAACATAGGGAGGGAGAGAGAGGGATACATTCATGAAGTTGAGAAGTCACAGGTGGATGTGCTGAGACTAGTATTTACAAGGGAGAATGGGCCTCTGAATAGGACAGTAGAGAAGGCCTCAGTGAACAGTTTCTGGGGGTGAGGAACTAGGGAAAGTCTGATGGAAGAGGTAGATTTTTAGGAAAGATTTGAAGGTCAGGAGAGAGGGAGCAGAGCATAGGTAGTGGTACTGTTCAGGGAGGGAGTTCTAGGCATGGGAGAAGGGGGAAAGAGTTTAGGGAGCAAGAGACTCTGGAGTGGGTGAGTTGTCAGGCTTCTTCAGTCCTTGAGGTGGGGAACATTTTGCTGCCACCATGGAGTTTTGAACTTCCAGCCCAGCTGTCCTAACATGCTACCTGCCACTGCTAACTCCACAGGGCCTCATCCATAGGCAGCAGACGACTAGAGGACTCAGCTCCTCTCTCTCAGTATTGTAGCAGGCAGCAGAGGGATCTAGTCACCATGACCTGCCCCCAGCCATTCCCCTCTGAGGAGACAAGCAGCTGGAGCAGAGAAGAGTCAGCTGCTGCCACTGAGGGAAGTACCTGGGGACAGGAAACTGCAGGGGAGCCACAGGGAGGGGAGGGACTTTTTCCCTGGGGTTGGCAGCAGAGCTCAAAAGTCTTTGCCCCAAGCTTCTAAAAGTCTTCAAACGTCCCTAATATGGCACCTTAGTTCCAGCACTGACCCTAATGTACATACATACTGATTTTAGGAGCAAACCATCATTCGTCCCCAGTGCCACCTAATTACTGATTTTCTTAAACCTCTTCCCCCTCCAACTCTTAAGGGAGATACGATGAACTTTGGCAGTAGCATAATGTGCTAGAAACCAACTTGCACCTCATCAAGAATTACAGTGGCAAAGCAATTTCTCTCCAAAGGTTGTAGCACAAGGCAAGAGTATAGCAAATTGTGGGTGTTTTCAGATGTTACAATAGCCCACATTCCCACACTTTGACCCAATGTTGGCTATCATAATGCTGAAAACCACCGCCAGATATTAGCCTGGGCCATTCCCTGGGTGGTGTTGGCACTTAGCCTGGTCTGTGAGTTGGGGAAATACAGCCTGGACTAAGTGCCAAGATTACCTGGAAACTGCTGCCTGATTGGGTGTAAAGTGTGCCGTAACATGTTTTCGGCCACTTTACATGCCACCGCCTGGGGTGATGGTGGGGGCCAAGTGCTATGACGACTGTCATTGGCCACTATGGCCACCTATCAGCTGGGGGGCGGGCCGCTCCACATATGTAACATTTGTTCTGCAGCTGGGACTAGTCACAGCTCCCGCCAAAGCCCAGAGCATTCCATGACAGTGGCAGGACCCATAATGTGTGAAAACACCCAATGACTGCAGAAGTCTGTTCCTGTTGCAGAAAGAGAAAAAATGCACAGAAAACCCAAACTTATCAGATCCAGATATGCACACAGTGTGCAATGGCCTCTGAAGTCGTTGTGTCCTTGTGCAATAGGTGTGTCAGAGGTGAATGACACAGGGTAGAAGAGAGTCGAACAAACAAACAAATAAAATAAATAAATAAAATAAAATAAACGAGCAGTCGGCACACTGGCTACATGCTCCAGGAGGAGGGAGGCGGGGTCAGGTTGGGGCACGGAACTGACACGTGTCTGACTGGGACAGCAGGCGAGCACTCCTCCACCATCACGGGCAGTCAATCTTGGGTAGCCATAGCGGCTGGCCATGGCAGCCCCCGATCCCCAGCAGGGATGGGGCTGCAAACACATATGCTGGACTGCTATGGCCCACGTTGGCCCCTTCTGGACAGCCCAGGATCATCCAAGGGACCAATTCCGGGCCAACAGTGGGCCCACATCTAGCAGCATGGAAATAGATGTCCCCGTGAGTCTCCAGCCCAGGTGGGCCATAGCAGTCCCTCGTTGCATCTATTATCACTCACAGTCTTCTTAGATCAAAACAGGGAGTCATCTTTATTCCTGCTGCTCACAACCCAACACAGCTTAGCCCACACGTGGCTACTATCACCAGACTGCCCCAGTGGTGGTTTATGAAGGGTGGCACTGGGGACGATGCCCCACCTCCTGTGCCCCCGCTGCAATGCCTCTTCCCTTCCTGACACTCTTCCCCTAGGCAGCCTGAGTCTCTGCTGTCTGCAGCACCACAGCCAGCACATGTGCAGAGGTGCACAGTGTCCCCTGAGCACTGTCTGCTTCTGCCCATGAACTAGTGAGCCTTTTCACCCAGCCCAGAATCTCCTTAGTAGAACTATGGCCCTTTTCACACAGACACTCTAACACTGATAAAATGGGGGTGATGTCTTATTATACATGTTGCAGGGCACCCATAGAGCACACCTGCAGCCCAGCAGCATGTATAATAAAATGTAACACCTATTTTATCAGTGTCAGAGTGCCTGTGTGAAAAGGGCCTGTTAGGAGGGATGGGGATGGGGAATAGGTAGTGGTGCTGGCATGGGTGTGTTTGAGCTGGCTCTAGGGGGTAGGGGAATGAGAAGGCCCACATTACATCACCATTTTACATGTGGCCCCAACTTCTCTTCCCAAGCATTAGCTTGGCTGTGCTATGGTTACACTTTCAGGAACTGTCATAAACCACCATGAAAGAGGGGAAAACATGTTTTTCACTCCATGAAAGGCAGAGCCACTGCTCTGATGCCAAAGGTTACTAATTCTTACCAACTTCCCAGGGGGTCCTAAAGGATCTGAGGAGATAACACAAGTGTTGAGTAGACTGTTTCGATTTACATCGAAATAAAGAAGAGAGAAAGGGCAATGTCAGGCATTACTTTGGACCTAAATGTCATCTCTTCCTAAAAACATAGTTATTTCAGCAGGAACCCAGAAGTCAAACAATTACGGGCTCACTCAGGGGACTGAGTAATAAGGTACAAAGCCTTTAACCCCTAGGTCATTTGTGCTAATGCAGTATAGGGCAGCAGGGACAAAGTTGTTACCATCCGATGGTGATTTGTGAAAGAAGTTGCTGACCTTAATCCTGCTCTGGGCAGGCAGTGTCTGTGTAAGATCCTCTGGAGCTTGCATTAGTTGGCAGTTTGAGCCACTGAATGGTAGAGCTACTGAACTGCACATTCTTATTCCAAAGGGCATCAGATGTGGTTGTGTGAAACCCTGCGCTGTGGATAATTAGGGGACTTTAGATGCCAGAGCCACCTTTAATGACTCACTGAGGTTCAAACAAGTCGTTTCATACACAACACACCCAAATTGATGGCGCCTGGCTTCTTAAGGGAACAATGTACAATGTTCTTGTTTTAAATAAAAGAGACCATATCTCCCCTCAATGTGAAATTTGGGGTGCTTTTTCTGCACCGCTACCAAATTTGATTTAGCAGGGGCTTGTCAGATCAAAAGTTATTAAGGGGGCACACGCACCGACACAGATGCAGACGCAGGAAGGGGTGGCTACCATGAAGCAAGGGGGGTCAGCTTAGCCCAGGCCCTGGCATGTGTGTGTGTGGGGGGGGGCGGTCCTTTGAAAGTGGCCTGATCGATGCTAGGAAATTTTCAGAGTGGGCAGGGGAGGAAGACAGGCCAGTGCTGCCCTGACCCACTCTGAACATTTTCTAGTGGTGCTCAGAGTGGGCAGGGGTGGAGTGCTGGTCCTGTCCCTGACCTTGACTGACTAAACTTGACCAGCCCTGACCACTCTTAAAACTTCTTTCCTGGCAGGGCTGTTGCTGCCACTCCAGAGAGCTCACCAAGAACCAGGGCAGCACCTCTACCTCTGCAGGGGGAGTCCGAGGCTCCGCCTGGGGAAGCCTGCTGCTGAGGGAGACCCAGCCCCCTCATCGTTATGGGGGCCCATAATTGGGAGATGAGCCTGGGCCCATCATAGCCTTGCTACGCTACCGCACAGAGGTTAGTTGCTCAAGCTTCTTTCCATAGGATGATGGGTTACAAATGAAAAGCAAAGCGGGTGATTATGCTCGCAAAACCCAAAGGCCTGACTCCCCCTATTGCTTTTCACTTTGTGCAGCCATTTGCACTTGGGCAAAGCAAGTGTGAAATGATGAGACTTTGATCTGGTTGTCTCGCACACCTGCTTTGCACTGAGTACTCAGAACAGGGCAGGATTTGGTTCATGGACTGGAGGCAACAAAACAGAGCAGAGTATCGATCAAACCCTACTAGCCTGCAACTGGAAAGAAAACACAAAATGTAAATGCCAGCCTCGGTGCTGGAAAGGGCAATGGGGAACAATTGTCTTGCTCCACTTTGCTGCCTTGCCCCTTTGGAGAGCTGTGACATCACAGTGTTCTGTAAGGGGTAGGACCAGGTTGGAAACCGATGGGACAAAGAGACTCTTCCCACACACCGTTCCTGAGGTGACCCTGTCCCCCTGGAAGCATTGAGACTTCATGATACTCCAGAAGCAGGACCATGTGGAAAAGGAAGTGAAAGATTATCTTTGCCCCTACCTTTTAAGGCAGTAGTTCTAATAAGAACAAGGGATGCAGCTGCACTTGGGATTCCCACACTCCCTGACTGTCCTGTGTGCGGTGCCACAAGAAGGATGGGTACGTGGGTCCCATTCCATCTTTTGCACCAGGTCCCATTACAACCTTGCTATGCCTCTGCTCCCTTCCAATGTGGCTCTGACACCTTCCCTATGAGAAACCTTCTGGCCGTACCCCTGAATGCTAGTAACATCTTCAGACACCTGCATATCCATAATTATCTTGCTGCCTGGTAAGAGAGCATGGGAATCAAGCACAGCTCTTGTTAAAAAGAGAAGCTCATCAAAAGATCAGTGTAATGTAGTTTAATGCAATTAAAATCAATGCCTTTTATTTATTTTATTTCACAGATTGTTTCCCTCTCCCTTGCATTACATCACCCAGGCATCCCAATCAGGACTTGCACAAACTGAAAAACAACCGCCAAAGCGTACTGTCGAAAACAAAGTCCCAAATTCCCTTCTCATTTCCAAATTCAAATAGGATAAATTCAATGAATTTTAAGTTTGTTTCAAATGTCCGTTTAATTTCTCCATCCATCCAAAAGCCTGATCCTGCATAAACTTGCTCTCGGGTATAACAGTCCAGTAAGAGTCCTGGGTATTGGTCATATAGTCATGAAAATCAGTTGGAGTGCTGCATGGATGCAGGATCAGTTCCACTGAGCAAAACTTCACCTATAAAGCTCTTCACAACCTTGCTCCCCCCTACCTCTCTGCACTTATCGCCCTCCATACTCCAGCCCATGCACTTCGCTCCTCCTCTGTCCCTTCTCTCACCCTTCCACGCCTTCCCTGCTCCCCTAAGCGCCTTCGTCCCTTCTCACTGGCTGCCCCCCATGCCTGGAACTCCCTCCCTGTCCACATCCGCCTTGCACCCTCCCTTCATACCTTCAAATCTCTCCTTAAAACTCACCTCTTTTGCTCTGCTCTGTCTGACTCTTTATCCTGCTGAGCCACTATTCCTATACCTACGATCAGATTACCCTTATCCTTGCAACGTGGACCTGCCTGCTGTCATTCTCATCGTAACCAAGCCAAGTACGTGCACTTGAGACCTCGCATCTTCATGAATGTTAGACCTCTTGTCTCTCCCTCTGTTCCCCTTCCTAAGTCTCTCCCCCAGCTCCTGTCTCTCAGATTGTAAGCCCTAGGGGCAGGGACCGTGTCTATTTTATTACTTTGTAAAGTGCCAGGTACACTGCTGGCGCTATATAAATGTTTGTTAATAATAATAATAATAATAATAATAACAACCGAGACAGATTTTTCGCCAATCCAAAATATCCTTCCACATCTGGATCCTTCTTTATTCTGAACATGCTTTATGACCCTCTTCTATCTGGACACCACCCCTCCAGTCCAGACAAAGATCACATCCCTTCACGTGTCCAGATATGAGGTTATATCGTCATAGTGCTTATTGACATGTATAGTGCCATTGAAACCAAAAAGACTACTTGCAAGCACTGCCCCCATCATCTGTAGGATTGAGCCCAGCTTTGTAGACATGAGTCATTGCAGTACATGCTTTTATTTTCCAGTATTAAAAACTCTGTGGATTCCCAAGATCATGTAGCCAGAAATTTAGCACATTTTAATGTGTGTAAATTAAGCATACAGTAAATGGATGTATATATATAAAAAAAATCAGGCAGTAACCAAGTTGTGGCCAGTTCATTCAAACCACAATAAAGGTTTTAAATTAAACCGTGACATCTCCCACTCGATGATAATGTTTTCCATTTCCATCATCTAGGAAATACAATGGCACATGGGAATTAATGAAAGAATTGCTCTTTTCCCCTGCATATATCCTGATAACTATTAAGATGTATAATGGAACCGAGGAAATGATATAACGTTGGAGAACAGATGTTAATTTTAGGGTTGAAATAGCATTATTGATGAGAGCTCGGTTATTATGGCTCTTCATACAAAAATGTGCAGACTACCTCCATCCAACATGTAACAGGATCCGGTTCCTTTGTAATTTCATATCCACGCTAAGATAGGAATGTGCTTGTGCAAGCATCAAGCAGCTGCTTTCACGTGCATTCATTGTACACCAGAGGAATCGCCTCCTATGTACAAGAAGGAGCTGTATGCCTGGTGCCAAATTTGGATGTCTAATGCACTGGTGTAAATCCACAATAACTTCATTGGTAGAAAGAGTGGTGGCCCTTCATGTTTAGTATTAGAAACAAATTGGGCAGGGCCGCTGCAGGAAGGGGGATACAAAAGGGACAGTAGTCTTGGGACTCTCATATCTAGGAGGGCATATTGGGATGAGTAGATTCCTCAAGATTCCTTCAAGATCGAGAGGAGGGAACAGGGTCCAGTTCCCTAGACACCCAGCACTGCTGGCTCCACTGAGTCCCAACCATAAGCAGTGAACAACTAGGGAACTCAGCTACCTCTATCAGTCTTAACGGAGGCAGCTGAGGGATCCGGTCGCCATATCCTGAACCCCAACATGCCTCCTCGGAAGGAACCAACTGCTGGAACAGGAAGGAGCTACATGCTACTTGGAGAAAGAGGCCTGCAACCTGACCTGAGGCCATTGGGACCCAATTGATCCCGTGGACCTGGGCCAGATTGGATGTCCCGTCTGCCCAAGCCTTATAGGTTTGGCCTGGCCTGGGCCCTCTAGCTGTGGAAGGTGGTGCATGATAGGGGACAAGGCAATGCTGGAAACATGGAAAGAAACAGGGAAAATGTCTTAGACACACCCTTTTCTGATGTAGCCCCTTTGCCCCTTATAGAGCTGCATGATATTGCAGTTCTGTGGGAGTTGCTGGGCATCCAAACACTTCAGGACTGGGCTCAGAAAATCCCATCTGCATCAGGCTTGGGGTTGCATTGGAACAGACAGGCCCAAGTCAGCCAAGCTCAGACTCTGGACCTAGCTCTTGCTCAGATTTTTGGCTGAGCAAGCTTCCACCCAGAGAGCTGGAAAGCAGCAGAGAGGGCAGGGACGTTTACCCCAAGGCTCAAAAGGGACTTAAATAGCCTTAAAATTGGAAAAGATAAGCGATACCTGCTAGAAGCAGCTGGTTTACAGCAGTGGAAAATCAAGCATTCATCAGACCTATGTTGTGTTGCAGAATGAGCTTTTAAAGAACATTCAGCACTGGCCTAACTGTTCCCAGGAATATCAATTCTGTTACGGGGAATTTGAACAACATTGTGTACACTGGCAAATTCATACTTTTATTTGAATTTGGATGGAGGGATGATGCCAGTAAGAGTGGAGTAAAATCAATGAAAGTAAAGAAAGTGTTTTGCCGTGCTGTTCTGTAGCTTAGAGTTCAAAAGAAGCTTTAAAAAATACAACAAACCAAAACCTTTAACACATTCATATATTCGAAGCAGCTAAAGATCAAGTGCAAATCCATATCTAAAATGCTCATTTCCCTTTAGTTTAAGCTGCCTTTATTCACCCAGAACAAGATTTAATTTTTTGGCTCTAAGGCCGTTTTTACACGGATTTCCCCCACCATGGGGTGTGTGGGAGTTTGTTAAATGTGGAGGGTGTCTGTGTAAATGCCATGGTGGTGGTGGTGGTGGGGATGTTTTCCTCTTTTTCTATTTAATTTTTTTTCTTGTAAGCTGCTCCGACTCCTTTATGCGAAAGGTTGGGATAAAAATTAATAAAGTAATAATAATAATAATAATAATAATATATTTCTGTGTAGTTAGAGGAAACTTAAAGGGCATATTTTAAACCAGAAGAATAACTGGGCTTTGCGTGAAGGAGCAACAAGGCAAGTCATTTCTTAAAAGAGTTTTACCTCTCAGTTCTCTGGGAGGATAGTAGTGCTGGCACTAAAATTTCTCTCTCTCTTTGTCAACATTTCTTATCCCACACCCTCCTGCTATTAGCAGCTCGGGGCGGCTCAAAATACAGTATAAAAACATCAAATACAATATACATATTATAAATAAATATAAATAAAAATATAAAATGTAGCAATATAAAAAACACTAGTAAAGCTAAGATTCTCCCCCAATCACCCATCTCCCTCACCAAAAGCCTGGCAGAACAGCCGGGTCTTACACTGGCCCTTTTCACACAGACACACTAACACGGATAAAATATTTATTTTTATTTATTTATTTATTTTATAGATTTTTATCCCGCCCCCTCCTGCAATGCAGCTTGGGGCGGCTGACAACAACAGTAAAAACAATTAAAACAGTTAAAATATAAATATAAAATGCATCAATAAAACAGGGCTAAAAGACAGTAATAAATAAATACATGGGTGGGGGATTAAAATCACCCTCCCCACTCTCCCTCCCAAAGGCCTGGGCAAACAGCCAGGTCTTACAGTTCCGCCGAAATGTCAAAAGGCTTGGGGCCAGGCGAGCTTCCTCCGGAAGGGAGTTCCACAGCCGCGGCCCTA